>JAMAHW010000017.1:0-574159 GCA_023627715.1 Periconia sp. R9002 | reverse complement strand
ACACACACACACACACACACACACACACACACACACACACACACACACACACACACACACACACACACACACACACATACACACATACACCTACTTCCCCCCTCCTCTCTCTCACTTAGTCCTTACGAAACAACCACATACTATATCGAAAATGAAACCTCTTTCATACACCCCCGCGTACCTGATTTTTCTCCCTTTATTCACTTCCCTCTCACCGCCCTCTCACCGCTTTCATACCTCCTTCTCACCGCCTTCTTACCTCCCCCTTACTTACCCCCTCTGCTTCCTTTTCTCTCACCTTCCTCTCTCACTCTTACTCACATCCCTCTCATCTATAAACCCCCTAAACCCCTTCCCCATCTTCAAAAACCCCAAACCCTAAACTCAAAACACGCACACACATACACATACACACCCACCTGGCACTCCCACCAACCCAAAAAACCATTGTCAAATCACAAGTTTTAAAACCTGCCTCACGTATCCAGACCCCCTACATCACGCCAAATCACCAAAAACCCGCGGGATCTCAGTACCTCCGGCCGTGTCAAACACCATTATCACGGGAGAAACTTGGTCTACAATTTACACGCGGGCATCTAACGGGTGCGTTAGCACACTTCAGTCAAATCACTCGTCAAAATAAGGAATTCGGAAGAGTTCAAAGTGGCATAACAAACATTAATTCATTTTTTTTGGGTTCATTCATCACTACCAAAATGTATACTTATGTATATAACAATATCCCTTATATCTTCCAATAACTCACTACCAAAAGCAACACACCTAATATCACTATTCCTGCTTGACAGTAGCTGCTTCATCAGAGCTGGGGGGAGGGGGCTTCGCATCCGTTTCCCCTTTGGCACCGTCTTGCGCACCGCTCGCTGTATCTTCAGAGATGGGCTTGGGCGTGCCTGGAGCGGGGGTTTTGGCCTGCAGCGCGGCTTGCACGGCAGGAGATCCCGGCACAGGGGTGAGCGGCTCGACGCTCGGTCTCTGCGCTTGGACACGAGCAGGTCCTGCCGCGGAAGCCACCGTGGTGGTGGTAGATGCAGCGGGGGGTTGCACGGTGCTAGTTGGCACCGACGAAGTTTGTGGTGTCATGTTTGGCGTGAATTTGTGGGGCTCGTTGGGTGTGGTGGGCAACAGGGGCGTGGCGTTGGGCACCGTGTTCGCAGCGGCAACGGCGGCGATGGCAGCAACTGTTGCACTTGGGGCAGCTTCTTCTGACTTTACGGTCGATGGACCTGATGCAGCTGTCCCATTGACCGGCTTTGCATCTGTCTCTTTGCCCGGTACAGGATCCTCCTTTTGCCCCATCAATTCCTTGAGTTTTGGAATAGTTTTAATGGATTTGAGCAGGTTTTGCTCTGGCAACGTCAAGCATGCTGTCAACTCTGGAGTTACGCAAGCGCGGATGGCATTGTTGACCTTCAGGTCTTCGCCCGGTTCAATCCTCGTCTGAAGATATACGGTTCTGAATGCCTCCAACTGGCGGATGAGCTCCGGATCGGTAGAAACGGGATATCTCCCCGAGGGATGTGGTATGCCGCTGTTGTCATGATGTGGAGCTTGACTCTGTGCGTGAGGTTGCGGGGTAGGCGCTGAACGATTGGGAGCATTCGGCACAGGTGGCGTCGGTGCTGCTGAACCTGGTTGCTGTGGCGGATATGGCATATATGGTCGGTTTGGAGGGGGTCCATACGGACTTGGACCTGCGGTAGCATAGTGATTTCCGTAGGCGCCCGAGGTACCTTGATTTCCATACGATGCTGGAGGAGCGCTCGTTGGATACAGCACACCATATTGCCCGCTGGGATGTGAGGGTGAAGGACCCGAAGGTGTTTGGGAATTGGGGGGATGGTATGGCCGTGGATGATTGTGCATAGGCGGGGAGCCTGCGGTATTGCCACCAGCCCAAGGCGAGGCGTATGGAGAAGGTGCAGGTCCCGACGGGGCAGCGGCTGCAGCGCTTGATCCCACATTTCGAGCCATGCTAGGAGGTAGACGAGGTTGAGGGGGTTCACTGGGGGGCGGACGAGGCGGACCGGCTGGGGGCATGCCGTGTGGAGGCATTCCCGGATAGTACCCTGGCTGGCCATAGTGCGGGTACGCATTCGGCGGATGATAATAGCCCTGGCGCTGAGCATGATTGACCTGCGGCGGACTGACTTGCCTCTTTCTGCGTTCCTTTTCTATGGAAACATTTGGATTAATTCTCCACATGTATCCTTTGCCTTCCTTGTCACCCTTGACAAAAGCATCGTGCTGACCGAGATTGTGTCGCACGCTGGACTGCCACCCGCTTGTTGTGGTCTTGAACTTGTACCAAGGATAGGTCTTCTCGATGTAGTTGTAGATCTGCTGGAGGTTCATCTGTCCAGACGCAGACGACGAGATTGCTTCATGAATAAGGACGACATAGTTAGAAGTTGGCCGGGCCAGTTGCTCTTCCGTAAAGTCTTCCATGCGCATCTCTGGAGACGGCGTGCGTGCTGGTTTGGAAAGCTTGGGCGGCTTCTTATCACCAGGTGTCCCTGATGCATCTGTGCGCTCAGTGGTTTCCCTCACATCATCGTCGTCAGCATTCGACTCTTTGCGACGCGGTAGCTTAGGTTTCGCAACAGGCTGTGGCAGGTCGGCTGGATCGATACCGGCGGCTTGAGCCCTTTCAATTTCTTTGCCTCGCTTAACAAGTTGCGACCTTTGCCTCTTCGACATGACCCCGTCTTTGGGAGGACGTCCGGGGCCTTTGCGCTTCTCCAGTGGTTGTCCAATGAGTGCCTCTGGGAGGTTGTGACGCCTCGCAATTTCTGCCGTGATGATGCCTTCTAGATCGCCACCCTCCAGATCGAGCTTGGGTAATTCGGGGGTGCGCGTAGCAAGTGGACTCTCCGGTTTGACAGATGGCGTCTTCTCGAGATTTTCGGGCGGTGGAGTCGCAGCTTTTGGTCCCTCTTCTTTCGTTTCCTTGGTAGACTTGGCAGGAGCTTTGGACGGTACTTTCGAAGGTATTTTTGCCGGAGCTTTGGAGGGGATCTTGGTGGCCTTGCTTTTGTCCTTTTCTTTTTCCTTTTCCTTCTCCTTTTCTCGGTCATGCGCTGTCTGTTCCTTGTGAGAGTCTTTCGTCTTGACTTTGATCTTCTTGGGTGCGGGCTCCTCGGGGGACCGCTCTCGTTCATGTTTCCGCTTATGAACAGATTTTGATGATTTGGAGGGCTTGACCGGCTTTGGGGGAGGTACAGGTTTTCTTGCTTTCAACTTGAGCTTGAGGCTGGGTTTTGGGCGGGGTACCGGGCTGTATCGGTCATCGTCATCGTCCAAGTCGTCCAAGTCGTCATCGTCTCCCACGTCCTCGTCTGACGCGAACATGAGATGAGGTTGGTGATAGACATGGCGAGGGTTAATGCTCATCTCTCCCTCACTAGCAGAATCATCCATATCCTCGCTTTCGCCCTGGCCATTCTCGAAACTAAAACTCATTGGACGAGACTGCGAGCCCGATCCCTGCTCCCGATTGCGTTGCTCCTCGGTGAGCGCGATATCGGGAAGGAAAAAAGTCATCTCCACCATGCCGATGAGAATCGTATCACCATGGCTGAGTTCTACCTCTGCATCCTTGCCCATGAACACACCTTCGTGGTGAAGGCCGTTGGTACCAAGTACTTTCAGACGGAAATTGCCTTGGTCGAAATCGTAAAATATCTTTGCATGCTGCCTACTAATCCCCTTCGGCCCATGAGCACCGGTTCTATCGGTGATGTGCTGAGGATGTATGGGAACGAGCGGGCAGTCGTTGGGGTCCTCGGGAACATAGCTGTCCAGCGTATCGGGGGCCTCGGGGAAGGCCTGCATGATGACATTCTGAGGAACTTGCTCCAGCTCTTCGCGCGAGTCTTCGTTGGGTGGGTGGGATCCAGCGCTGGGGGCTTGGGATGCGACACTCTGGTGACGTTGGCGGTACTCGGCCGGCATCATCTTAATGGGCGCATTCACGATTCCTCCAGCCTCGCTAATAACGCTTCTGGGGCCATCGCGGGTTTGTTTGCGGCGCTTTCCATTGAGCAACGCCTCGGCACGTTGGGGTTCGCCCTTGGCCTTGAGCTGGTCCGCCCTGGCGAAACGGCGCATGTCCTTGTGGGCGAGCTGCACATTCCGGCCTAGAATAATCTGGTATGTATGCATATAATAGGAGCCGTCGTCAAACCGCAATCGTGCAAACGCGCTCAATCTCTGCTCACCCTGGGGCGGCATAAAAGCGCTCATATCCATGTCCATGTCCGGCATCATGGATAGATCTGGCGGCAATGTTGTGGACTGCATATTTTCTGGGAAAGCAATGGGTGCATCCAAAGCCGGCATTACGGGCGCCATCATGGGCATTGCATCCGCAGCTGAGGCAGCGGAGAACGGAATGTCAATACCCATCGTGACAGGAAGGGTGTTCACGTGGGAAGACTCGTCAAAGGGGAGTGGTTGTGCGTCTGCGGCGGGCTCTTTGGCATCGTCGTTGGTGAGGTCGGGGAGAGGGACGCGCGATGTTTCGGTGGCCATGTCTGCAGGCGCAGTCGCGCTGGGCGCATCGGCAGGGATTGTGGAAGTGGCGGCTTCGGTGGAGGGAATTGCAGCTTCCATGTCGGTGTTTGATGAGGAAGGTGCTGGGTGGAGCTCGAGGGAGGCGGCATCGTGAGAGGCGACATGTCCAGACAGCGCAAGCGAGGGCTCGCGGGGCGCTACGAGCATGCTGCCATGACCTACGAGAGGAATAAAGGTAGTGGAGGAAGAAAAGGGGACTGAAGGGTGGGAATCGGAGCTCGATATGTTGAAGTTCAACTCCCAATCGTTCAAACCCAAGTCCAGTTGCGCTAAGAGATCGGACGGCAAAGAAGGTACCGCGGAAAGATCCGGAGGACTGAGGGAGGACCTAGGATGAACTAGTTGCTTGCCGTCAGCATTGCCATATGAGAGAGATAATACAATCGCGGAGCCGCCAAGAGGAGGCGAGGTGGTGAGGTCTGGGGGAAAGAGGCTTGAGGACGCACCGGGAGAGAGAGACGGCGAGGACGGGCAGGTGGGAAGAGCGGTGCGCGCAAGGCCGAGGGCGGTGAAGGGGCAGGCGCGGCGTGATGGTGAAGGCAGCCGAGGGCAAGAAGTTCGACTGTCGAGCTCACGACGGGTGGAATGGTCCTGATCGCGGTCGCGGTTGAGGATGGGAGTGTTGTGGATGTCGCCAAAGCCGAAGTCAAAGATGCGATTGCGGTTGGGAAGAAGCTGACGGCGATTGCCGCTCTGTGCCTGTGCCCCTGCTGGCACCCGCTGATTGGCTGTGCCGTCAAAACTTCCGCCTCCACTTCTGCTAGTCAGCGTCTCCATCTCCACTTCACCTCTCATGGCCATCATCCTATGTATAAATGTATACAAACGAGAATGAAATAATAAGAAACGCTCAGCGACGATAACGTGAATAGCGGTGGTGGAAATCCAAGTCAAATATCTCAGTTAGTCTTGTAAGTTGTGGCCCGAGGGTTCACGTTTTACAGTCACCATCTGAACCCATACCTACTTACCTATTTTAGTATATTCCAAACTACCACCACAAGTACTAAGTATTTATAACATCTATCAAGCTTCGCATGTATGCCTCGACCACGGTTAATGGAATGACTCTATTCTTATAGCCAGACGCATAGCCATATTCCGAACCTCCGGCTTCCTATTGGCTTCCGACCACCATCCCTTTGAACTACATGTATCAAACGGCTCCAGATCCATAAACCACCCATTATCAATTACTCACTACTTCCTACTCCCTTACCGGCCATCTGGCACACCATTACCAGCATTGAACCCCCTCCCAAACTTCCAAATAACCCACCCCCTTCTCCAACATGCCGGCCTCCAAGAACCACAAATCCAAAAAACCCACCGTCTCCCCCTCATCCACCACCACCACCCCTCTCCCCAACTGGCCCCCGCTACGCCCCCTCCCCTTCCCCCACACCCTCACCCTCCAAACCCTCCTCCCCTCCCAAATCCTCACAATCCCAAACTTCTTCCCCGCCTCCCTTTGCAAAACATACATCTCCTTCCTCTCCACGCTCCCCCTCATCACCACACCCGCCACTCCTAAAAAGGGCGACGCCGTCCGCGTCAACGATCGATTTCAAATCAATGACGCAGGGTTCGCGGAGAAACTCTGGAGCGAGACGGGGTTAAGGGGGTTGGTGCTCGGGATTGGGGATGATGGGAATGGCGAGGGTGGACTGGAGGAGGGTGATGGTCTAGATGGTTTTGATGACGAAGGGAGGCGACAGCTCTGGGGTGGTGACGTGGTGAGTTTGGTTTTCTATTAGCTTGCGCTGCTACACTGTACTTGTACTTTAATGAGTCAATGACATGTATGATGGGTCGACCCTTTGGATCCTCCAAATTTGTACCAAAACTCACATCTACGCACCCTAAACAGATCGGTCTAAACCCCAACATTCGCATCTACCGCTACATGCCAGGACAACACTTCTCGCCGCACTACGACGATTCCAACAACATTACACTCCCTGGTTCTCCACCCATCCCGGCGCGCACAACATGGACGCTCCTCCTCTACCTCACCTCCTGCGCAGGCGGGGAGACGGTATTTTACCCCTCAACCGAGGACAGCGGGAGCAAGAAGGGTAAGAAGAAAGGAAGTGGGGGTGGTAAAGGGAGTGAAGCGGAGGGGCCGATAGTGTGTGAGCCTGAAGTCGGGATGGCGTTGCTGCATCGACATGGGAGCGAGTGTTTGCTGCATGAAGGGCGCGAGGTTAGGGAAGGGGTCAAGTGGGTGATTCGGAGCGATCTTTGTGTTAGGCGGTGATTGTTTGGGTGTGGTGCATGCATATTGTAGCAAAAATCTGGGTCTCTACGCGTTTATGCTCTCGTTACATATGTATCCGATCTGATAAGCTCCTTATTTCCACCATTGGGCTCACCTGCCTTAGTTTTCGACTCTGTTCTTGTTTGAGAGATGACCGTGTCTGGAATAAAGTTCATGGTCTGCATCGTTGTTCTGTGGGAAATGGACTAGACGGATGGAATGGGATATTGAAATGATATATAATGGTAAGCAAAGGACAACGCCAAACTCAAAGGACCTGATTCCAACCCGCAAATGCCCATCCATTTACGAAAGTGATAAAAACAACCCAATCGAAATTGGTATTAAAAGCACGGCAACCCCAATACATACAGCATGCGATACACCCGTCTACCTCGGTCTCCGTCTTTCCCCGATGATCAGGCCAGCAACTCAACACCCACGTCATGGGACAGGCGAAATTACATTGCCATCTCAGCCTGCAACTTCCTTAACTCAGCCTCTTCATCGTCCTCCTCAATGGCCTTGGCAGGCGTCTTGCCCTTGACCTCAGATTGCGGCGCGGTAGGTAGGCCTGAGATCTTGTCGCCGACGGGAACGTTGCCGGTGTGGATCATCTTCTCGTCGAGTTGCTCCTGCTGCAGCTCAGCAAGCTCCTCGTCCAGCTCGTCTTCATCGACAACCGATGCGCCCACGCCTGAATTGAGAGCGTCGTTGATTTCCTGGCCGATGGCATGTTGTTCGCGGATATCCTCCCTGTTTGAGTGGGGGTAGACATGTTAGTGCTAGTATAAAAAAGGGGGGAAGGAGAGATAAGTGTTTAATGGCAAGGAAGAAGAGAAAAGCGGCGACGTACATGACGCTGTCAACGGTATCTACCGTCATGCCCTGGTGTATGTGCTTCATGGCGGATGTCGCGTTCTTCATGGCGTCAAGCGTCTCCTTGTTGATGTTGGCCGACTCAATGCTGTAGATTTCCTCTTCCAGCGTCGTGATCTGCGCGCTCGTGTTTGCCGCCGTAGCTTCAAAGGTCTTCTTCCGCCGCAGTGCTGCCTTGGCCGCTGTTCATTTGGGGTCAGCGACATGTTTGTTGCCTAAAGTAGAGGAGAGGTGTTGAACGAATGGGTGTCTCTACTTACCGGCCTTGTTATTTGCTGAAAGATGCTTCCTGGCTAGGGCATCCTGCTCCTCCATCTGATTGTGCAAATGCCTCTCCCGCTTGTTCAGTAGCTCCAACTGTTGCCGCAACTGCAGAATGGCTTTTTTAGGGACATCCTTCTTGGCTTGACCACCGCCGAACCAACCGAGACCCCAGCCGGACATGGCGAGTTATCTAATGTTGGGTTTGCACGAGGAAAATGTGGCAGTGTTCCAAACGGTATGCGATGGATGTGGATGTGTATACACGGTAGGTGGTGTTGAAGGCAGACGGGCCAGCACGAGGCGGGGCGAGATAGCAGGGATGCGGATGGCGGGCGACGTCGGGGGTTTTGGGATGTGAGGCGGGGAGATGGTGCGGGAAGATAGGGACAGTGTTTGCGTGTGTGTATTGAGTGAGTACTGTGGTGTAGCTGTTTGTTGTCAGTGAGAAGGAAGGCCAAGGCAGACAGGTAGGTAGATAGGAAAAGGTCTCAGCGGCGGGATGGTGGTTAGCCAGACTCGATTGCCTGGGCAGGTATGATGTCGATTTGCTCGGTCGACTTACATTTGGCGCTAGCCTGATTCGCTCATGCACGTGCTCGTCTTGGCACATACCTATGCAAGCTCCAACGTCCTCAAGCTTGGAACCGCATCTACACCACTTACCACGGAGAATCCCTTCAACCCTCCTCGGCCGTCGTTCATCCATGTCCGGTCCCGTCGCTTCGAATCTGGTGTTGCTCAACGACCTGGGCAAGACTCCCCCAGGTACAAAAGTACGCTTTTTGGGATGGTATGTCCTTTACACGCACGCACGCACGCAAACATCATCCCGTTCGATTATATCATCATCCACCCGTCTGATTAACATCTCTGCCTAATTCACTACCGTTTCCGCGTGATCACCTCACATTAACCCATCGTCACATTCAGCGTGGATGAATACATGACCAAAACTGCCACCTTACGGCTGGTTCACGACTTCCCTCCTACTCACCCGCCCAAAGTCGCTCACGTGGACATCCAGCATGTGCTGGAGTCCATCAAACGCCGCGAGGTCGACGTCGGCACCTGGATCAATGTTATAGGCCATGTGGAGCCGCCTCAGGGTCGTTCTGCAGCAGTGCATGTGCAGGCTGTTGCTGTTTGGGATGCAGGTAATGTGGACCTAGATGCCTACCAGAAGGCGGTGCGCATGAGGGAGGATGCCGGTTGATGACTGGATGGGTGAAAGAATGGAATTAATCCCAGGCCTACTTTTCCTTCACACGTTTGCGAACAACATGATACCCTTATTGTGACTTGACCAGAATTTACAGATAATTGAAACTACCGAAGCTTATATACTACCGTCGCCCATTTCCCTACCTACTCCAGTACAGCTCCGTTGCTAACACCACCCTTCTCTTCTTCTCTGATACAGGACTTGCAAAATGAAATTCCCTCCGGCGTGCTCTCTGCTCCCTGGAAAAAGAAAAAGCGTTACAAATCGCAAACAACCAATCCCTAGCAAATTCCTACACCTCAATGAAATCCCAACTGATCCCGTTAGAATTCCATCCCCTGATTTTGACTCCTTCCTCCAGGACTTCCTTCCCTCTCCGATTCATCATCCCGTTCTTCGGTCTCGTCCTCACTCCCACAGGCAGTACGTGACCCTCAACCAGTACGAGCAACGCAAACCCTCCAGACGGTCGCTCCCGCGGCGCAAGATACTCCCACTCGCCGTGCGTTTTCGCCTTGCACTGCAGCCACGCGTGCGAATCATACCCGAGATACATGCCCGACGCCGGATCCTGGAACCCCAACCAGTTGTCCGCGGTTTCGACGCACTTCCAGCGGTATGTACCGAGGCTGCCTGGCGGGCATAGAACAATAGCACCCCCAAGAAAAGTAATCACTCTCGAAGTGGACCGCGAGCGAATGATGTAGGATTTCCCTGGACGTGGGGGGCTGGCGGTAATGGTTGTGTCGTCTGCCGACGCAGCGGCCTGCGAAGAGAGACTAGAAGTATGCGTAGCATTGGTCGACGTCGACATCGACATGAAACTGGAGGAAGAAGGTGTGTCGTATCTGTAGGGGTTGGGATTGAGGGCTGATGGTGAGGATACAGCTCGTGTGTGTGGTTGTGAAGAAGGGTTAGGGAGGTGGGGCCCTATCGCGCTGCGCTGGAAGCGCTTTGTGTGCAGGTCGGCCGATTTGAAGAATGAAGTGATCATTCTCACACAGTTCGACGAGAAAGGAGGATGGTGGGATAGCGTGATTTGTTCGTTTAGTCGTGAATGAGACAGTTGTTGTTATTGATGGATATGCGCCGCGAGGAAACAGTACGAGACTTGACATTGATTGCTACCTTCAGTTATTTATCAAGTCTTCCATCCTCTCCTTGCTAGTACAAGTAGTATTTAGACCATGCGGAGAGTTCTATTACATGATGCTGTGATCCAGCCATCTATTGGCCATCATCCCTGACACCTATACTTTGAGTTTAGGTTAATGTTTATCACTTCGTAAACGGTACCTGCGCGTGCTGTGGCGTACCATCGGCTCTGCACTCCTATTCTTCTAACTTTAGATGTTAGCAAATTGACACTCCTTTTTATAGAGACGATGCGCGCTATGATGTTAGGTGTGCCCATACATAGTATGTATCAATCTCTTCCAGAGGTAGCAGAAGTTCTCTTTTGCGCGTCGCATTATCCTTTCTCCGATCCCAACGTCATTTCCTCCCGTTCCCACCTTACACAGTTTTGTTTCACATTCCAAGACCGAACATCGGTCAATAGACTGCCAGTTCCGTTGCTATTGATATCACCCTCATCTCGCTACAAGTTTCACGCTACCTCCCCCTCTCCTTCCTCACTCAAAACCCTCCTGACCCCCTCGATTTCCTTCCCACTGAACCCTACGACCTCCCTGAAGAACCCCTCCGCACCACCCCACCTCCTTTCCACCTCTTGAATCAACGCATACACACTTTCCTCCCTCGCACTCAACATCCTCTCACACTTCCTCTTCCTTTCCTCATCCTTCAAGCCCGCGAACGCACCTTTCGCAAGTAAACGCTCAACATTCAAATGCCGTGTCGCAGCGAGGCCGATGTTAGAAAGTGCGTATTCATGCGCGATGACACGCACGGGAACGTGAAGGAGGGAGAGGAGAAGTGCAACTAGTGCGCCGGAGCGGTTGTTTCCTGTCGTGCAGTGGAGGAAGATTGGTGAAGGTGTGGATGTAGCGATGAGAGGGAGAAGTATAGCACGGTAGGTTTGTCGGCTTGAAAGAAGAATCTCTAGGAAGGCTTCCACGATGCCCTACAGTCGATGAGTAAGAGATTTTTTCACTCTTGGTCATACATGACAAAATCGCGAAGTCGATGAAAGGCACATTTGAATCAAAATGCATAGCATACCTCTGTCCCATCACCCGCATATAACTCATACCTCCTCTTCGTCTCTTCCTCTTCATTCCCCCTCGCATCCTCGAATAACGGTACACATATCCTCTCAATACCCTCCATATCTTTGCCCCCACCCATGCGTTCAATCTGTGCCTGAGTCCTCAAATCATAATCCCTCACTATCCCCAACTCCCGTAATTTAGCTTCGCCAGCGGGTGTGATGCGCGTGGTGTCTGATCCGCGGTATATAACGCGTTTCCGGACACGTAACTGCCGTAGAGGCAGTGTACTGTAGGGAGGAACGATGGGATATCCGCCTATGTCACGGAAATTGGGGACATTGGGGATATTGTGGAACGGTGGGGGTAGTAACGGGTGTGGGTCTCTTTGCGCTGGTAGGTGAGGAGTGGATGTAGTCATTTTGGTGATACATTACTACTTTGAAGGGTTGGAGCCTATTTTTGTGCACATTTTGTGGTTCTTGGTAGCTTTTTCTTTGGTGGTCTACTTTTGTCGCCACGTGGGGTGATGTATTAAGGAAGTTGCGGTCGGTATAAGGTGTGTAACGTATATTGCGGGGTAGCACGACTATGTAGATCCCGGTAAGTACATGTACATCAGTGCTGTGATGTGTGTTTGGGGTAAGTACCTACTTAGCGATGTGCAGGGGTTGAAAATATAGTATGATGGAATGCAGCGAGCTGGAGCACAGAAATTGAATACCATAGCAGCAACTAAAATCTCACATTGGGAGAAGGCTATCGAAACGCTGACACTTTGTGTAGGCACTTGACCTGAGTTTTCGAAGGGAAAATGTAGTACAGAATGCGTGGTCCAGCCATACTCTTGTGTGATCCTCCCCTGGAAGCCACCTCTAATTCCATAGTGTATGTGTTGGCGAGACACGATTGAAGTACCGGGCCTGACATCTTAGGCAACCATTCAGCACGTTTGTGCGACATTTTCTATTCAACTATAGTGACACCATCGTTCCGGTACAGAGGCACCTATCTCCAGCATCGCACAAGTCTGCCTCCATTAATCATGGGTGCAACTTCATTGAGCAAATATTGATTTGCTATCTTGGGTGGACGTTTTCTACTGGAACGTCTGCTCTCTCGGGAGCCTCGCTAGGAGAAATGTGTTGGACGTGGTAGCTCCAAACCAAGCAGATCATCACATCAGTGTTGTTGGTGAATGACAAGACTGAGAACCAGACTGCGCGCTAAGTTGTGACCGAAAATTGTAGAACAGATCATTGTGAGTGTGACTCTGAAAATCGATGACATATCTCCTTTGTAGAAGTACTATAAAATGCCTTATATGGTCTGTTCAATGTCACTTTAACAAGCTAATAGCGCTTTCTGAATAGCTCTCCCTGATAATCATCACATATACTCACTCTATTCTTCTCACGGGCTTTGATTCCTCAGCTCATTCGACACGGAAGCACAAAACAGCAATACGTCAAACAAAATATTATCATAACCACCATGGCATCTACCGGCCAAGAGAAAGGAAAGCAGCCCGTTTATGACCTTAATGTGTCTAGCTCAGACCACCCTATACCCACCGTGGAAGGCGGCGACGTTCCAGAAATTTGTGTTTCTGGTGAAGGTGTTGAAGCACATGCAAGTTCTCGTGCTGGCTCAGGTTATGAGTCAATCCGTGAGGATTCCGCTGATGTTGCTGTGGACTTACTCTTGGATTCCGATGTGGAGGATGAGAATGACGACAAAAATCCGAGATCACCAACACCGAATCGACCTTCCTTGATGTTCGCGCCCCTTGACCACCCCGGCCATCGAAGTGGACCATTGGTTGGACTCCCTTCGTCTCTAACGAGTCCCCAGCTTCTCAAGCCCGCAATTAAAGGACCTGGGTAAGTTTTTTTAATCACCATCTCACTATCCTTCAAGTATTTTCTAACTATACATAGTAACTTCGGGCTACCTCCAGGAGCCGCAGCTCCAAAGACCTACAAGGATTTCTGTAGAGGTTGCACAGGAATGGGAGAAATTAAGATTTACGGGCTGCAAGAGTGCACTTTGACGGACAGCGGCGGGGCACTGTGCTTATTATGCGGCTGGGGGTTTAATTTGGTGACTGGAAAAACGCAACACGGTGCTCAGCTTCGATTTCCGGTTGCACAAAACAAAGACCAAGCGACCAAGTGGCTATGTACCACATGCTCACGGATCGAAAGATGCATGATCCTTCATTCAGTCAATCAGGGAACTTGCAAACATGGGGATGGTAGCTGTGAGTCGCAACCGAACTCCCGGGTTTGGCTGCTATAGTTACGAATTTGAATCATTACATGGCTTGCAGTCGATGAGGTTATGAGGCTTAAAGATCTGCTTGATCAACTGATTGGAACGGCAATTATTTTTGTAATCTATTTTATCTCTTCCATTGTTTTTGTAGTTTCGTGGATTCAATTGTTACCTCGCGTTTAATCCAGTGTTCTTCTAATTCACCTTTCCGTAATCTGTTTCACCTCCTTCATTTATCTAAACACTCGACTCTCCTTTTTACGTAATTTTGGCCGCTGTTTGTGTGGATTCACATAATATATAAATCCAAATTTTCGAAGATTGATCAGGTTACTGTCCTTGATCTATTGTTCCTATATTGCTGGTGTACTAAAAATTAACTTCTCGTACATAACGTACCTGCATGCAACACCAGTGGCCTGACATGTATTGCACTGTAGGTTACTGAATAAATAGACCAATAGTAGAACAATGAAACAAAACAATTGATAGAGTTTTACAGTAGCATGTCTATGCGTTCCACCACAGATATGCATTAACCAGAAAGAATACAGTACCTTCTTTAAAAGTGAACGTGCAATCAGCCATCTAAAAACTACAAACACCTGCCAGCATGAAATGGCATGCGCTCACAGGTTCATGAGATTGGACTACATATGATGATTTAGAAAATCGTGCGGTGCGGCGAGCAATGACATCTAGCTATGAGTGGATTTCTCTATATATGAAATGCATCCAGGCTAGGGTAGGGGAAATAGGCTTACTTACTAGTTTGTATAGCGTCAAATTAATAAACGAGATGCGCGTGTATAGGAAACGAGTTGGTCATGCATATGTGAACTTGCAATACTTAACACACAGAAAGAATGCTTGTGGTGGCTGCATCAAGCAGGGCAATTTGGTTGAGCACGCGCGAGGCTGAGGGGCTGGATGTCAGAACTCAACTGCGCCGCAGGCCTTGATTCGGAACCCGAAAATCGATTCATTATCGAAGACATGCGTCGAGGAAGTGCTGTATGCCCCAATTTTGTCCTGATAAATGACATACAATGAGCATAGATATCGTGGGTGGTTTATCACGCATACTTCCAACGCCTGACCCCTTGTTCAAGAACACTGATTGAGAATTGCAGTCCGGATGCCTACATATCTATTTCATCCTATGACACAACCTTAGAGTATAATTCTTTGTTGCTTCTCCAAGCACTTTCTACCGCTTGGAAGTATTTATCCCCATGCTTTGCAAGATGGTTACAGTGGTCGGTATCCTCAAAGACAACTTCATGGGTATCCCATCCCTTCTGACGAGCCACATCAGCGTGGCTCGTAATGTACGTCCAGTCAGTGACCTTGTCAACTCTGGAATAGATGTATGTGATCATCTTGGCGTCTGTGATGGTTTCGTCAAGAAGCGTACGCCGCCAGAGGTCTTCGGGATTTTCGTATCGGCCGATGGCGATGGACGAGTATAGTACGATAAGGATAGCATGTACAATAATCGGACCAAGTGACTGCCATAGAAAGCCCTTCGGCAGGGATATAGTCATGCCCTGGTGAGCTTTCCAGTATGTTCCGATCGCTGGACCACTGTCGCAAATAATGGCGTGGACAGGCAAAGGCGTAGCAAGTTGTTTGTGCAAGGCTATCAACAGCCGGGTGGCCGAGTTTACTCCTCCGTTGGAGAAGGTGTGGATGACAATTTTGATTTGTTCGATCATACCGTGGCCACTTTCATCCAAAATAGCCCTTACTACCTTCACCGCAGGCTCAATAGCTTCCAACTGGGTAGCATAAGTGCTGGTGACTATGCCAACGGAGGACTGGATAAGAAGAATTTTTGTGTTGGGTGCCAGTTTGCGATAGACGTCCGTGTACTTCGTGATATTTTTCTTAGCCGCGTCCAACCATGAACAAATAACAATAAGTTCACCAACGGTATGATTAGGAGGAGTAAAAAGAAGAATGCGGGGTCCGAGTTTTTGAAAGTCGGGCTCTTTTGTGTTGAGAGTTGAGATAGACATGGCTAGGGCTTGGGCAATTTGTTCTACATTGGAGAAACCCTGGGAAGCTGATATATCTTATCTAGGAACTGTAGGAGTACGAAAATGAAATGGTGGTGGGCAAAAGTAATGGGCCTGATCAAGCGGTAGGAGTGTGGCACAGTAGACATCAACATGACAAGTGCACGGTTTCTGTGCCCTTTAGCCCTCCAATGGCCAACCCCTGCAAATGCATCAACACATCAATAGATGCAGTAAACATGCAGCCTGTTTGCACGCGCCCGGAACCGAAGGAGGGGCCCGACGTCAGCATGCGAGATACTCTTTCATCAGAAACTCCGTCTCCCGTTACAAATGCAGGCTTCCTAAACCTCAAGTGCTGTCAACAAAAGTAGACTAAAAACCACCAATGTTACAGAGTTCTGAGAGAGCTTACTAAATGAATAAGATAGACATTCACAAGAATTGGAGAGGACTTCAACGCGTGATTGTCAGGTAGTCACACCTAAGGTAAGACGCCACGATATGCCCCTTGCTTGGCCCCCTCGATATTCAGTTACCACGCCGCACTTGCCAGAATATCGCTCAATTCAATATCCGCCAAAGTCTTCCCGACACATGCACGGCTACCAAAACCAACAGGACGCTAAAAGTGAGTCAGGTTGCCTCGACATTTTTTGAATTTACGGGACCTATCAAACCAGCGCCCGAGCTCGGAGGTGGATCATTTGGGGAATTTGTCTTTACTGTGATGATACGCGTGCGGCGGGGTGCCTACTGTTGAATCCTGGTGATTCGCAGAAGTGATCGATTGGAGAAAATGTGGGCGCTGCTCAGGCTCTACCAACAATTTCCACGGCTATGTTTTACAAGATCTTCGCATAATCATTAAGTCATCGAGTAATATATACCAAACACGAAGGTATCCAAACTGACTGTACCAGCCACGCGGTCTGATCTGTAAAGTAGGTAATAGTAAATAAGTGTAGAACTTTCCGATTGTGTTCGTACGCTCTTCTCACTAGCTTCTTGCACCACGCCACCATGCTACAGATAACCACGAGTTTTTCATTCTAAACAGCTTTTATACCTGCCGCAGAAGACATGTTGGCGATTCCCACCTCTCTTCCTTCGTTCTCTTCCTCGCCCTCTCCCCCGTTGAGATCGGAATAGTGATCGGGTTGCTCGATAATTGCTTCGTGTGTTGAATAGTCCTTGTTGAAGAGAGCCTCCATGTCTTCGAGGGTCCGACCCGCAGTTTCGGGGTAGAGGAACCCTGCGAGAAAATAAGTAAGCACGCGCAATAGCGGCGTTGGTTACTTTTATCAAATTACGAGAGTAGTTGAATAGTAGAAAAGATAAGGACGCAATATTGCGTATCAAAGAAGAAGACATACAGATTATGAACGCGGACACAAAGTTCATGCTCATGAAGATGAAATGCGTTTTTGAGCCGATATTGTTCATGCCGATGGGCCATGTTTGAGAGGAGATGACAGAGCCAATGGAGGATGCTGACGCGGCAATGTTCAAACCCCGGGCGCGAAAGTTGGTCGGAAAGATCTGTTCACATGAGTCTCTTTTTCAGTTTAAGAAATAGTGTAGGCGTACTTCTGATCCATACACCCAAGCAGCAGGGCCAAATCCAACGGAATACCCGAAAGTGTATATGAATATGAAGAGAATACACACATAATCTGCTATGTGGTTGACGTTATTTGGGTATGCGATAGGTAGTGCGCCGTTCAACTGAAATTGGTTTAACGGAAGTTAATAGTGGACGTCGTAGAGAGGTGAACAAACCAGCAAAGCAAGGCTCATAACAAAACATGAAATAACTAGCGTAAAGCGTCGCCCGTATCTATCAACAAGCCATGTATCGATGACTGTGCATCCGATCTTCAGTGTGCTTTCAATGCCTCCGATCATGAGCGTCAGTTTGCGCTCAATGCCCAAGCTCATGAAAATGGACGGTAAATAGTATTTCATCGACGTATTTCCACACATTTGTGCCATGAACTGAAGCAAAGAAGCGCGCCAGAGTCGATTGAAAAGAGGACGATTAGTAAATAGTACGGTCCAGCTTTGCTCAGTGGCGATTCGGCGTCGCGCAATATCCTCCTTGATTTGCTTTAGTTCGGTTAGTATGAGACTATCATTTGGGTTCAAACTTCTTAGCCAAGCGAGACTTTTTATTGCTGCCTTATGCTGATTGTGTTCAACCAACCATCGGGGACTATAGTCAATTAGCCAAGCTTGCAATGTAATGATGGGTTAACGTACGTCTCCGGGCAGAGGAAGACTCCGACAAGAAAGATAGCTTCTGGTATAAATTGAAGGGCCATTGAGACACGCCATCCGTAGTAGTTGCCTCGAGCCGTCTCCCAGTGGCTCATCCCGTAACCAACCCTTAAGCTATCAGCAACCGTCCACGTCTACAACTAAGATGCTAATACCAGAATGCGATCGCCAAGCCGGCGACAAGCCCAATGTGATTTATCACGACGTAACGACCGCGATGCTTCGCAGGTGAAATCTCGCTTGATCAAAATTAGTCTCGTCTTGAGCCCTGCAACATCTCATGCACACATACCTTTGATATAAAGGAACTGATGTCGAAACGATAGCCAGTCCGAACCCACAAATAATACGTCCGATGACCATTTGTGCAACTCCATTTTTACCACTGGACGCGCACTGAACAGCGGCTCCAATAGCAGTCACACACACACCTGTGGCAGCAGCTACCCTGCGTCCGAACCGATCAGCTAGCGGGTGTGAAACAAAAAGATAGCTGAGCCACGTTCCTACATAGTATATGGAAGTTATGAGTCCAGTTATCGCTTTCGATGGCTTATGAAGAGATTTGATGAAGCCAGGATGGACGTATATTGTTGCCATAATGCCGATATTATATCTATCGTTTCCTCAGTACTACATTTGAAACATATTGCATCGTACTTACCCCCATGCCAGAGAGGCTAATCCAAAGAATAAGCTGACAGCTAACAATCGAAGGGATGCTCTCGGTAGAAGAGGCGCGGTAACTATTGCAGTGGAGTATGCCATGTCCGCTGAGCTAGGAAGCAAAGGTCTTGTAGGATCGTCGCTTGGAGTTTCTACCGAACGAGTGCCGGCTACTGGAGTTAGAGAGGAAGCCGTAGAATGGCATTCGTTTACTGCATCTTCAGGAGATGTTGGGTCCCGCATGTCGAATGATGATGTTCCCGTATAGGCGGGCCACGAATCACAGCTTCAACATGGAGCGGGGGTGTTCGCCAATGTATATGTACATGTGGTGGATTCAGTCTCAGCTGATCCGCCATTCGTATTTCTTTACGCAATTTTTTTTTGGAAGATTACTAGGAGTATCCAGAACACATGTGATATTTATGAACTCATTGAATCTGTTATCGTGTCTATCTGATGGAGTTCAATCAGCTCAACTAGAAACTGGATTTGATCTTACGTACACAGTGCGCCAGCGTACTGGTAAAAGAGTATGAATTTCACTTAAGTATATATAAGGATATCTTTCCAAACTTGCGTGTGCATATGTAACTGGTAATGCGAATATCCTACCTTTATGCATTTGGCTATAAATATGCCACGCATGATTACTGACCCCACATGTGTCCGAATTATCGACTTACTGTGTAGTCAAACATGTATCCGAAACTCCTCCATGTCAGTCAGCCAGTCACCAACGCTCCCCACCTTCCCCATGCACGCAAATCCTCGCAGAATTGATAGCCTCGGAACGTTATCAAACACGTTGGATAATCAGTTGATCTTCCTTGGCCATGCACAGGGTAGCGAGAACCAACCAATCAAGAGCGCTCCAACCCGAATTAGCCGCGCATTCCAAGTAAACACTCAATCTAACACTACTCTGGTACTTACGTACCTTCTTATCCAATCTAAATGATGGGCCTGCGACGATTGAACAACCTGCCTAAAAAGGGCGAATCAAGGAATTGATTAAGTATTGAAAGCGTCGGGCAAGTGCCGGATTTGTCTTGTGGTACCTGAATTGACGTAACTCCGGAATGGAAATCTATGTTCTATTAAGGAGTATAGAAGTACCTGCTTCGCCCACGTCATCTCCAAAAAACGTGCCGAAGAGTTGCCCTGTTCAATCTTCGTGTCCATGTAATACAGGTATAGGCCCATTGTGCGAAGATGATGGTGCGCACGATGATCGAGGAAGAAGAAGCAGGGTTACTCAACTGTACGTGTCCATATGCTATCTTTTCTCTCCCCTCAGAAATCAACCTAACACCTATCCAACGAAAGGCAAAGAAAACCCAAAATTCAAACCAGACTCCCACCCTCTTCATCTAAAAGCAGAAAAATTAGAAGAGACAAAAACAACGTGGCGCAATCTCCCACAAAAGAAGCAGCTTCTCCTCCTCGCTCTCTGCCGACTCTCCACGCCCCTATCAAATTCCTGTCTCCTACCCTATATCTACCCACTCGTATCTTCCATTCTCAAAACCTCGAATCCCTCTTCCGATAACCCCACCACGCAGCAAATTACACGTCTAACGGGTCAACTAATCGCGGCGTACCCACTTGGCCAGACAACCACAACCCTCCTATGGACGTGGCTCTCTGCGACTTACGGACGCAAACCCATTATCCTCCTCTCACTCCTTCTCAGCATTATCGCAAATATTGGTTTTGCTTTCTCCACATCCATCGTATCACTGCTTTTCTGGCGTGTGCTGGCGGGCATGGCGAATGGCGTCGTCGGCGTAATGCGGACAATGACGACAGAGATTGTGCGTGAGAAGAAGTGGAATGTGCGAGCTTTTCTAGCAATGCCGGTGGTATTCAATTCAGGAAGGGTTGCAGGAGTTGTGATCGGTGGAGTGTTGGCAGATGTTGGGGCAAAATCAGGATGGAAGAAGTGGCCGTATGCGCTACCGGCGGTGTTCAATGCCGGGATTCTTGCGGTTTGCTTGGGTGCTGCAATTTTTGGATTGAAGGAGAGTTTGGAAGAAAAGAGGGGGAGAAGAGATTGTGGTGTTGAGATAGGGACGCGGGTATATTCATTTGCAAGAGAAATGGTGTTCGGAAAGCAGGCAGAGAGCGGATACGTCGAGGTCACCAGCGAAGATTGCAACGACGAGAAAGAAGATGAAAATCTAGGAGGTCATATTTTAAGGAATGGGAAGCGCTCCGCAAGCCTACGTTTCCGTAGCATCTTCACATCACATCTTCTTAAGGTTCTGGTATCATTTACCCTCTTCCATCTTCACAATGCGACCTTCCTCCACATATACCCCGTATACCTCAGTATGCCCGTCCGGCCGTCTTCTTCTCCCACATCAGCCAACGTGTTACACGCCACAAGCGGTCTTGGTCTCTCGCCCTCGAAAATCGGCCTCTCGTTCGGTCTGATCGGTCTCTTCGGTATCTTCCTTCAACTCTTCATCTACCCACGACTTCAAAGCAAACTAGGAACTCAAGGTGTCCTTCGTCTCGCAAATATGATATTCCCAATCGCATACGTCCTAGCGCCCTATCTTTCGCTCCTCGCATATGCAAATCTAACAGCGAAGTACGCCGCAATAGTGAGCCTGCTGTTCGTGCAAGTCTTGGGAAGAACAATGGCGATGCCGAGTAATATGGTCTTACTGACGGAGACGGCAAGGGAGAAAAAAGCGGTGGGGACTGTGCAAGGGTGGGGTACCATGCTAGGTTGTTTTGCGGGTGCAATTGGGCCGATGATTGGTGGATGGGTGCTTGCGAGGGGCGTTGAGATGAGATTTGTTGGGTTAGTGTGGTGGTGTTGGATGGGCGCTGTTGCGGGTGTGGCGGTGGTGTGGAGCTTTTGGAGTATTGGAGAGATGAATGAGCGGACAAATAACGAAAAGAAAGCCGATGATCTAGAAAATGTCCGAGCTGGTATTTAGTTAGCTAATGGGGTTGGATAGATAGTAGGCCTTCCTAAATCGTGTATTTCAAGTTGTCACCTTCGGTAGAAGGCAAGAATTCACATCTCCTGTTTTGTTACTGATATTGGTGAAAAACAATGCTTGCTTTCCTTCCAATGATTCGAAGGAGCTTCATAAAATCTCAATTGATTACTTGTGAAAGCAAACGTTCCATTGTATAGCGCCATCGCCCGCATGAGGTCAATGCACGAGGTTGATAAACAGCCAAGTAACTTCACTCTTGGGACAACCACATTAACCACCAAATCAATCTCTCAACCCTCTCAAATTTTGCATTACATAATCGAACACTCACGTAGTCCCCGCGGTCCTGGTCGGCCGCTCACATCCATGCCTTCACTGACAACTCCACGGACCCGACTTGTCTCCGCTCTACGACCATGTTCACCCTGATTACCATTGGTCTCGTGCTATATTTCCTTTGGGAGATTTTTCACTCGATCTACACGTTGATTACCGTCGGGAGTGCGCTCACTGTCCTGTACGCCACAACAGGTGGCGAGCCGCTCGATCTGACCCCAAGAGGGTGGACCGTCTGCTGCGAATTTTCGTAGCCTGCAATGTCTTAATCTTGTCACAACGAGCAGCATCTTGTGTGGTCTCAGGCGCTTTTCTAACGATCTTAGTGACCATCTCTTTGATGATTGTCTTGGTTGAGTGTGCTTCGAAGGTCGCGGTCAAAATGGAAGTGAGTTATTCCGTTTCAGTCACAATTAGTTTTATCTCTATTTTTTTTTCGTGAGAATCTGCATATGCAACTTTGAAACTTTCGATTTTAAATGTGGATACCTCGGTGCTGTCGAAGTCGTTGCTATAAACACTCAAGTTTACAAAACTGACCGATCCTGACCTTTTAAGTCTCATCTCACGACCCGCTCCACCTGGAGCCCCCTCCAGATATACCAGCCTGTTCTCGCAATATGTATCTCCATGGCCGTAGCCATCATCCTCTATTCTCACAACCCCCAATCACCATCCTCACCACGACCCACCTTCACAACCGACACCATATCTGCCAAACTGTGCAAAGTCCTCCTCAGTGCAGTCATAACCTATCTCATTCGACGCGTCATCACGCTCAAAGTCTACGAAATCCATCAGCAAACACCAAAAATGTCCCCGTCTTTACGACCTCAAATCAACTCCCTCGACCGAAAACTTGCCGATGCCGAAGGTCTGCACAACAGCTTCTTCGCACACCTCATCAACATTCCCAAAATAACAATCACGAATGTTTCAGGCAAAGAAGAAGATATCGATGTGGTTGAGCAGAGGGAATATGTTGAAATACCAATCCACGAACTGGAGTACGATGAAACGATGCTCCTTCCAATTGACACGCGGCGTGGGTTGTCTGAGCAAGGTCGAGAAAATGCGAAGATGGGACTGGATGATGATGAGTACGATGAGTACGATGAGTACAATGATATCTAAGAGAAAGATTGGTTGGAGCGTGGAATGTTGTGAGAATTAGCGGTGGTGTTAAATTGGGGGTTAATTAGTGGTCTAGAGCGATGCTGGATGGCTTACAGTAAATGTCTTGGATGTCTAAAGCTGCTATTTGGTGATCATCGGCGGCGATTTCAAGAGTTGAGGTTGATGTTTGATATTGAATAATAAATGAACAGATAGTGACAGATAGTGTTGCACGGTCTCATCCTGTATGAAGCCAGTGACCGTTTACAGGTATATTTAAACCTGTTTAAGTATTCTTGAAGTTCTACAATAAACACCACATGTATATCAGTCTTAAATATAAGCCGTAGTTCAGTTCTCTATTAATGCACCTACATGAACGTGATGTCCTACTTGAGTCTAATAGTCAGCAGGAAGTGTGAGTGAACAATAGTTCTGTCATGTAGCAGTGCCAGATATACATAGTAATACACGGCTATTGATTATGTAAATTCCTGCCGTTGATAAAAGGACGTAAATTTCACAATAGCAGTGAAGAGGCTGTCGGATGTCATGATGAACTGAGGCTTATAGCCATATCGGATTTTTCTATAATACAAAATATTTTTTTGGGACTTTTCAGTCTCGGGGCGAACCCCTCCCCTACTCCTGCTCCTCCTCCAGCTCCCGGCGGGCGCGCGCCACGAGCTCCGGGCGCCAACCCGGGCGGAAGCTTGATAGAATCAGTCTCCGTTCAGGATCAAGTTGGGGAGGGATAATACTTACAAGTACGCCGTCACGGCGAAGGTGTACTCCCAGCTGTAGAAGAAGTTGGCCCAGAGGCCGGCTGTTTCCAGCCAGGCCCACAGGCCGGTGGTGGCTGAGCGGAGGAAGAAGGTGAGGATGGTGGCGGCAACCACCTTATCGCACCTGTGCAGAGGAGAGAGCTTGCGCAGAAGCGCGTGAGCCCTCCGGAAGATCTACCATGGCACACATCTTTCAATAAACGCTTCCTTGTCATAACCCTGCACCAACCAACCAATGTATGAAAAAGCAAATGAAAAGCAGAATACGCAGGATGAGATAAAGAACCCAAGAAAGGGTACTAACCTTGATACGCTTATTATGGACGCGGCTCATGCCAACAGCCCATCGTAAGAACACCGCCCAGTAGACGATCTCGCCGCGCCAACCTGGATTGTTGACGATATAGACTTGGTCGAGCAGACAGACGCCGATGTGGGAGCAGAGGCCGGTATACTGAGCGAACTCGGAGACCCAACGCTCGAGCGAGTATCTATATCCATCCTCGGCAACAATGAGGTAGACTCCGGCAAAGATGAAGAACCAATTCGGCTCCAAGGTCAAGCCCTTGAGGCGCATCGTGAGTGGCAGAATAAGAGAGACGATGGTTGGGAGAAGCTGAAAGAGGTTCATGTTGGGCATGTTGGAGAGCGGTATAGATTTATCGGTTTGTTCGTTAATGTGGAACCGTGTGTATTGGCCAAGTCGTTCGTAGGAGTTGTGTAGTGGTCGAACCGCCGGAGGAGATCGGGCGTCTGTGTCACCGTACTGATGTAGTCTATTTGTGTTGGACCCGAGGTGGGTGGGTGGATGTCGTGACTTGATGTCGTGCGTTGAAGCTGCGGGTCAAATTCGCAATTGAAAGTCGTAAGTGGAAGTCGTGAATATAGATCATCAATGTAAGTCGTGAGGGGGCGCTGTCGTAGAAAGATTGTGTGCGGGTGTTCACAGAATTGGAGGCTGCACTCCAATTGCCCTTATAGAGACTAATGATTGACGAGGTGAAGACAAATTGGCAGTTTTCGAGGTGAAGGTGAGTGTGAGAGCCCAAGTGGGCGTGCCCGATAAGGCTGACCAGGGTGAAAGCTTAATGCCAAAAAGCGGCAAGCTTGGCTCTAATTCACCGTCCCTATCCATTATCGCGACCGTCTGGCAAACTTTAATCAACACGTGATCTGCGCGTTGTAACACAAAAAACGTGATTCCCACTGATAACAACCATGTAGTGATACCTGGGCTTTATCGCGGCTTTACCAGAACCGTTAGTTCGCGACTAGCTTCTGCCTTAGCCACTACTGTTGGTAAGTTGTTAACGGATTATAGCTTCCAGCACTATAATTAAGTGCGATCTGTTAATACATTGATCAAAACTGCATTCCTGAATCATCTATCCGAGTCTCTTTTTATCCGTATCCCCAGTCCATCTCCGGTGGGTGGACTCCCTGTATCTGAATTGGCCCTTGTGTATCTGCAAAGTTGGAGGGTCAGCAAGCCTTGATCGTCAATATGTTCACGGGCTCCCCATGTCTTAAGCATCTTGAAGTGGCTTACCCTTGTCTATTTTGCATCGTAGTTATGCCCTCTACCCCTAAAGACGGATGGAAAACTTGCCTCTCTTCTCGCAACTCAATCGGTGACCAAAATACATCACTTCCATGCCATGACTCATCATCAACAATTGCAGACTCGGCGTGCTCCCGATAATGATGCGGATGTACGAGGGAAGGAGGCTGGGTGAGTGGAGTTTCAGAGTCGTGGCTGGCCCGGTGCGGGCTCGGTGGAAGCGGTCTAGTGTTGGAAGAATCGCTATCATCCCTAGGTCTCCCACGTGGAATCGTAGGCGGAAAAAGTGAATGCGCCATAGCAGGTGTTTCGTATGATTGATGCGATCTGTCTCGTTCCATAGGGGTGGAAAAGTCGCGGAATTCGAAAGCAGGGTTGTCGCGAGGATCATTGGGTGGAACGGGAGTGTTGTATGCCATAAGCTCTTTTGCCGGAGGGTTCCACGTGTGTTCTTTGCGCCACAGGAGTGTGTCTTGGGGCTTTTTTATGATTTTGGCACGATATGCAAGATATGCTGCAATATCGAGCGTGTATTTCATTGCTATGCGGGATAGGTAGCGAAATACATAAGTCCAGTGACGATACGTGCGCGTTCTGCGCAGCCCCTTCAGAGCATCTGCGTATACTTCGGTTGAAAGGAATGATTGCTGACACCACTAGTATTGCGTGTTAGAATATTGTAGTCAAATCTGTTTAAGTTCCAATACCTCGATTGTAATGTAGATCATCGCTGCTCCCATGACGAGGGCAGAGATGAGAGTGCCAGAGACCCAATAAACATACACCCACTTCGTTGTCGCAATATCTTGGATGACAAAATCCAAGTATCCTCCACCCCCACCCCAGGTGCTAGTCACGCATTCGCATCTCCTATAAGATCCGATCGTTTGTGCCGCGACGATGTAAATCTAAGATGTGTTAAAAAAGCAATGGTTTTCACGCGCGCTTTCCGAGTTCACACTTACCAGCCATACCGTATTGAAAGTTTCCAACGGCCGGAAGAAAAACCATTCCCACCTCCTCCGAGCGTCCATCTCTCGCAATCGCTTCAACGATATGTCGAGTAAGCCTTCCACCCTCCCCGCCATGTCTTCTTTATCTTTCCACGGATATAGAAGAACTAAACGCACTATTGCTCGAATACACCAGCTTTGAGTTGCGTGAAGTAAACTTGAAGCTCGCCTCTTGATTGCCGTCCACTCATGTTGGACGGCATAATCCCACTGGCTATTGTGGAAAACTGTCGCAGTGCGAGTGACTAATTGGGGTTGATAGGAAGAAATTACCAGCCAGACGATCATCTCAACAATTAATAGGCCGAATGAGATGCAGAAAAATATCACATACCCGCCACTACGGCAGCCTAAACCCACCGTCGGTGTGAAGAAGCTGAGAATAAACGCGCCACCGCAGCTTGCACCGACAATTATGATCGCGGACAACACCTGCCAATACTCTCGAATGTCAAACCATACCAACCCTTCTTCGTTGACAGGGCCGAGGACCAGATTTGTTCGCGCTTGCTCCTCGTCGGCGAGCCAGTTCCGTCCTTTTTCGGCAATGTAACAGCGTTCGATGTCAGAGATTATTGCATGAGCCGCACCGTAATGCCATCGTATGCGCGCCTGGCCCGCAAAGTCGATAAAGAAGTCGTCCATGTATTCAGCTCTTTTGGCGATATTTTCAACATAGTCCTTCAAAGCGTAGAACTCTGGTTGATCTTTGAACGATTCGAGAAAATTGTTCCGGTGTCTTTCGTCAAGCAGAGCATGCCGAACGTGATCAATCAAGGTGTTGATTTTCTTCTTGATAGCATTCGCAGCGATCGGATTCCGATCCACTATGGATGCCATGATCAGAATTGGGAACCACGCGAGCAGACAGCCCATGGCCAAGTCGTGCGCTGTGCGATTCTCACCGACATCGCCAAACGCAGCCTGAATGGAGAGGGCAAACGCGAACAAGAACCACAGCGTAGAAACAAAGACTGGGAACGAATCAGCTTCAACTTCACCCCTCAGAAGGTTGCATTCCACCACGCGACGTACCAGGTACTGCGCCACGCCTGCGCATCTCGCGCAATTCGCGGCTCAAGATCCGTCTCATCTGCCGTAACGACTTGTCGGTATCTGTCAATTTGAGATCCCTACTAAAGAGGACGATCCGCAGCAAACCTTCAGCTTCCTTCTTATACAGCGCAGACTCAGGCTTCATCGTGTACTGGTTCATCACCAGCAGCAAATACATAGAATCTCGCATGCTCGCAAAATCCGTCCTCTTGTGCGGTAGATGAGTGAACGGCACCGACATGTCGACCATTAAAGCTGCTTTTGCCGATACCTTGATGTTCCACAGTATGTAGGAGAGGGATGCGATAGGCGAGCCCACCCAGCGCGTAATCGCGAGCACCGTCCGCCCAAACGCATTACTCTCGAACGGGGCCTGCAGTAAGATGCCCACGATGGGTAGAATCCAAGTTGTCAAAGTACTGGATACGTCCGTCCAGGGGTAATAATCTGGTTCTCCGCCGCAGAGCTCATAGCATCCCTCCCTCGAGATTTGGGTTAGTGGGTTCTTGTCGATGCCGACGACAGGGCCGTGCCAGCCCCATCGTGCGCGGAGCTCTTCGCCTTGAGTGGTATTGGCCTGGTACTGCGCTGCGCATGCACTGAAGTTTGCTCGCATTGCCTAGGAATGGATTCTCGCGGACGATGGTTGTCATATGTGTATGTTTTGGGCGCTGCACGAGTCGTGGGTCTTTGGGTATCTTATAATATAAGGGGGCCGCCACAGGAGTGGCACACTTCGTATTCTGTTCGCTTTCGGCCGTTCGGTTGCCTAATTTGATGAATAGGGCAAACGAGGCTCTGCTTCAGCCCTCATTTTCGGTGTACAAACCAGTCTAGGTACACCAATAGTGGACGGACTGGGCGCGCGCGTGCCTATCTATCTCCAGTCGTATCCGGAGCTGGGCGGAAGTAGCCGAAGGAGTACAAACGCTGGAGAGGATCATCGTGTGACTGGTTTTAGCTACGCCGTTCTGGTCCATGCGTTACGAAGACTCAATTCTTAATTGTACGTCTGATGTCAGTTGGCAAGCCTCATTGTAACAGTCGTGGGCCTTAGGCCGCCCAGCGGTAAGATTGTCACGTGATATGAGCACAACCAAATCAACAATACCAGTCGACGTAAATGACTCACGCAGACAAGGACTAGTCGTTCAATAAGGAGGGAGTCGTCTAATAAATGCGACGATGAATAGGGAAAGGGAATAAAATGAACTCAATTCAAGGTTTATTAATTAAAGTTTAATTACGACTCCCTCATTTGAATACGGACACGAACAACGCACCTGAGAGAGCAAACTTAGGCAATGGAATAATAAGAAAGCAATTCAAATTTATACCAAGTATGTGTAACCAACCATTATCAATAATTTCATGGTCAAAGGAAAAACATAGAATATTCATGTAAGAACAATTCTGAAGAAAAAGAAATGAGAGGAAAGTATGTAGGAAAAATACTGAGCATGGTCTAGACGAGACACACTCTCACATTATAGCCTGGTACTTGCTGATAGAGTCACCCTCAATCAATCGAACTAATCGCCGCTTGTAGAGCTCTCGCTAATCCCGCCTTTAGCTGGTCTAGTTATGCCAACCCATCCAGCAGCATAAGTAGAAGACTTTGCTTATAGACCGGAAGAAAGAGATGTAGTTGAAAGCTTATAACTATTGTGTTGCTTCATCTGTCTCTGGCTGCGACGTAGAGGCTGACGCAGGCAGAGTGCCATCTCCGTTTGGATCGTTGACAAGCATATCATTGAACATGGACAAAAGATTCCTTTGAGGAAACTTTTCAGGGTTTTCATACTCTGGTTCTGGGATTTCGACCCGGTAGTTTAGAACGTTCATCTTTTGTTTGATCTCTGTGCTGGAACGACGTCGGTGTGCTGGTATTTGCTGATCGTCGGAGGTCTCACTTCCAACTCCTGAAGCTCCGGTATCATGAGCGGGTACAGTAAGGAGCGTTGCACCCTCCGGCTGCAGAGCAGAGACGGGAACTGAAGAAGCGCCTCCCGGGGGTGCTCCCATTGGACGCTTCCCTTCGGAGACTGTGTATGTCGATGAAGATGCATATGTACTCGCTAGAGTAGGATTATCGTCAGAGTATACAGCTTGTGAATCCATGAAAGGAGTATACCTAGATGAAGCTGAGGGGCCGGCTAGACGAGGCAAGTTGGAATTCTGTTCTGCAGAAGTCGCAGTGCGTTCATCCGCTGGGATCAATTTCCACTGTGGATTCAGCTCGGCAGAGGCTCGGAAAAGTGGATTCTGTAGCAATTTCCGTCTCCCAGTCATAAAGGAATCGGGGAAAACCCATAAAACAAAGAAACTAATCGCGTCCAAGCCATGAGACGACCGGTCGCCGAGTGAGTACGCAAGCAATCGAATACAATCCGGACACCTCCACGGGTTGTGTTTACATGAATACGATATGCATTTGTCTCGCTGGTCACGCTTATGTTCTTCATTGCAGTAGAAGAGCCAAGAGTATCGATTCTTTTTTGCTGAATTACACTTACAGCAGTGAGCGTAAACGTAAAATTTCGTGGCCACCCCTGCTGTAATTGTATGTTTCCCAAGATCGATATTCAAAGGCCCTTCCAGAAAAGGCCGGTCCCCGACTCCGTAAATATCCGTGAATGAACGGCCGATGTCACCGTATATGGGGCTGATCCTGAAGCCTAAGGCCTCTATGTTCCGATCTATACCGTCAAATGTGATAAAATTGTCGAATCGAGCCCACCCGGAGGGTGACATGGCGACGACCCTACAATCCCCACACCCCCACATTTGGTGAGTGCATCTGTGACAGGTGTTTTGTTCAAAGTAGTCGTACCAATCGTTCATTTGTTGCTGGCGTTTCATGAGTGGATCTTATCTATGCTCCTCTTGAAAACAAATATGGCAACGAATCCCTAGCCCTAAATTTCTTGAATTCCGATTTCCCCAGAAAGCTCTGTTCGAAAGCGCCGTTGGCCTATGCTCCCCTGTAACTTGAGGTGGTAGTTGTACTACATCTTCTAATTGCCAATACTTTGAACTCGCTCTTGGACCTAAAAGTTCTTCGAAGAAGGGAATTGCAGTTGGTGAAATGCTAAACATGTTGAAGATTCCCGCCATTTTTCTTCCTATCGTAACCGACGAAGAATTTGGCGACACCTTGTTGACAGAATAATCCAGCCGGTCCAGAACAGTACCGCAGGCGGGAAGGCAGCGAAATTCGAACCACTATTTAGGCTCAGGATTTCTTATAGTCCTCGGATTTGTTTCGGTCGCACGAACGTGAAATTCGAAGTCTCACGGCGGCGAGCAGGTTGGGTTGAAGTTGTGCCCTGAATTTATAGGGCAGTCCAAAGTTGATTAGATAGCATGAGTATTGTTTCCGGTGGAAATGGGTACTGATAGTAAATCTAATATCTTTGAAATTGTGAATAGAAGTGTTATGTCGCAAGAATGTAGTTGAAGGATTTGTGATTAACGTAGGTGTCCAGACCTCTATTTATATGCCGACTCTGGCTATTATCAGATCAACTAGCGGTCTATCCGCATCCAAAGCACTTGTGTGATCTCTTCTTCTGGACTTGCACAGACTTTTTTTCGGGTTTGATAGGGAATCACCAAAGACGTAAGTAACGGAGTCTCAACCACAGATTATCTGCCAACGTAGTCGCATACAAATTCATATCTTGGGTTTGAACACACGCTCAATCGTTGTCATCAGCTCGATTCTCGAAAATAGTGCACAAACAATATGATTGGCTTCACTGGTATCCCCTCCTTGCGCACATACTCCTCGGATATCCAAAAACCGCTGACCAAAAATCTATTAAACCACGAAACACCGTAATACAATATCGAAAAACCCTCCATTCAACATCCTGTACCCTAAACAACCAAGAACTCCGCTCTCGCTTCCCGTGTCTTGAACAAATCTATCCACTAACCTTCCCCACCACCTTCCCACCTCATCATCACTCCACGTCACTATGTCCAAACCACTACCTTGGGTACGTCATACACCGACGTGTCCGTAAATATTGATTCGACCCGTCACAGTAACACAACACGGTTCAAACCGTCATACACAGCCCCCGGGACTCTATATTGAACGTAAGAACCTTATACACAAAGGATCTTGGCACACAGAAGTAGAGGTGCATTTTTCAGGAAATTTTGTCACAAAAGCCCGGTCGTACATGGAAAGCTCAATTTAAGTCAACGCTGGAGATGCTTGCTGAGTCAGAATAAAGTCGCTGATGACTAGGATAGTCGCGCGATGTTGGAAAATACGCACGGGAGGATCACGACGACTAGTACGATAGGGATCTTTTAGGATTTTTTTCTAATGGGATGCAGAGTTATGTACAGTAAGGCGCATGGATGAAGGCAAGAAAAAGTGACCAAAGGAAAATTGTTGAATGTATGAAGGGAAATTTGAACCGCCCTGCCCTATGTCCCGTGTTCTAACATGATAACCATTTCCTATTTCATTCGAACCGAGAGGGTGGTGGGCAAAGGGTACAAGTATGAAATGTGAAGTCGTGGGGTATATATGGAACCATGTCCTCCAACCAGAACCATTTTCCTCGGGTGAAGAGGTTCGGGTATGCCCAGAACGCCGATGCAAAAACAAATGAGATAAGGAAATAGTAGAAAAGAGACTGAGAACATGATAATGGACTGATAAGAAACATACTGTGAAGGTCTCGTGGAAGGGATATAAGCTTCTCGAAAAGGGTCGATCCGCGGTTTTGCCCCATTGGACTTTGGTGATCGAATGCGCTGACACCAAGAGACGATTGAATGGCGTTAGTGCCGAGCGTAAGGTGCAGATCTTTGAGTAGGAGGAGTGAGTGCCCAACTCAAGACTGAATCTGACGATGGAGAATAACGGTAGACCAGAACGGATGCCGTTTTCAAGTTGCACCTTCCTGGCTGGGTGCGGCATCCGCCTCGCTACTCTGGGCATCAACCTTTACTTCCTCCATGGACGGGTTGCCTGGATTACCCTTATCCTCCTTTTTGACGGAAGCCTCGATCACTGTCTTCTTGAGTTGAATAAATCGCATTCCAAGCACGCGGCAGAATGTGTCCTTCATGTCCGGTCTCATGGCTGGAAGAACCTGTTCTGTAGCCCGCATGTCACCATTATCTACACTGTCCACCAGAGCGGCGATGGCCAATTTTTGAAGGGCCGCTGGTGCTATTTCAAAACTGAGGACAAAGTTGAACACAACGGGAACAACATCTGAAAGTCGGTCGCCGTCAGTGGGAGTATTGTTCATTAGATCATAGAGGGAAATGCCATTATCCCTGGCTGCAATGATAGCAGTGCGATAACCTTCGTATAATTGTTTGAAGCTCAGATCAGCGAGCTCATCTACGACTAGTTGATTTGCAAGGAGCCATATTTTGCAGAGATGGTCGGCATCCTTGTAGGTCAGCTTTTTGTGGTATATCCAGTTGCTCAGTGTAGCGACAGTGCCTGCTTCTGTCTCTGGAAGCAAGATACGCTGTTGAGCAGCGGCTTTGACCGGATCTTTCGCGGCGTATCGGTTCTCGTGATTCTTGATATTAGCGAAAGCATCTTTGAGTCGCTGCACTACGCTAAGGATAGCTGCAGGTTTCATTTGTTGAAGGCGAGGGAGAACCTGATTAGCTGGATATTCACGACGAGAGATACGAGCGTCGATCAGATTTTTGTTGTCTTGAAACAGTTTATCGATATAGTCTGTCATCGATTTTGTGACGCGATCTTGCCAACCGCTCATTGGAAATTGTTTCATTGCTCTCTCAACAATCTCTTCGCCCTGCAAACCGAACTTAGTATGAAAGCGTAACAAAAACATCCGGGGAATATCGACTGACCTTGTCCCGGGCAAACTTCTCGGACGGTGTCAACGGAGGAAGCAGTTTCTTGATCTTCTTGCGCATGGCCTTGGCTTTGTCGAGCTCGCGTCGCTCTTTGTCTGCTTTGGCAAATATATCGGCAAGCTTGGTGCTGTGATTGATCAGCATCGCAAGATGCATAGTACATTCGTCCTTGAGTTTCGGCCCATATTGGAGGGTGACGGTTGTCTGCATGAGTTCTCCAATGGGGTGAATGCTGGAATGACGGGTTTCGTTGTCCGTATCGCTGTCGGACAAAGTGATTGCTTCAGCTGTCGTCGACCCAGCGCGGGCGGTGGTAGATGATGCGGTGCTGCCATTCCTGCGTCCAGGCTTGTGCTGGCCACGGGGAGATGAAGGAGCCGTTGGACTCATTTTTCTTTGCCTGATTGCGTTTGTTAGAAGAGTGTTCTATCAATCAGGTGTGTAGAGATGTTTGCAAGAGGGGGGAGGGTGCAGAAAGAAGGAGTCGGGAGGATCTGGAGGAGGTTATATAGAGAGAGGACGATGTGTTTTCGGAAGGTCTTGGCAAGGATTCTCTCACTTTCTTGACTGGCATCAGTAGAGTGGAGGACAATTTGAGGTGAAGTACAATATGAATGCGGCTCAGATGCAGTTATTAAGAATTGCTTGCGCTTGTACTGAGGTGAACGCACAGTCAGTTTCAGGATAGTATGACTCTTTTTTAGAATAGATAAAAGACAACTGTTGTATATGGAGAAACAGTACTATATCAAGGTGAAATTCAGTGACATAAAGGTCATCAATGGTGTTGATGGGTGATACAGCAATAGAAAAACCGAACAGTGCGGGTGGATCATTATAGAAAGCACAATACGAGAATTAATGGAATAAAGTTATCAATTAGAAGAGAAGTGATATTGGTGTTAGTATGGCTACATATGTATAGATTCAATGATGGAGTTGAGCGAGTTAATCATACTGAGGTAGGTATTGAACCGTATTAGTATGTTCGTGATGGTCCGTGCGCGCCCCGCGATATGAGACGTCAGTAGAGACAAAACATTGACTCGAGCCGACAATGCGGCGACAACAGGACGCGCCGGCATGGCCTCGCTCAACCGAGACCGCGTCGAACACGCGTTGAACGAACTGCTGGTGCGCATCGTTCCCGAAGAACCCGACGAAGACGAAGAACAGGCCAACGAGCGTTTCGAAGACGCCTATAACTTCGCCGTCCATGAACTGAGCAATGCTGGCCCGCTCCCCGTCGCCGATATCAATCATGCCGCCGGACTCATAGACGAGAGGCGTAAGTACTTACTTCTCACGTGCTCAGAAAAATAAATAACCAAGGCCATGCAGTTATCGCCGGCGCCAATGGCCCGCAGAAGAGCGCCCAGTTCAACAACCTCGTTTCCCGCCTCATTTCGCAGCCCGTCCTGGACCAAAAGGCTCGTATGCTTCACTTTCTCCTCGAGCTCTCAGACATACCCTCAGCAGATATTCGCAGTCGACCGCACGAGCCCACCACACCCTCCAAGCGCTACAATGTAGACAGCCGTCTCTCAGGAAGTCCAGCCTTCAAAGACGCATTCGCGCGCCCCGGCCTTTCGCAGATACCGGTGAACGATGGCTCGCCCAAGGCAGCAGCCCGGAATTTGTCGCCTGCGGAACGACTCGAGAAGAGAAGAGAAAGACGATCAAGGGATGTAGCGAAGGAACAACCGATGGACCGAGAGCAAATGGGGGTGGACAAGGGCCCCTCGGAGCCCAGTCTCCTGCGGGATTTGCCATTCACACTGCAAGGGCTTTCGTCTACAAACTTGGTTTTCGCTACGGAACCCAACCTCAAACTCCCGCCATCTCTACCTGTTCCCCTCATAAGTCTTCTTCATACCCTTGCCGAACCCTCGCTTTTATACCGCAGTTTGTCAGAGTTCGTGGAGTCTACGGAAGGTGGACTCGTCGGGCAAAGCTTCAGATCCGCCTTGGCGAAAGAACTTCGATCGTATCTCGGACTTGTAGCCACGCTGGAAGGTCAAATCAGGCGAGCGCTAGCACAGCTCGATGATTCCCAGCCCCGTCAAGGTATCGGTAAAGCCGGCGTCACGCTGAAGCGCTGCGTTATCTGGACAAGGGAAGCCACACAAGGTTTGCGGTTGATGAGCTTGATGGTTGAGGAGTCGAAGCACAGGAAAGGTGGCGAATTAATATCCCTGATCCACTCCTTTTCTCTATCGCACGGCGACCCTTACGTTGGGGTCTTTGCCGAGCGCCTTCTTACCCACGTGACGCGTCCTTTCTACGACATGCTCCGACAATGGATATACGATGGCGAACTGGCAGACCCCTTTGGCGAGTTTTTTGTTTCGGAGCAGAGCGAGGAAGAAATCCGTGAGCAAAATGGGCAGGAGGGCAAGGGCGGAGCAACGAGTGTGTGGGAAGACAAGTACAAGCTCAACAGCAAGATGGTTCCTAGCATCATCACCGAAGAATTTGCAAACAAGGTCTTCTTGATTGGAAAGACGCTCAATTTCATCCGCTACGGCTGCGGCGACGCTGCTTGGGTAGATACGTATTCCAAGGAAGCATCAAAAGAACTGCAGTATGGCGACACTGCCAATCTCGAGCGATCGATTGGCGACGCCTACAAAACCACCATGGCCAGATTAATTGATCTCATGGCTAACAAGTTCAAACTCTTTGAGCACTTGCAGGCACTCAAGCGCTACCTCTTGTTGGGAGCAGGCGACTTTATCGCCGTACTGATGGAATCTCTATCCGCTAACCTGGACCGCCCCGCAAACACGCAATACCGCCACACCCTCACAGCCCAACTCGAACACGCAGTGCGCAACTCCAACGCGCAGTTCGACTCGCCGGACGTCCTCCGCCGTCTCGACTCGCGCATGCTTGAACTCTCCCATGGCGAAATCGGCTGGGACGTCTTCACACTGGAGTACAAAATCGATGCACCGGTCGATGTCATCGTCACTCCTTTCGGCTCCAAACAATACCTTAAAGTCTTTAACTTCCTCTGGCGCGTAAAGCGCGTCGAATTTGCGCTCGGCTCGACCTGGCGCCGCTGCATGACGGGTGCGCGCGGGGTCCTGGGCACCGTCTCCGACAAAGTAGGCGCGGATTGGAAAAAGGTACGCTGTGGCATCGCCGAAATGATTCACTTCGTCAATCAGCTCCAATACTACATCCTCTTCGAAGTCATCGAGTCGTCATGGAATGAGCTGGAAGAAGCATTGCACAAACCTGAATCCACGCTCGACGACATGATTCAAGCCCACGCAAAGTACCTCAACAGCATCACGCGCAAGGGCCTACTCGGGTCGCAGAGCACAGATTTTACGGGTCAGTTGCACGAGCTGCTCAAGACGATGCTTGCGTATAAGGATGCCGTTGATGGTTTATACTCGTTCTCTGTAGCGGAATTCACGCGTCGACAGGAACACGCTGCCCGGATCGAGACACGCACTGCCGCAGGGCGATGGGGTCTTTCCGAAAAAGACAAAACCCGCGCTTCATCCTCTGCGTCCGCTACCGACTCCCCCTTCCCGCCTCCGCTCCTCAAAATCGGCGGCGCTGGAGGTGGCGGTGAAGATGACGACGACGTCCTCCCTGCCCTGCGTAAACGTCTTGCACATCTTATCAAGGATTTCCAGATTAGAATCACGGTGCTGCTCGGGGACTTGGTGCATCAACCCGATCACGATATGCGGTGGCTGGCCATGGTGATGAATTTTAACGACGTTTATCAGCCGAGGCGCCGCAGAAAAGACAAGGAGCGTGAGAGGGAAAGGGAAAAGGAAAAGGAAAGAGAACGAGAGAAAGACCGAAAGAAGGAAATGCCTCAGCCTCAACCCGCGGAGCAGCAATTACGGGATAAGAAGGACAAAGAGAGGGGGAAGAAGGATGTGGAAGCAGCGGTGGAATGATGGCGTGATCCGTTCTTTCCTTCTACCCCTCTTCTTTTTTTTTTCCTAGAAGGGAGCGCGGAAAGGCTTTGGCTAGTATTAGTTTATGCGATAACGCCGAACACATTTACCTTTTTTTTTCTAGTCTCCTATCTACTTAGCCCTACTCTGTTGACAAACCGTTTGATGTATGAATACTGAACACTCTGTCCCATCTTCTGACCGATCACACTATCACGTATTCTAATCATTCTGCCCACCGTTTACCTCTAAGTTTTCTTCAGCTCGGAAGTTTGTTATTACTGCTTGATCCCGACTAGTTTTGGTTGTAGGAAGGGAAAGAAAAGGAATACACGACGAGGTATCGAAAGTGGTTTTTCTTTGCAATTGATTGGTGTAACACAACGAGGTATAAAGATAAGGGAGGTTGGAAGTTTTGGCTGTACTGTTCAAATTGTCTCTTTTTCTCTATTCAGTTATCGCCCTTCCTTTTTATTTACATCTTTGCGTATCCGCTCCTCCCTCCCCTGCAAGTTCCTGTTTTCTGGTTGTTTCATCAGGCTGGAGGGGAAAGTATGTATCGAATGACGCGGAGAAACATCTGGTTCCAAGTAAAGCATTCTCGCATCTCTGCGGATGAGATATGACAATGAATCATCACAGAGTATTGTTATCCTGGGTATCGACGCAAGCAAAAACAAAAGACACAAGGTAAAATCCTCGGCCAGGACAGACATACAGGCAACTAGTTGCGCACGTGAGAAGCTAATGTAATATGTATGTCCTGACCATATATATTATATAGGCTTATCACGTGCGCAAACAGTTGCCTGTATGTCCGTCCTGAGGACGTTACCTAGTGTTTTCTTCTGCCTGTGTCGATACCCAGTGGAACAATACTCTGTCATGATTCAGGTACATTTCATCAACAGAACTATCCACCTTCCACCACTAACCATCAACGGATTGTCAATTCTAGCTTCTTGTGACGGAGACCACAGCCCAGCGTGCCTGAGCATGGTACTCTGGGACCATGGCAGCTCCGCGCTTCCACAACCGCTGCCGGCACCGCATCTCTACGTATAGTGAGGACCTTTTCTTCCCCTAGTACCGGTATATAGTCAGTATATAGGGGGAATTCAGCTTGGTCTGCGAATAAGTCCAGTTGGTAAACGGCTATATAAGTACGGCCGAAAGGATCAAGAAGTCCTGTCTCCCATTCCTGTACGTTGTTGCTGTTTCTTTCTTTCTGTGGAATTGTCGGAGGTTTGACCGCAGGCGGAACGGGGCGGGTGGGTCAGCGTTGGTGTTGGTTTAAGGCTTGCTTGCGCGTAGTGAAGGCATACAACTTTCTATGTGCGTATTTGTGGTTTGGACTGGATTTCGGGTATATGATACCTATGCCAGTTTTCAGTTACTGTTCCGGAATGGATGGATAGAGCGCTGAGTGTACAATGGAACTTTGCCCGGAGAAAAGAAGGAGGGTAGGTAAGAAAAGAGAGAAGGACAATCCAAGAAGAGACGTTTATTCTTCTGTACGATCGGGAAAGTGTGTGAGCTAGATGTGTGAGGAGCCCGGTTGAGTGACAATGCAGAAGTAGTACGAAAGTTGGATGGTATTACGGAGGGAACGTAGGAGAGCGAAAAGAAGCGAATAACTCGTTGATTGAGCCGGAAGGCCCAGGGAGTACTAATTCTGGTGGGCTGATCATGTGGATTTAGTTTCCATTTCGGATCCCACTCATCTCAATCTGTTTGCTTGGAGGATCATTGGATGGCCGGAAACCCATCAGATACACCCATCAGATACACCTTGTGTGTGCCCCTGAATATGAGGCGTAAAAAAAGAAATAAGAATGTAACTGTAGTACGAATTCGTGTTTCACGATCCACAGGAATGACAGCGAAAGGCGTCCGGTCAAATGCTGCACCACTGAAGATCGAACTAGCTGTCGCCAGGTAGGCAATCAGGTGAGTGGGGGAACTGTCGGCATTCGGTGCCTCGTCTTCGGCTGATACAGGATAGACCTGGGCGGTCGGAAATAGCGACTTTTCGTTTTTACTGTATGTCCATCGGTTGGTCAGACCCAAAGCCTTCTGCTTGTTTACATGCCAGAAAGGGGCGTGGCTGAATGCGTGATCGCAAAAGTTGGAAAAATAAACAATTGATGACGTTGAATATGTGTTCCTGTATCTGCCAACTGTCCTATTTGGCGTCTATGTCCGCATCAATTATAACCGGATAATGAAATCTACGTGCGGGGTCTAGCACAGGTACAGAGCCTGAGCACCAGATATGCGCCAGCAACTTCTTTCGCAGGGTCAGAGATCCGGTAGGCAATGAGCATTGGGCATACGTTCCAATGCCTAGCTAGGAAGAGGGGTAAGCTGACGATTCCCAGGGTTATTATCTTCCAATCGACCATGGATGACGACATAAAGAGACTACACCGAAAGTCTGCAATGGACAGCGCACAGAGTTGGGCAGGGTGGAGAATCCAACAGTCGAGGAGGCAAATATGCATTCAACCTGACGATGCGTTCCTAGAAGATTATGTCGTATTCGGGCCTTCCAGAAGCCTCACTGTCGGCGGCGACACCAAGCAAGCCTATTCAGCTCCAAGGTCTAACGGCATACACCGACACGGTGCGATTGCAGAGTAACTAAGGTAAGGCACGATCGGATACATGTAAACGGAAACAGCTGTGGAAAATGCAATTGTGCCCATCTTCCGTGTGCCCATTTTCCTCCTTGAATTGAGTATGGCGGACCAGTTCGGAGTGGGGATACTCCCTGTAAAGCGCGGGAGAGCTTGTGCAATGACAGCAGACGGCGGTGTGAGTCTGCTTCCACGTCGTGGTCCTTCGTGGACACCGCAGCCCTGCGTGAGCATCGGACCCGATCTTCGGATGGATGCCGGCGTCGGTTTTCAGACAGGACACCGCCGAGTCAGATTGTGTGTCGTTGTTTCGGTGCATTTTTTTGGAGGGATCGTCAACTTGTCGTTGGATGTAGACTGTCTAGCACGACCCAAGAGGGTTTAGCGCTTCGACATTACTTTGACCTCCCCACCACGATGCAGCCCATTCCCACTTCCAAGGAAACCAACCCTCCTGTTCGCGTCGCAGCGGTTTGTGAGCAGAGCAAAATAAAAAGCCGAAAGATCTTCGCTGCAAACCAGTGGCAAATGCATCGCTTTATACCCTATATACAAAGTCTTCTGCACAAACGACGTGTTCGCTGAGCTGGCAGCCCACGCGCGCAAACCCTTCACGAAAATCGCCAGTCGGCTACACAGCAGTCATATACTTAGTTAGCCACGCATTAACGTAGGGTGACAGGGCGGCCCATTCGGTGCCCAAGCCGATGCGACAGGAGAGGGCACCCGTGCCTTGCAAACGCAAGACCGGGGCGAGCGGTGATAGGGCTCGAACAGTTTAAGAGTAGGAAGGACGTCTGATTGAGGCCCGATGATCACGGTTGGCGAGGCGAACGGAGTGAGGCTGCAGATGCATAGGCCAACAGCTCACGGTGGACTCTGTAGCTGCCCAACCCCTTGCGAACTTCGACAAGAGAACGTGACCCGAACACAGTGCACCTTTCCGGTGTAATTAAGGCCAAGCTGTTGTGTTTTGGCTATTCCATTATGTGTTCCTTTGGGCGCCCGCGGCCTGCGACCTTTGGATACTTGGAGGAATATAAGATCGATCCTCGTCCGCATCATCGTGGCCTCGGCGAGTAGCATCAAGCAAACAATCAATCGTATACCTGTTCATCTCTCCACCCATCCATAACTCCCTTTCCGGCCCCTCCATATAGACCTCCGTCCCGTCCCGTTCCGTCCCTGCTTCTAGTCTCCATCTCGCCTTGTCTTCATCCTCTACATCGCAGCATCATGTCCGCCGCACCGAACTCGTACTTCATCCCTGGCTTTGGCATCTCGAGAGCTGTGATGCAAAACAACATCCATTACTACTGCGGGCCGGATGCTATTGTGCGTCCTTACACACACCATGTACGCTGTCTCTCTCCTCTTATATACATATGTACTCCGTCATACACGCGTGTGTAGCTAGCTGGACGTCGATGTATCTTCGACGCGATCAAGCCAACCACAGATCTTCAACTCTAGAAAGGATGAAACCGCTGACCGAGTACCAAATTCATAGGGTCGTGACGGGTTTTTAGTAACTACGGTTGGTCCTGCTTTGACAACTGTACGTATCTCTCCCTTTATCTCCTCTCGCGTACTGCACCATATCCCGTCCAACCAGTGTTTCCATTGGTCGTATGGCCTTCCGGCCCAACTCCTTTCATATGTTCCTCGTCCTTCTCGTCATCCATGGCGTGCTACGTTCCGCGCGTCCCATCCCAACATACCCCACCTGCCCAACAGTGACACCTAACCCCTCGAAAATAGGCCCAAATCGAAGACCTCAAGATCGCATCCCGAGACTACGAGGAGAAGCAATCCCGCATCACCGGGAACCAGCCCGTCGTTGTCGTGAACAATTACCGAAGGCGGTACTAGGGGATGAAATACGTATCTCATTTACCCTTTCTTCTCCTTTTTTATAATTAATAGGAAGGTGGGCAGCTGGGTGGCGGAAATCTTGCCATGATCATTTGGAGTTTTTCGGGGGGTTATTTCTGTCAATTAGCGTTCTGAGCGGTTCTTCTTTTTCTATTTCTTTCTTCGTTCTTATGACCTTGTTCGTGTTCTGCGAATGGGGGGCAGGTGGAGTAGTGTGGTGTCTCAGCAACGATGTGAAAGGCACGGTATTGAAGTACAGGCCGGAGCCTGGATTGAGATGATACGTTTTTTTTTCGATCTGAAACCCATACTGTTCGGCAATCCCATCTTCCTTTCCCTCCTAACATTTCTTCCTATACCTGCACACAATCTAGTCCCATTTCTGTTTCGTATTGTATAGTTCATCAATTCCATCAATACGTATTCCAGCTCCTTTGCTCCCCTTCGATTTCAACTTCGTTCTTTTTCTAATCACCAAAACCTTCTCATGGAGGTTTTGAATAATCTTGCATTATATTCTTGTAGACATGTTGTAAGTCTCGGTGGGAACATGTATCCATGGAAGTAAATAAAAATTCCATCGATTCCGCGCTTGATAATCGTGCTTTGTATCTCATCAAGGCAGCCCTGAATAGGTCGGATGAGACAGGCTCGAGACATATATTATCCCCACTATTGCTGTAAGAGATGCTGTCAGAGTGTCGCTCACTGATTTGCTCCCCGGCGCGCACTGTGGGCTCCTCACGATGGATCAATCTGTCGAGTTTGCTATGTATAAGTCAGATCAACTTCAACTTCCTTTATTAACACCACAACCTACGCTGACAAAGCTGCTAGATCAGCATGCACGCGATTGAAACGCAAGCGGTTATGCATTGTCTCGATAAACCTCAAATCTCGGCGGACCTGTTGACGTATTTCCCCCCATTCTCTTATCCTACGGACGGTCGATCGCTTTACAAGTTTCGCCAATGTCCATACCAAATGGATCTCTGACGTGTAGATGCGCTCCAGAATATACTTATCCGTGGCTGTGGCCAAGGTGACGTAGCTCGTGTCTGCTAAGTATTCGCCTAACAATTCGCAAGCATCGTCGATGTCTGAATCCAACTGAAACTTGCTTTTGAGCCATGTTGCTCGTGCGTAGAACCCAGCGATTAGCGCGATGCCAAAGGTTAGGATGCCGAGAATGTTGGCGGTTATTGAAAGAGGGCTATCGTCAGCCATGATGGTGATTACTGCTGTCTGGGAAACGGAAATAGAGCAACTATGGCGCAAGTACGAATTCTGCGAGTGGCTGACAGGGGATTATGTATGTGAGTATTTAGGCAGCAGTGGGAACCCACCGAACTCCCACATCAGTACTTTGTATGCACTATGTAAGTATTATGAGTACAAGAGGAACTCTCCTAACCTAAGTACAACTAATTGTTTGCAAAGAAAGGCAATGGTAGCCGGAACGTCGAAATGTGCTTTTCCCTTTCATGGATGTTGCCACGAAAGATACAACCTCTAATAGAAACAATCGAAAGGATTCGATGTTGCAGAAGAGGTGAGCCAGGCCACTAGCCTTGCAGAAGAGTCGCAAGCCAATCAGTTGTTGATTATGTAGCCAGTACTCTCTGTCAAAACATACATCAATGTACGTAGGTACACAGCGTGGCATCGATTTGTCTTTCTATCTGTCTCTTCTCAGTTTACACCTCATGCGATTATTTTTTCTGATTGTGTCGACAGCATGAATGGTATGTATCAACATCGAATCGTATGCGAAGATCAACCAAACTTTTGCAGCTAAAAGGCCAACCACGTACATACATATATGTGCATCTATTCTCCAAATAACTACGAATTCCGCATCCGTGAATGTATCAAAATACACCCATCAGAGTTGAATGATGATACTACCATAGTACTAAGCGCTAGCTTTCCCAGACAAGAAAAAATATTATAAAAAAGACAGATAAACCCGGAAAAGACATCCCTGAAGTAGCTACTCAACGCCATCTTATACTCTAACCTCAGTCTTTATAAATCTTTTCCATGAATCCGAGATATAAACCGTTAGCAGACTCCCTTTCTCTCTTAAAAAAAAGCTTACACCCATCGTCAACAGCTTGCCAAAATCAAACTGTCGCACGCGTGCATGTGTTCTCCAATAAATACACCAACTTTTGGTAGAAGATCAAGGGTCCGCACGACTTCAAATCCTCCTTCCGCCTTTGATTAGGACAGTCAATTGATTCCAAAAATGTTCTGTTTAGGAGTTATCTACTTGATAGGCCAGTCAGCACGATTTGACTCCGACTCTAGAATCACAAGAGTACCTTATCAATTACTAGAAGGAGGGTATAACGCGGATGAAGGCGTCCTCGAGCCAGGTGTCGTTGCAAGACTAAGATTCGACGCCGCCTTCTGTTCACGCCGTTTCTGACGGCGCGCTTTCTCCTTCGCATCTCGCGTCAACGACAGTTCACTGTTCTCTGCACCTCTCTCCCGTATATTCTGTTCCATTTTCTTGTAGTCGTCTACGCAGAGTTAGAGTGAGTGATTCGGCAACAAAGGGTTCTGCAATCGTACCTGGGGAAAGTGGTGCCAGTCTTGACACATCCGCTACAAAGGCAGAGTCTGCAAAGACAAATAGCCCTTCTTTGATTATAAACTTTCTGCCCAGCAACATATCGAAGGCGGATGTCTCGATTGCGAGAAAATCAGTGTGCCATGATTTTGCGGAATTTCTTGTCCAGGTTACGTTGACTCTGCCCACGGGTTGAAAGAGATTTCCGTTGATGCCTGTGTAGAGTTTGTCGTTCAGGACATCTTCTAGATAATTTTCAAGCCCTAAGCGTTTCAAGAGGTCCATCGACATCCAGTCTTCCTCGCTGCCGGTATCAAGCTGAGCGCACGCTGTCAGAGATGCTTCTTGATTGGTTTCCACTGGATGTAGGATCTTCGCGGTGAATTCGAACGGGTTGGGCTTCCTGAAAGGGGCTTCTGAGGGTATGTTCATCCTTCGTAATGCCTGTTCTAACTCTTTCATATCGTTCTCTGAGTGATCTCCGTCTCGATTAACCCGGTCACTGAATCTGGTTACCACCGTAAATTGTCCATTTATATCTGGATTATCGCTAAGAACCTCGCGAATCTGTTGAGCGACCGATGCCACTGATTCTTCCACATTTTGAATGTTTTGGTTAGCATCGATGATATTTTCGATCACCACGTTCCCGTTTATTGAGCTTCGAGAATTATCTTCCTGTTGGTAGCGACGGAGAATCTGATTGGTGACCGTGCTGCAATGCAATGGTTACCAAAAAAATATTGGTTTGCTTTTCGGTTTCCTTACCTCGCGGTTATATCCCTGAGCAGCTTAACATGGCGATGAAAGTCTTCGAACTTTGTTATTATTCCCAACTGTATCAAATCACGTTTGTCTTTGACTATGATCTTTTCGCTTGCCACAAGTCGAGATAGAAGCGCTTCCACTTCCCGTAATGAGCGATCACAAGCTTGCAAGCACATCTTGGCCGATTCAGGTACCGATGAAGTTGCCCACAGCGATGCCTCACTGATCTCCTTGAGAAGCTGAATATGCAACTCTGTTTCGAGGAAGAACAAATCATTGCCCTTCTCTTCGATTTGTTCATGGATTCTGGGTAAAAGCGCTGACACATGAGTGATTACCGCAATCGCACCAGCCGTTAAGCTTAGAGAATCGGCCATTGCGTTTAGTTCACGCACTGAAAGTTTGAATAGGAATTAGTTAAATTCTGAGATACTGGTGTTGCGTCGATGGTTAGTGGGAAGGCTGAAAGCCGAAGAACAAAGATTCCTACGATTAAACGTGTCATGGGAACGGTGGAGGTTGGAAGGTTCAGCATATTCTTTTCATTCGTCGCTTCGCTCACATTCGTATAGAAAGGTCCAATCAGGAAATTGCCGCATATGCAGACCAAACTCATAGAGACAGCCCCTCGTTGCAAAGCATATACCCTTATCAATAACGTCAAATGTTCTGCAAATAAATGTCTCAAGCCCTTTTTTCTCTCAATGCAAACCTCCAATCCTCAGCCCGTTGAGAATGCGTCGTACTCTTCCACAATCGAGAATGCTCACGATGGATATCCTGCCTTAGCTTCGCTCATGAGCACCTCTCCCGACAATGCTATATTTCGTCGCTTCAAAGCGCTGAACATGCTTCATCTCCTACGCCTCCAAGCTGAGTTACAGGACATGGAACATCAGCTAGAGAAGACCAGAGAGGAAGACGCCGAATCACAAGATCCAACTCGTATCAGTTATGCGAAGGACTTTCGCGCGATGCTCGATAATGTAGAGGATGGAGACTCCGAGCAATATGACCAGTTGGTACAGATTGGGAGTAAGCTGCATGAGTATAGTAAGTGTTCGCATCAGACGTTTCTCAGTCACAAATGAAAGATTGATGAGTAGTGTAGATTCAGCAATAGCCCTCGCCTTACGGATCAAAGGGGCAGATAGTCCCAAACAAAGAGAGTTGAACTCTCTTCGGGAGTGGTTATCTCGACCAAAAGGCGGTAATAGTTTTCTTGTGGGTGAAGAAGCAAAAGTGTGGGAGAACAGAAATGAATCAGAGTACCTTACCCTCTTTCCGCGCCAGTTGGAAGATGATGCTTTTACATCTTTCTTGCGCGGCCGGCTTCTCGACGTTTACCATTCCATATTAGGACACAGACGGCAAAAGGTACTGGTTTGCATCAACTCTACCTTCATTGATCAATGCTGATTAAATGCAAAGAAATATGAATCCTGGGCGCGAGGCAGTGAAGTTCGGAAGTATTCAGGGGAGCGTATCACTCAGATAAGTAACGTTGTCGCGGCATTACTATCCTCGATTTTACCAACCTTGACCATTCTTGCTTTGTACTTTGTCAAACGGATGATTGTCCGGATTGGATTGGTCATGCTCTTTACAGCTGTTTTCTCCACTAGCCTGGCCCTCTTTACTGCTGCTAGGAAGGCAGAGATATTCGCAGCAACTGCCGCGTAAGACGCACTCCTACCGAGTAAAAGACTATATGCTAACGTTCATTTCCCAGTTTCGCTGCTGTAGAAGTGGTTTTTATTGGAAGTAGTGACAATACAGGGCAGCGGTCATCTGGATAACACTTATTAGGGCTAGAGCACCAGCTCATATAATTTGAAGATCTTTATCAACGAGAGGTTCTTTGCTCGCCCGATCAGATTAAGAATGATACATAATGTATACTACAATTGATTGATATGCAGTTTCATACAGTCCGAATTTGCCTATTAAACTACACCAATGATCTCAATATTTCTGGGAAAGGTTTCGAAAAATTATACATGTACACGCTATCATGCGGTCCAAAAGGCAGTAGTTACTTGAGATCAGTCCTTGTGTTTGTTCTATTAATTGATTGCTCGTGCCGGCGTAAACTATCCTGCAGGGTCGTCGGCATATGACGTAGCGGGCCCTGTCGATCGATACGGACATTTTTCTTTTTCGTTTACAGCAACCACCAAACCTCAGCACCACACTCCAACACCTCAAAACACAACACGTTCACGACTCCCACAAATTTACACCACACCACACCAACCAATCCTCCAGAATGGCCACCGCCAAAACCTCTCCGCAGCCCGTCTCGGTGCTCTTCGTCTGCCTGGGAAACATTTGTCCGTCGCCCTCCCTACCCCACCACCCCTCCTCCAAAGCCACCCCTTGCTAACCCCACCTGCAGGCCGCTCCACAATGGCCGAAGGCGTCTTTCAACACCTCACAATGCCCTCACACCCGCTCATCAAAACCATCGACTCCTGCGGCACGGGTGCCTATCACGTAGGCGACAGCCCGGACTCGCGCACCATGTCGACGCTCCGCGCCCACGGCATCACCTCATACAAGCACTCTGCGCGCAAATTCTCGCCTGCGACCGACTTCGACGCGTTCGATTACATCTTCGCCATGGACGGGAGCAATCTGTATGATTTGCAGGTGTTGCGGGAGAGGGAAGTGAAGCGGAGGGGCGGTGATGAGAGCGGGGTGGGCAAGGTTATGCTGTTCGGGGAGTTTGGGGATAAGGGGAGGAGAGGGGAAGCGGAGGAGGTGGAGGACCCGTATTATGGAGGGAAAGAGGGGTTTGCGACTGCTTATGAGCAGTGCATGAGGTTTGGGAAGACTTTCTTGGGGAAGTTGGAGAAGGGGGAGTTGAGTTGAGCTAAGTTCAGGTAGGAGGGACGAGTGGGGAGGTTGATTGATCGATTGATACCCTTGATAACTAGACATTTTTTTGTGCATTTATACCAAAGTCTTTTCAATGATGAACCATTCGTAGGGGTTCTCCCTACTGTTCCACCGGCTCTCCCCAGCCTACCTAGGTATGTGACTAACCACCCTAGCGGTTGAACAAGGCTGATGAGCAGACGCCAACCTCGTTCATCCCTCCCTCCTATCATCCCACACCAACTAATAACTTGGCTAGCGAGCAAGCTAGGTAGCTAGCTACCAATCCAAACCTTCGCTCGGACGTTCTTTTCCGTTTGAGAAAAGAAATGGAACATGTTGAATGAACATGTAGTTGGGTAGATTTCATGTACTTCTATGCAATGATTACAGTGACATGACTAGGAAGGGAAAAGGAATTGCTTGTCCCAATTACGGCTGCCAAGATGAATAAGGATTTGATGTGTACGTACGTAAGTTGACGAGACGCGTAAGACGGGCAACAAGGCAATGATGCGAGGCAAAGGATGGAGTTTTAGTGTTGCTTGGGTATAGTGGACTGTGGCGGGCCGTTGCGGAGGTGGTTCAAAGCGGATTAGCGAAGTGTAATGCGCCACCCAAGCTGCACCGCCTTGTCTCGATAGCCAATCGCCAAAAATAACCCGCTTACGCGTGTCCACCAAAGATGTGGGATGGAGATGACAAGCGAGGAAGCATGATCAGATGAAAAAAGGAATCACGCTGGCTGAGGCTGAGCGAGGGGCTGAAGAGATCTTCTCGTGCTTCACGCGCGCTGGATATATACACTCAAGATACAGCAACCGTCCCCTCTACTATTTCTCCCTTTCCTTTCCTTGATTCTTCTTGAACCTTGCTCGAGAAGAGCTGTGACGTGAGAGTCGTGCACAGACCTCGTTGCTTGCTCGTATCGTTGTTGCTGGGTAAACAGAAACCCGCTAGCCCACCTGAAACCCCATCTTGACCTCCTACATAACGTACCCATCCATTTCCCTTCGCCGTTTCGAACCCTCCACGAATAGCCCTCCAAGGAACAACAAGAAAGACGCAAGAGAAGACCAGGCAAGGGAAGAGGGGAAAGAACTGCACTACCTGCACTTTAGTACTCTACCCGGACTAGTTGTTGAAGTTGCGCGCGCGCCGAGGGAAAGTTGCAAGAGAACATTGAACAGGGCGCCTGAGGGAACCCAACCTTCATCATGAGTTATAATCGCTTGGGTATGTACCGACTGCATTCCATTCCCCCATATACATCCATTCATTCCTCAGCAACGGTTCCCTTCTTCTCCGCGCCACCATTGTTGCGCACGTGGAGACGATCGCACTTGCACTGCCGACCGGGTTTACGCCATCCGCTGAACCTACTTCCATATGGCAGTGCCTTGCTTGCATCATCTATCCAAAACCCGTCCTCAACTATCACCCCAATTTCTCCCTCCTCTTATCGTTCCCCTTCTACCGTACTCTCGCTATACCCAATCTCACACATCCATATACTACCGCCCCATTTTATCTACTACACTTTGCTTGCGTTCTTTACACACACTATCATTTCTGTCTTGCTGATCGTGTCCTGTTCCAGGGTCTGACCAGGACGACCACTACTCCCCGGCCATGAATCCCCACCATCCCAATCGTTCGCCGTCGCCCGGCCAGCCTCTCCAGGGCTACCAACTCGAAGATCATTACACGCCGCAACCAGCAGGCCCACTCGAGATACCCATGGGCCCTGGCCCTGGCTACACTGCGTCAAGCGATAGATTGCAGCTACAGCCCAGTTATTCCGTAGAAAACATCCCGTACGGCCCAGGTGACTATCAAGATGATTATCGCCCGCCGCTACAACCTCATCCGCCGCTACATCACACCGACAGCGACTACTCGCTCGATCCACAAGCACATCACGATGCATACTATACCCAGCCTTATGACCCGCAACCCAACGATCCATACTGGCAAGACCACGAGGATGGGAAACCCATGATAGACAGCGGCGACTCGTACGGGCCTGACCCCCATCAAGACGCGCATAACCCTTTCCAAGATGAGCCGCATCACACCCCAAGCCCCGAGCCTCAACCAGCCCCCATAAAGCGGTGGAAGACGGTCAAGCGAATTCCGCTGTTCCGCGGCAACTATGTTTTGGATTGCCCGATCCCGCCACGGCTGCTCAATCAGGTGCCACACGCCCAGCCCCCGGAGCGCGATGAATTCACCCACATGCGCTACTCCGCCGTGACTTGCGATCCCAAGCACTTTGTGGAAGAGCGCTTCACCCTCCGACAGAAGTTGTTTGCCAAGAACCGTGATACAGAGCTTTTCATTGTCATTACCATGTACAACGAGGAGGATGAGTTGTTCGCCCGCACACTGAGCGGTGTCATCAAAAACATAGAACACATGAACAACCGGCCGAATAGCAAGACATGGGGCAAGGAGGCTTGGAAGAAGATCGTCGTGTGTGTCGTTAGTGACGGCCGTGCGAAGATCAACCCTCGAACCAGGGCCGTGTTGGCTGCACTGGGTGTGTACCAGGACGGTGTCGCCAAGCAGAACGTCAACAACAAGGATGTGACGGCCCATCTTTACGAGTACACCACGCAGATGACGGTCGATATCAAGAAAGGCGTCGTCAACGTGAGAAAGGGGACCACGCCGGTGCAGATGCTCTTTTGTCTGAAGGAAAAGAATCAGAAGAAGATCAACTCGCATCGTTGGTTTTTTCAAGCGTTTGGCGAGGACTTGAACCCCAACATTTGCGTACTGATTGACGCTGGAACGAAGCCGGGCAAGGACTCCATCTATCAACTTTGGAAAGCTTTTGATCTAGAGCCCATGTGCGCTGGTGCTTGCGGTGAGATCAAGGCTATGTTGGTGCACGGAAAGAAATTGCTGAATCCCCTCGTGGCAACGCAAAATTTCGAGTACAAGATGAGCAATATCCTCGACAAGCCTTTGGAGTCTGCCTTTGGTTTCATCACGGTGCTGCCCGGAGCCTTCTCTGCCTATCGGTACACTGCTCTTCAAAACGACAAGACCGGCCAAGGACCGCTTCAAAAGTACTTCCTGGGCGAGGAGATGCACGGCACCAATGCTGGCATCTTTACTGCGAACATGTATCTTGCCGAGGATCGTATTCTGTGCTTCGAACTGGTGTCCAAGAGGCAGTGCAGCTGGATTCTGCAGTACGTCAAGTCAGCTACTGGCGAGACAGACGTACCGACTGAAATGGCCGACTTTATCCTCCAACGGCGAAGATGGTTGAACGGTTCCTTCTTTGCCGCCGTGTACGCCCTTGCCCACTCCTTTGATATCTTCCGCAGTGGCCACACATTCCTCCGCAAGATGATGTTTTTGGTAGAATTCTTGTACCAGACCATCAGCATGCTCTTCGCGTGGTTGGCGCTCGGTAACTTCTTCCTCGTCTTTCGAATTCTCACGGCATCTTTGGCTTCGGAACTTGGCACCGCTGGCAACATTCTCTTCATCATATTCGAATGGTTGTACGTGGCTGTCTTGATATCATGTTTCGTCCTCGCGCTAGGCAACCGGCCGCAGGGTTCCAATCGGCTGTACATGACCATGGTGTACTTTTGGTGTGTCATCATGGCCTACCTCATGTTTGCGTCCATCTTCATCACAGTGCGGTCGGTACAGTCGCAGATTCGAGAAAACAACGGCTTCAACATCGGCGACATCTTCAGAGACCGCATCTTCTTCACGCTGATTGTGTCGCTTGCGTCCACCTACGCCATGTGGCTCGTCGTGTCCATCATCTTCTTGGATCCCTGGCACATGTTCACGTCCTTCATCCAGTACCTCCTGCTGACACCCACGTACATCAACATCCTCAACGTGTACGCCTTCTGCAACACACACGACATCACGTGGGGCACCAAGGGCGACACGAAGCCGGAAAAGCTGCCCTCGGTCGCGACCAAGGCCGACGGCAAAGCTGAGATTGAGGCCCCGACCGACGATGCCGATCTCAACACGCAGTACGAAGCTGAGCTCGCCATGTTCCGCACCAAATGGGTCGAGGAGAAGAAGGAAGCATCTCCGCAGGATAAACAAGAAGACTACTACAAGGGATTCCGCAGCTCGGTCGTGCTGTTTTGGATGTTCTGCAACCTGGCCCTCACGGTGGTGGTGCTGCAGAGCGGCGGTCTCGAAGTCACAGTGAAGACGCCGAACGAGGAGGCCGCGAAGCGGGATCAAGTCGCCACGATTTACCTCGCTGTTGTGCTGTGGAGTGTTGCGGGACTGAGTGCGTTTAGGTTCATTGGCGCTATGTGGTTCTTGGTCATTCGGGCGGTGAGTACCTCTCTGCCGGTTCCGAGATGGGATGAATTTGCTAACTTTTGTTCCACAGTTCCGCGGTGTATAAGTATAACCTGGATTTTATGACCGGCAACGAAACACGACATGCGATTTTTCCTTTTTCTTCTGTTTTTAAGTTTTGAAAACGGATATCAGGTACGCCGCGGTTTTGTTCGGAGCGTGGGTAATGAAGGATTGGTTCTGTTGGCTGTGGAGCGGCACGATTTGATCACTTGCATGAACGACGGCGACAAGGGGGAACTCAATCTATTTGGGTTGAATGGTTGATGGGTTCCTGGTTTGGGAATTTAGTGGTCAATTCCCTCTGGCGTGTTTTATTTTTTTCTTTCTTTTTACTTGCTGCTTATGTATGCATGAATGTACCATTTGATACCAAGCCAAACCACCCCTAGGAGAAGGGAGTGGAACGGAAGAGAGCAGTACAGTACAATTGAGATGAATTGATGATGTCAGTTGATGAAATGAATGATTTCTTCGTAAGCGTCGGTGCAGTTATGTGTTCGTGTGTAATTGAAAAAAAAAATAGATATCGCTCTTATACATCATGTACTAAACGTGGAAAATCAATGCATATGTACATCTGGTATTTAGCTACGAGAAACTATGTACGTACACTTTACTTGTTCCTTCTTCGTCCCCTTTGACTGTATACATATGTACACCTACTAGGTATCTATGTATAAATGTACCGTTCTTCCTCGTATGTAGTTTCGCGCTATCTAGTCCCCTTGCTCTGATGTACTTCTCTACTACGCCTCTGGTCTTGTGTTGCTCAGATTATTTTGACTTCATGTGTGTATATGCTTGTGATTGAATGTGATACTTCAATTGGCTATTGCAGGTACGAGTACGAGGGTTATGTGTTTACTTGTTCGTTTGTTGTACGAATCAATCCCAGGTGCGGTCATACACGTTGATACTCAGTGAGCTCTATGTTATTTGAAATCCGAAGAAGACTTCATATCATAAGTAAGTACCTAAGTATTAATTGATTTAATCAATTGTTACTACTGGCGTGATTGGTATAAGAATGGTACATATGTACATGGCACAGGAAAACTTCCTCACCTAGGTAAGGTCTGTATATATGTACCTAGGTATCAATAAGATGTACAGAGGTTTCAGGGACGAGGGTTTGTATTTCTCTGTTTGCTTGTTTGCTTGTTTCCTCGCTTGTTCGTTGGTTTTGTGCTTGCTGGAGCTTGGGACCGATTGAAAGCTTCAGGGCGGATTGGAACTTGTTGTACTGTTGGGTCAATGCTCCAGATGCACATTTTGATGGTGTGCCCAGAGGCAAATTCGCGGGCGTTGATGTCTATACAACTCTACATATAATTTACGGCTCAATTGGCTCACTCACTCACCTCATCTCATGTGCCACCTCCTCCACTCCGCACTCACCTTCGTGCATCAATCGTCAAGATAAATTAGAGTTAGGCACGTGCTCGTGACTAATAAGTGAGGACCCCTTGTACCTGTCTCCCTTCCTTCCTCCTCTACGCACCCGGACCCACAAAAAAGCAGCACCTCACGCCCAACTGAGCTGCGGGACCTCTTACCTTCTTCTACCTTCTACCTCGTACCTCGCTTTCTCGCTCCTTCTTCTTCTTTTTCTTCTCTCCCCCACCCCACTACACAACACCACACACCCGCACACGCAACTGCAGTTGCTGCTTTCTTCTCTCTACCTACTTGACATTCTTTCGATTCGGATCCTACGCACGGCGAGCAATTGAGCAAATATGTCGTGGGATCCTGTCGGTAAGTGCCCACCAGCTGAAATCTACATGACGTCGATGTTTGACTGACTGCCTGCGTAGGTACGGACTCTGGCGCCGGCGGCGATACCTGGGGCGCCGGTGGAGGCGACGACTCTTGGGGTGGTGGTACTGCTGCTGCCGATGGCGGTGGTGACTCTTGGGGCGGCGGCAACGATGCTGGTGCTGGCGATGACGCTGGCACTGGTGGTGATACCGCGTGCCGCATGTAAGTCGCTCTGCCTTGTCCCCGAAAGTTTCTCTACTAACTTTGAATAGCTGCAAGCAAGAAGGCCATTTCGCGCGTGAGTGCCCTAGCAAGCCTGAGGGTGGCGGTTTGACTGGAGAGTGCTTCAATTGCGGCGAGGTTGGGTAAGTCGTCTTCTTCCTTCATCTCTTGGGTTATAACTAACGTCGTCGTAGTCACAACAAGGCTGATTGTCCCAATCCCAAGGTCCAGCGTCCCTTCTCTGGCACCTGCAACATCTGCAACGAGGAGGGTCATCCGGCTCGCACTTGTCCTCAGAACCCCGAGTTCCTCTGCAAACTCTGCAAGAAGCAGGGCCACAAGGCTGCTGATTGTACTGAGCCGCGCTTCATTGACTGGACTGGCATTCCCGAGCTCGACCCCGCCGAGGCCTGGAAGAAGCTCATCGACGCCGGCATGAAGAAGGATATTGATACATTCAAGGTTTGTCTCCGGGCTTATGCTCGCTCTCTGGAAGGCGACTTCAGCCTTGTCGAGATTGAGAAGGCTCTACGCGATGATCAGATTCCAATCTACCTTCGAGCTTTGGTGTGCGGTGAGCTTCCCGTCAACTTCACCATTGTTAGCCTCACGGGTGTTCCTGACTGCAAGTACGTGCTCTCTCTGCAGCTCACTCCCAAGCCCAAGCGAGCCAAGTTTGCCAGCGGTTGGCCCAAAGACGACGCGGAGAACCTGGAGCGTCTCAAGTCTGCCGGTTTCATGCAGGATTGTGGTCTTCCACTGTGCCGCAACTGCCTTAAGCTTGGCCATATTGCTAAATCGTGCAGCGAGCCCAAGGTCGAGTTTGAGAAGAAGGATCCCATCATCGAGTGCCTCAACTGCAAGAAGGAGGGCCATCGCATGCGTGACTGTCCTGATGCTCGCTACAATCCCAACGCCTGCCGCAACTGCAAACAGGAGGGTCACCAGGCTTCCGAGTGCACGGAGCCTCGCTCTGCTGAGAATGTTGAGTGCCGCAAGTGCAATCAGATGGGTCATTTCTCCCGTGATGTGAGTTCCCGTTTGAAATTTGGGTTCCCAGAACCTTTATTGACAATGTCTAGTGTCCCAACGTCGAGTCCCGTGGACCCCGTACCTGCCACAACTGCGGTTCCGAAGATCACATCTCAAAGGAGTGTGATCAGCCCCGCAACCCTGAAAATTCGACGTGCCGCAACTGCGAGAAGACTGGCCATTTCTCTCGCGATTGCCCCGAACCCAAGGATTGGTCCAAGGTCACCTGCAATAACTGCGGCGAGAAAGGTCACACCATCAAGGTATGTACATGATTCCATATGCTTTGTCCGGGCTGTTACTGACGTATTCACAGCGTTGCAAGGCTCTTGCTTCCAATGGCGAGGGTGGCTCCGGCGGTGGCGGTGACGGTGGTTGGGGTGCTAACGACGACTCTGGCGCTGCTGGCAACGACAATGGCTGGGGCGGCAATGACAACTCTGGCGGCGGTGACGCTGATGGTGGTGGTGGCGGATGGTAAACAACTGGTCTGTCTACACTTTCGGATTTTGATGGGCGGCGATGTGATGTGTCGGTCAATGGAATCGTAGTGTTGATGTGCACGCAAACCAACGTGGAATTCTGACGTTGATAGTTCATGGCCTCGGTTCATGTACGGGGTGGATAGATGGTGGAAAGGAAAAGGATTTTGATTCCACAAAATTTCTGACGGATGGACTGATGGATTGGCCAGGGTCTCTTCCGGCGGCGGGTGACTTGCGGGTCGCCTCCTGCAGCTGGATGAATGTCTTCTGTCCTCAAATGCATCACTGGTCTCATTCTTCATCGTCTTTCGTCTTGAAACCTTGCCTGTTCAGAGTGAAACAGTAGCATTTGTCATCCTGAATCCAGATGTTTTGCTCACATGCGTGTTCACGCTGGATGGATGGTGTCTTTCCTGCAAACAATCTGAAAAGTTCCGACTTTTGAAATGTTCATTCCAGTCTCTGGTTTTTCCTCCCCTGGACCTCTGGCGTGAAGTAGCGATGAATGTCTTAACAATTGGTTCTTCTTCTCATTGGTAGTTACGAGTTATTATTCACGCTACTGTGCCTCTTTTTTGGCCTGCGTCGATACCCCGAGTAGTACAATACTCTGCGATGATATACACTTTTCATGACTTATTATTTATTTAGGGACATCGAGATTGAGATGGGAAAATAGTGTGGTGTATACATATGTATGTTTGTGTATCTTTTCTTCACTATAGATATAAAATACTTATCTCTCCATGCATCGTCTAGTAATATAGAGCTCGGAGAAATGAATCGTGTATGTACCTAAAGAAACCACGCCGGAATGATGTACTGAGCTCTTTGATTATCTGTGTATGTGGATGCTTAAGTATCAAATTCACTTTCATATATTTATTTCCTGCTATAGTGGATAGTTTCATGTGTGCTTATGATGTATAGATAAACAAATAATCAATCAGTCTATTAATCAAATCCCCATACAAACACAACAGACTAATAAGTCCCTACCTAAGACAAGCATTTAAAACAATACAACAACACCGAAACCCAACACCACCTCTCCTATCTTCCATCCCCGTCTTAGGGACAGAAGTCCCTGATCCCACAGCAGAGTTGGTAGTAGACGTCGTAGTAGATGTCGTAGTAGCAGCAGTAGATGCCACTGAGGCTAAATCTAACGAATCCGAAGCCCCCAGCGACGAAGAAGTCCCCAGCACCGCAGGTACAGACGTCGTCATCTCCGTCCGCGTCGTTGTTGAGTAGGCGAGGAGCACGGGAACCACACAGGATGGCGTTTGGAAAGTTGAAGATACGTGAACTGAGAGGTTTTATTTCAACATTAGCGAAGCGCTGTCAAAGTTTGAAATTGAGACGAAGATATACGAAGGCATGTAGGGCGGCAGGAACAAGTGGGTAAAAGTATATATCTATATATTTGGGCAGGGAGAGGAAGGAGAAGGGATAATGGCACTTAATATGCAGGAATTGCCTAGACTGTATACGTAGTTTTGGATGTGTAGACAAAAAAAATGTCTCGTGTCCAACAACTGGAAATGTTATCACGTGTACATTGATATGTGTATGTCCACAGCCAGTAGTTGACGTTTCTGTGACTCCATTTCAGCGTAGATTGATACCACGAGAAATCACAATGCCAGGCCATGAAATAAATTAATTTTGAAGTAGAAAACAAAACTTGATTAATAGAAAAAACACCTAAACTACATTTATGCCCAAGAAAAATGCTCAGAATGCAAGTACACCGCTCCCCGTCCCCTCCCACTCACAATCTCCAGATTCCTCGCCGCAACCGCATTCCGCACATCCCCCTGCATGCCCTCGGGCCCACACACGAAAACAGCCACGCTATCTCCGACCTCGGACGCGCTCGCGGCTTCGTCGGCGATGATGGTGGGTAGACGCGGACGGCCTTCGACTTCCTGGTCAAGCACGTTTTGCGGTGCGGTGGAAGAGGCGGACGAGTTGCGGGCGGGGAGGGTGTGGTCTGCGACGTGTTTTTCGTCGTGGAGGATGTTTTGGGCGGCGGGGCCGGTGAGGTGTACGTTTATGTGGATGGAGGAGGAGGCGAAGGAGGGGTATTTTGCGAGGAGGGAGGAGACGGTGGAGAGGAACCAGGTGCGGCTTGCTGCGTCGCGGGTGGCGAGGATAACGCGTAGAGAGGATGGGCCGGGGGTTGATGATGGGGTTGCTTCTTCGATGGTGGGCGGGGAGGTGGCGTCTTTGGGTTCGGAGGAGATGGTGGGTTTGGTATCGGTGGGGGTGAGTTTGGGAGTGGGCTGAGAGAGGAGTGACCGGCGCGCGAAACGCTCGATGAGAGGGATCATCCAACCGGCGCCGGAACCTCCTGCAACTACGACGAGTCGATCCGCGTTGCGGTATGCCTGGAGATTGATCCCGCCGTAGGGTCCGTCGATAAGTACCGGGACCGAAGCTCCTGGGTGGTCCAGCGCGTGCTGGTAGAGACGCGCCGTGAAGCCTTTTTGGTGACGGATGTAGAAGACGAGTTGGGATGGTTCGGCCGGATCGATGGAGGGGGAGGAGCAGATGGTGAAGGGGTGCGAGGAGAAGGCCGGGAGGAAGCCAAAGCTGGTGAATCGTAGGAAGCAGTGCTGGCCCGGGGTCCAGGTGAATGTTGCGGGGATGGTGATGCGTGTGAAGCCGTTTTCTTCGACTGTGAGCTGGGCGCGTTGGGTGAGGCCATACTCGAAGATGGTGCGGAGCCATGAGTAGCCGTAGCACGGCACGTAGACGGCTGCGGTGGCAATGAAGTAGTCCCTTTGGTGGTATTTAGTGAGTGTGCTTGAGGTATTACATAGGAAAAAGAGGTTGTGCTTACCAGGAGGACAATGTGAAGCCGCAGTGCCAGAAGAAGGTAATCATGAAGATGACGACAGCGAAGAAGTGCATAGCTTTGAAGAACTCGTAACCAAGGAGTGAGCTATATGAGCTGTTAGAGTGGTTCGAAAAGTAAATCATGAGATATGGAGACTGACCGGACTGTGCTGTGGGACATAAAAGTAAGCCACGCTTGAAAAATCAAAGCGACGATGCCCGTCCAGTAAAACACTAGACTGGAAGAAAAGTGACTCTCCATGTCACCCGTATGGATATGATCCACGATGAAGGGGAAGGTGTGTATGAGTGCGAGGACGAAAAAAGCGTAAGCGATCCACCGGTGGAAGACTTGAAGTTTCTCATGCGAAATGCCCGTAAAGAGAGTGATCCAGTTCGTTTTACTCGCAGTCGCACTTTGGCATGGTTAGCGTTTTCTTCTTCAAGACTGCTGAGAGTTCTCGACGTACAATACAAAAGGCATGCATGCCAGGGCCATCCACCCTGATCTCGTCGCAAGCGGCGGAGAACCGCCATAGCTGCTGTCTGGCCAATAATACGGTTGCGGAATCAGATCCATGCCTAAGTAAACACATCTCATCAGCATCTCCTCTGCAATTATCACCTTCGTATCCATTCCACGGTATTGACTTACAAAAGAAGAACACAGTCCCAGCCAGACCCAACAGCAGAACACCAATTGGGGCAGAGCTCCACCCGAGCGATTTGACATAAAATCCACGATACGACAAATAGCGAATAAAAGCAATCAACTTCTGCCACACGGCGGGCCCTCGAAAGCGACGATAGCCAAGAACGAACGATAAGAGGACGTGGCCGAGTATGAAAACGCCAATGGCGCTCATGAAGAAGGCTATGGTGGGAAGCGCGAAAACGTGATCTGCGATGTACCTAATCCCCAAGTCAGTCAATTTGATTGAACTCAATGCGAGTTGTTTCTTCATGTGGCAACGCACCAGAAGTGCCAGCGGTGTTGGTACCACGCGCAATTCGCTGGATCCATGTCTTCGCAGCTGAACTCACGACTGCTGTGCAAAGTCACCGGCCCCATCAGCCATGCTGGGTTCATTTCCATCTCCATTTTTTGCTGGGTATTTTTTTGCTATCGGCGCACTGCCAATCACATTCGCAGCTTTTCTTTGTTTCGCAGACAAAAGACGTCAAAAGACGTTCAAACTGCGACGAAAGCCGAGAAGGAAATAAAGACTGCGAACAAGGGCAGGAGAGACCAGGTAGTATTATGTAGGTAGGTAGGTGGTTATTGGAACGCACCCATCCGAAGCGATATAAGCGGAAAAGAGGACAAGATCATCTGTTCCAATCCGAGAGGCTGGATTGATAAGACACGAGACGCAGAACCATATGTGTGGGCTCGAGGCCTAGACAAGAATAAAAAAATGATAATGATGCGGTTAATTCGAGCGAGTTTGAGCAAGTTATGAGCGGCAGCGCGTTTCGATTCGTCCAGGCAGGGATGACGGGCGCGGGTGGTGGCCAATGGCCAAACACCCTTTTGCGGGGATTTACGCCCTTTGGACTAGTTCCCCCGTAGTTCGCAGTATGCGGGAGTTAATTATTACTTACTCGACTTAGTACTTGGTGAGGCCACGGGACGGAACCCTATCTCCACCACGCCCTTTTTTCCTCTTCTTCCATCCCATCAATCTTTGCTACTGTATGTATATTAATTAACTGGAAGAGTCGGAAACCTCATTCTTCTGATTGCTGCGCTCGCTTGCTTTGTTTGCCTGGAGCCCCATCCATCACCATGCACGATTCTATGTCCGGCATGGACATGCCCGCCGACGGCGCGGGCTCCAATTCGACAATGATGTCCATGGAAAGCATGTCCATGACCTTTTTCATCTCGTCCACCACATCGCTGTTTACCACTTCCTGGACTCCGACTTCCACGGGGCAATACGCCGGCACATGCATCTTCCTCATCATTTTCGCCGCCATCTTCCGCGCCCTTCTCTCCCTGCGCGTCAACTTCCCCGATATCCTGGCCTCGCTTAAGCGCCGACGCGGCGACGACGAGATATTGCTCTATACCGACACAAAACGCTCGCATCGACCTTGGAAAGCAGATGAGGCCATCTTGCTAGGCCTAGTGGACGTGCTGATTGGGGCTGTGAGCTATTTACTGTGAGTGTGTTTGTGCGGTTCTTTTTGGTCGCTTGCTGACGTGCTTTATTTAGAATGATTGCGGTCATGACTATGAACGTGGGGTATTTTTTGTCGGTTCTGGCCGGCATCTTTGTTGGGAGCGTGGCTTTTGGACGCTACTTGGCTCGTTCCGTCGCAACCTAGAATGTAGCTCCAGTTTATCTTGTAACGTTACCGCATATTTTAAATCGAATCGCTTCTACACACATCCCTGCAACTGCACTTTTGAAGATGAAGAGATGACTCAAGAATTCGGAATTCCCAAATCGTGCCATGTGTCAAGCAAAAATATGTCAATATGTATGAATAGGAGCAGGACTAGCCAACGGAAAGAGAAGAGAGGCAGAAACTTGTAAGAACGAGAGGGGGGATATCCCCATCGCCTAACGTCCATAACAGCTGTCAAACAATCAAAGGAGTGGCAGGAGCAGTACTATCTTTCCCAATATGAGCACTTACCTATCTACACACCTACAGAAGCATACACAACACGCCGGGGAAAGAGATAGTTCATGTAGTTAGATGACGTGCATGAGAGATAAGATGAATAGAAAGTCAAAGCCGGATAGAATAGAATGAGGATCTGTTCTATTTACAGAGTACCTTCGTGGTTTGGTCGGTTTGGTTTGGGATGAATATTTCAACAGGTCACTGGTGGTGAAAAAGTACATTGTCACGTGTTTATCTTCCTTGATAACCTTGGAAGTGTTACACAAGGCTATATGTCTTTTAATACCAATATTTGTAGAATTGTTGTATTTGTGTATATAAAAAAACCATCTACAAATTTTCGTTGTGTTTCTAAGGTTCCTTTTTAACTTTTTCGTTCTTTTTCTTCTTTTATTATTTTATCGCTGTAGTTTGACTTTTAAAATGGTGTTTTATTTCGTGGGTATTATTGTGAGGGTTCTTACTATACTCTGCGAGGATACGTGTAGTTTTCTAGTTTTCATTGTGAGGGTTTTGTTTGTTTGTTATAAATCACTGATTAGTGCTTTCGATTGTTTGGGTCAACTATACAGGATATTTTTTGTGTTCTTTCGTGACGCAGGTGGGGTATTTACATGTGTCTACAAAAGTCAGTGTTAAATCGAACATAGGCACCGATGAAAAAAGAAAAAAAAAAAGAAACAAACGCCCCATGGAGCCTTAAAGGGAAGGTCAACTTGCGTATATACTCTGTGTGAAGCGTGGGTATGGTTACTAACATTTTCAGGCGATTACACGAGGACGGGGCGGAGTAATCTTGTGTATAGTTGAACATGGTCACCGATGGACGTACATAGGTATGTGTGAGTGAGGCGAGCGAGGCTATACGCACTTGTCTGCCTTACATGCCGTGGGGCGTTTTCTGACGTTTCGCACGTTCGGCTGTGCCACGCAGGCCTGACTTACCTGACGGTTAGTTATATAGGTAGGGATTCCTGCGTGTTCGATTTTGTTCTTTTCTTTCCTTCTTTTAGTCTTTCTGGGAATTTTGTCGAAAACGCGAATGGCAGAGAGTTGCCTGATTGTGTTGATTTCTCGCGCGAGATAAAGAGAGTATTCCTTCCTCGTTTTACACACACACACGCATTGATACACGTAGCTGTTCACCTCCGCAAAGCTTACAAGCATCGCTGTCACCTCAGCAAACCCAGCAACGCAAACGACGATAAACCGAGAGCAAAAAGCAATTTTGAACAGCGCTTAAGAAGAAAACTCCTCGCCGCAAACGAAAAAATGGACGACTGCTGGAAGGCAGACTTCGACAACTTATCCTTCACAATCCCCCTCAGCATGGGCGCCACCATCCTCGCTATCCCCCTGGAAATCATCTCACACGTCAACTTCTCCTCATCCTCGCCCACTGCACTACGATCACACTCGACGCCCGTAATCACGCCCACCCCAAGCACCCGCGCTAAGCGCCTAATTATCTCCTCGGTCCTCCTTAGTATCCAAACCTACATCTTCTACTGCACTATGTCCCTCGCGAATGCGGCGTGCACGCCCAACTGGTTCCTCTTAACCGTCTTTTCCATCGTACCCTTCGTTACGAGCGTAAGTGCCTGGGCGCGCACACTGGTGGACTGTGTGCTTGTGAGGTGGAACAAACGTTTGTCTTATCGTCCTCCGTTTCTGTCGCGGTCTGCGAGAGACAGGAAGGTTGAGTGGGGTTGGTGGCCTATTTGCGGGTTGTTGGGGGTTGCATTTGTTGCTGGTGCATGTGTGATAGCACTCATTATGGGGAGAGGGGTTAAGGAGGGGTTGGAGGATTGGGGGTGGAGAAAGTCAAAAGAGGATGGAAATGAGGAAGAGGGCGTGAAGTTGGTGGGCAGGACTGAGGGTGATGATGGAAACGGTCCTGACGCGTGGGAGGTCGAGGATGAGGAAGGCTTGCCGCCGTATGGGGAGTAGACCTTGAGTGGATAAAGAAGGAAGAAAAGATGTTCTGCATAGGCATTTATGTGTGCGCGTATGGATGTGCGCTAGATACTTTTACATTTTTCTCTTTGGGTGAAGTGATGACTCGGAAGAAATGTGGTATCTAGATTCCAAGGCAGTCGCCTGGGGATACAGCAGTTCACTAATCCCCCTGACCTGTGCCTATGATGAACGATTTAAATCTTTACATCGTGCGTTATTGCTGGACTAGTCAGTGAAGAATCCTAACTCTCTCGACGCGCTATGTGCATCCATTCCTCTTCTTATCTATGCATAGCGTCTGTTTTCGTGTCAACAGATACAGAAGGCGTCCTACAGTAAATTAAAGTAATGTGATGATCTGATAGATATGAAAAGTGTCTGAGATAAATTTAAGAATCCACCTAATAAGTTGGAGGTGTCGCGGGGAATAGGGTATGACCGTGGCTCGCGGCTAGTCTGATCCTCGTAATATGGTGGCTTCCCATCCCATCCATTCAAGTTGTGTAATTTTGCGACCTGATTGTTGACGTAGTCTTGAAATGTTGTGCTTGGTTGTAATGCTCCGATTGCTTTGCTACTGTGTTTGACGCGGAGAACCGGGAGATCTATCATATGGTGCGCAGTAGAGGAGTCATAGGCAGAGTAGAAAACGTCAAACACTAGAATAGTATAAGGTTGCCAGTTTGGACTACAAGGAGCTTGTAGTCACAAAGGATATAGAGGCCGAGCATGTCGCTTGTAGCGCGGCGTGGGGTGGCTCGGGGTAGAGTGACGATGTCCTTTTTAACACCACGGCAACCCTCGTGGGTTTTTTCTGCCCCAAGTCTACGATAACCTATCCGCATTAGAATAGAAAACTGCATGGTAATTACTCTTTGATTTTATGCTGGTACTATCTGATGTTGCATTCTTAGTGCTGAACAAAAGGCAAAAGCGTAAATAGTCAAAAAGAGTTCAGCGGCTTGTTAACAAAGTGTAGATCATCGTGGGAATTCGGTTCGTTTAAACAGCTAATCAGATCTCTAGGGCCAAATAACTAAATCGCAGAACTAGCTACGTGACTGTGTAATTACCTAGCTGTACGGTACTCTCAGTCAGTAATGTCGCGTGTGACACGTAAGATGAACGTTTAAATGGGTATGCGACAGTTCCTACAAAAAGCTTGATTTTAAATTAGCACAGCCCCACGAAAACAAAACAACTAGGTTTCTTAGTCGTTGATGGTTGCTGCGCGTTGATCCACCTTGACATGCCAGTGACATGCACGCATGATAGCGTCCCAAGTGCTGATCTTGATCCAGTTCAGCGCTGACCGATTAAAAACCCCCGAGAAAGCATCTGCAGGCTGTCGTCACTCCCTTCAGCCTCGCTTCCTTGCCCAAAGTGGTATCCCCATACGGCATCCTAATTTCACCGGGCGGAACAGATTGTACGTACAATTGTGTGTTACACGCGGAGGATTTGTTTCAAGATAAAGTTGAATAATGGAATAAGCCCCACGACCTGCTGCGCAACATTTTTTTCTTTCGCGGTGCGTTACTTCTACATTGGAAAAGATGAATCAGCGGGAAATCTGACAGGCGGTCAAATGTGAAAGGGGGTCGAACGAGTTGTAAACTTGTGGGTGTTCTTCGTCTCTTGATAGGCGGTTTCGAAGTGGCAAGGGGTATACGACAACGATTGCAATTAGTGCGAAAGGAGAGAAACGAGTAAGTCGTTTCGGGACACAGACTCGAAGGACGGCGCTTTTGTGGCAATGAGGGTCAAGGCTTGGATAGATCGACATCCTACACAGCTAATTTAAGATTTCTTTAAGCATATTTTCCTTTAACGGTATACATGGTGCGCTCCGTTACAAGGGTATAATCACACAAATGCGGTCAAACCCTTGCTACTCTCACGTTTATGTCGACCCCGCAAGCAGCACTGCACGTTTTAGAGCGCCAATCGAGTGGGTGTTCACTGGTAAGGCTGTGAGATAGGCAAGCGCATACGTAGTAGTGCAGCTACGTTCTCCACTTTATCTCAGCTCGTGGCGTTGTCCAAGCCTCAGCCGCCAGATATTTCTCTGAGAGGGGTTTAGCGCCAACGCGGTTCTGTGCGTTTTGAAGATGCATGGTGCTGACGGGCGTCGGCATGGGGGCTAGCGTCTTGTGTTTTTTGTACATGCACTGCAATGTGCTATGACGATGCGTATAAGAGGAGTTTGAGCTGCTGCTTGGTTTGTCAGAGTCCTCTCACGACCCCTCCATTCGAGATATTGTACGAAACGCGATAATTACGACATCATGAAAGACGAGGGCACGGAAATGAGCTTGCTGGGCAGGATACGCGGGCTGGGGAAGACGAAGGGACCAAAGAAACCCAAAGAGAAACTCGTTCCCGGACCTCCCGAAGACACGAATTATGTTCCATTCGACTGGAAGCGGATGTACCAGAAGAAATACATACGTAAGTATACTTTTATACCCACGCAGCTTGCGCTCAGCACATACTCGCGATGAACTCAATCTAATGGCAAACACAGCATTATGGATCGTGGTTTGGGTGATGTTCATCCTCACTATCCTCCTGATAGTCTACCAAGACCAAGTAGTCGACAAAATGCGCCCTTTCTCCGACCGCGTCCGCGACCTACCGGGAGGATGGCTTATTTGGGTCGCCCTCTTATTCATTGTGTCCTTCCCACCATTGATCGGCGACGAGGTCATCGAGATCCTATGCGGTATCATCTATGGTCTCTGGGCGGGATTTGGGGTCGTGGCGCTGGGGACATACTTGGGCCAAAGTAAGCGCAATCAATAGTTCTTTTAATTAAACATATGAACTGTGCTAACCCATGCGCGATAGTCGGTAACTGGTTCGCATTCAAATATCTCTTGCGAAGAAAAGCCGCCAAGCTTGAGCGGACGGATCTGAATTACGCCGCCATGGCTCGAATGGTGCGCGGGAGCGGTCTCTGGGTACGTACCTATCCCAAACTCCCCCCTATGAAACCTCATCAAAGACTAACATGCACTTTCTACAGCTCCTGATCCTAATCCGCATCTCGGCCATCCCCCCACATCTAAGCACCGCCGTCTTCTCCACCTGCGACGTCAAGTTCTGGCACTTCCTCGTCTCCACGCTCTTCTCCCTCCCACGACAAATTTTCCTCGTGTACCTCGGTACCGTTTTCGTGCGCGAAGACGACAAAGAAAATCCCGAGCAAAAGCGACAAAACACTATTCAGACGGTCATCATGGTTGTAGTCCTCGCGATTACCCTCGGCATGGGATGGTACCTGTGGAAGAAGATGAAGGCCATCAAAGCCATCCTGTTGGAAGAGCAGGAACAGAGGCGCAAGGCAAAGGAAAATCTGCTGGGGGGTAGAGACGAGGAAGAGGGCGGCGCAGGCGAGTGGAGCTTCGCGACGGATGATATTAGAAACGAGGATAACCCTCTGCCGCCTTTACAGAGCGTTCCGCCGCCGTATGACCCAGTTCCTACGGGTGAAAACGCGAGTTATTATGAGGATGCGAGGGTGGAGGTTGAGGGGAGTAGTCCGTTGAACCATCCACCGCAAGGAACTGCGTATCATGCGAACAATGCGTACGACACATACGACACGAGTAGATACAATGGCAGGCCGTAATAGTCTCAGGATAGTATGTCGTCTTCGATTGGAGTTTCGTCGGTTGTGATCATATATGTAGCGTTAACAATGTTTTTAATATATCCGTTCAACGTCCAATCCCAAAAGACTATGTCGCTGTATGGACGAACTATCCTAAGGGGCTCTACCTCGACGGTATTAGAAGGGCTGAGCTAGTTTGAATGGAATTTTTCAAAGGAGAGAGAGAGGTAGGATGTGCTTTTGTCGTAAGTTGGGGTTTGAAGTTGGGATCGTGATATGAGTAAGTTCGTAAGAAGCTAAGATAAAGCGAAAAACATAACAATTGATGAAATCTGTAAAAGAGAGTCTAGAACGTGATTTAAAACTTTTCCACCGAAAAGGAAACATGTATGTTTCCGTGTAGGTGTATAGGTAGTTATATAATATCATCCCGTCGTTAGCCGTATGCGTGCATCCGTTGTCCCCTTTATACGCATGTTTGTTCGTTATTGTATCCTTTTCCCTGTTTTCCTTCCCAGAGTGCAATATATACGCACTGTCCGTTTCCATGCCCATAAGTGTCTTCCCATCCATGTTTATAACCCGTTACTCCATAATGGCCGTCCGAAACTCCCATGTGCAAACATACAGATAATCCGAGGCGGAGGTGGACACCATAGATACCTCAACAAGTTGCGATCTATGCTTACAAGCTTGGGAATTTCCTTGGTCTACCTCTTTTCTTGACAGGCTGCTCTCCGTCCTGCAAGGGGTGGCTGCTGCTCCTCTTCTTGGCTGGTTTCTTAGTCCCGCCGTGAGGCATGCTGCTGCTGGCCCTCTTCCTGGGTTTCGGCTTCTCGTCTGCCGCTTGGAGAAGCTCCCTCGCCGCCTCCAGTTCCAGCTCTTTCTCCGTCTGCTTCGCGTTTTCGAGGAAGTCGTTGTACTTTATCTTGTTCTCTTCACACATCCTTTGTTCATGTGAACCCATTTTGTGGTCGTGAACCTCGCACCAGCGGTCGAGCACTGAGATATCATGGCCAGGAGTGAATTCGCACCGAATGAGCGCGATACCGTGGAGGAATCTGGCAAGAGCCTCCGTTTGCATGTCTTCATTGTTTTGGCGGAGCTCGGTGTAGGTGCCCCCGTCACGGGTAGCCCAGAGGAAGGCATAGAGGATGATTACCCAGCGGCAGAGAGGTGACGTAATGGGTAGATACTGGAATGTTTTGACAGCGGTCTCAATGTGTGGGATGCTGCCACGTTCGGCATAGTTAGTGGCTTGGAAAGTAAGGAGTATCTTGTACGCCAAATCTTTGAGGTTCAGGTGCGTGGAAAGAATATAGAAATCAACGAGGGCAAGATAGTAGCATTGAAGTTGTTCTTCAGACGTTTCGTAGGATGCCTCTCTGCGGAATGCCACGATAATCCCTCGTTCCATCCATTGAGCGTACATATGTGTTATTTGGTCGCGAGTCTCCAAACTGAGGTCGATAGAATCAGCATACTTGAGAATACTGTCCGCGGTGACCTTGCCTGCTAGCGGCAGTTTCGAGAGTTCGACCTCAGGGGACGATTGGGGACATCCTGACTTTGGGAGTGAAGTGGAAGAAGATACGCCCGACTGCGAGTCAGATGAAGAGCATGTTTCGATGACAATAGCGGGGATCTCGGTCACTTTTTCTGATAACTGATGCTCAGCGATATGGACAAGATGACCTAATGCCTTTTCCGAGCATGTACTTCTGGCTTCGGGATCCTCTTTCTCCCCGGGGACGCAGGCGTCATCAAGGGCCGCAGGTTCATCTGTTCTCCCAGACTCAGGCACGTGATCATGTACCTCTTCGACTCGACGCCATGCGCCGCTGAGAAATCTCTTTTGAAGGTCTATACCAGCTTCGGCAACCTGCGTGATGATAGACCTGGTGTCGATGGAATATATCCCAAAATCGTGGCCGCCAATCCAGGCAGTAACGCCAATAGTGTGATGTCTGGAATCATCAGCAAACGTCTCAACATAACACCATGAAAAATTTCCACCTACGCTCCCTCGTTTTGGTTCTTCTCCTCGTCTCTTATCGCATCGATGATCTTGGCCTCGGCATCTGTGAGAAGGTAAGGCTTAGGTGGGTTAGCCATTGATTGTGCGGCGCACGGAAATGACAAATATCGCCGAAAAGCAGCAGTGGAGTACGTGATTGAAGCCGAAAAAAGCACGGGTGATATTGGGTTACACAGTCCACTATACGACAGAAAAATCGCTGTCGCGTCGAAGACTCAAGAGCTGAACGCGTCAGAGTTTGGTAGGAGAACCAAGAGGTTCGGGTCGGTCAAACCAGAAGGATAGGTAAAGAAGAGCAGAGGTTTTGCGGCCTGCCATCTGAAAAAGATAGGGTTATATTGGAGGCAGGGACTTGATGTCTGTTATTGTCTTATTAGAGCGTGATTGTGGAAAGTGATAGTGGTCGGCGTTTCCAATCTAGGATTAGCGTCTGTAGTCGTGATGTGACCAGTCACGGAAAACGACAGTGTATACCTAGGTACGTCTCTATATAGTCAAGTCCACTATTGTATGCAAGTCATTTGTATTCACTCGATGAAGGAAATGATGTAGGTGGCAGAAGAGTACAAAGGTAATGCCAAAAGGCAGCACAATATGTCCCGTCTACGAGAGATTACTGCCACTACCAAGCATAGGACTTGAGGCTTGCACTAAGTTCTCACAGGATACTCTCTCAACCAACATTCGTATATCGTTTCTTTTCGAGGGGTAGAGTCAACTACTTTGAGTCTCTTCATCACGTGATCGACATTTCGTGTTCCAAGCCCTGGAGGTTACCTATGTACAAAGATACCTACACATTGATGTATGTAGGTACACATGCATACATACATGCATATGCGGAATATTACATACGTATGTAAACATAATACATGTCGATATCTATGTACGTAAGTAGATCCATATTGTCGGACATGCCGGTTTGTGTTAGTGGCTGCAATCTCGATACATAAACGTCGTCGTCTGTTTCGATGATTTGCATGTACACGCGGATTTAACAATGGGGTATCAGTATCTATTTCTCTTAGGAGATAACTCTATCACAAATCCAATCCCAAAACCATTATTCCCAATGAAAGCTATATACATATAGTCCCAGCCTCGTGACAAAAGACCAATTATTGTGAGTGTACCGAAACCTCCGTCTTCACGAAAATGCCATTCTTGGCATCATTCTTCGAGCTGGTAGGAAAAATGGGCCGCTGGTCGTCATTACTATTCCGCGACGACTCGGAGTAACTGATATGCCATAGACTCTTCTTTCGCCCCCCGCGATTCGCATCATCTGCTGCCTGCGCAGTTGCGTAGTCGCGTTGAAGCCGTGATCCAGTCACGTCCGAGAATTCCACTGCAGTGGACGTGCCTTGTTTCTTGCTGCGGCGGTTGAGGGCCGTGCGCGACGTGGAGAAGAGGGTCGTGTTTTCTTTGACGTGGTTGAAGAAGCGGGGGAGCATGGGGAGGAAGAGGACAAACATGCCGGACGCGATTTCGCCGTGGCATGCGACTGTCATGTATGCGGAGGAGTGGAGAAAGTCGTGGCCTTGGAGGGAGAGAGCGTTGTACCAGAGACACATGATTGCGAAGGCACAGGGTCTGCATGGGATTGCGTTAGAGACTTACAGCAGGATGGCTGTCATCCGAGAGTGGTAACGGGGATGGCTTACATGATGGCGGCACAAAAGACTACGGAAAGCTTGATGCGCTGGCGTCGCTCGACACGCATGAGCTGCCAGATTTTGGTCTGAGTGACGGCTAGAATGGATAGATCTCCGACGAGGTTTACAGCGGCGGTCGACATGGCAATGGCGCCGATATTCAAACATTTTCCAGGTATCCACGGCTGCCCTATAAGTGGAGTCAAATTAGTAAATGTCATGGTCATGATCATGATACATCATTCTACGAAGCCAAGCCATGGCATACCATACAGACGGCATATGCAGTGGTTGGGCCATACGTACATGATTTGCTGATAGGCTGGCAAGTAAAGATATAGCAAAATACGGCGATAGTGTAGTATACTACGTTGGCCCATATCAGGCCATGACATATGTAGTATGTTTTCGATTGAGATCCGCGAGGAACGAAGACGCGAAGCACCTGAATCAGCATGGAGACCTTGATCAGGACGATCGAAATGTTGTAAAATATGGACCCGAGTTTGTACCACTACAGATGCGCTTTAGTCAGAGGAAGCGACGATAAAACTGGCCAGACTTACCAGTAAATACTTTCCGAACGTCCGCGTGGTTATTTCCCAGCTGTGTACGATTGGAGCGAACTCATTGATGACGAAGCCACAGCTCACATGGCCGACAGCAGCAAGCTAAGAGACAAAATCAGCATCATGTCAATGTCTACTGGACTTCTATCCACATACCCATGCCACCGGTATAAAATCTGGGACAAGTCAGTCGAAGCATGCCGGGAAAAAGGCGTTGTACTCACAATCCTCCACATGTAACTGGCCCACAACGAACGTTTTACAGAGTAACCGGAACCAAGCGAAAACTGTCGTTGTAGCCAAGGAGAGCGCGAGATAGGTGTATGCAAACGCAGCTTCGCCCTGCGGATGGTCGAAGTCGGGCTTTATATGGTTCGGCGCATCGGCCAGAGGTTTGTCGAGAATCGACATGTCGAAGGGAGCCATTACCATGATCCAGTTGATCTCAACAACCTCCCTTGGTGTTGAGGTTTGGTGGCATGGAGAGGATGTCGTGGCGTAGCCCGTATTCCGGGGCGAGGCTAGATCATATGCTTGTGACAGCCTCGCACGAATAACTGCATACGCTAGAGTAGGTGCCCGTTTCCAGTAACGGCGGTGTCGATTGCAAGCCACAATGCAGCGTTTTGGCCCTGGTTAGGAGAATTGTTCTGTCTACGTGCGTACGAGGTCACCTCCTCGTGGGGGCTGGTGGCCAGTGACGTGCAATCATGTTTCGACTGCATGAAATATTGCAGTGAACTTGCCAGACACAACACCGATAAGAAGTGCTTACGAAGTCCGCGAACCAGGGTTTGGCGAATGAGAGCTCCCCGGATGTTTCGTAGGATTACATTTAGATGCAGGCTAATGAAGATGAGGACTGAGGCGGCTGCGCATGGGCAAATAAACGACCAAGGCTGAACGGCAAAACAGTTACGCCATCGAGTAGGTGAACCTTTTGTAGGTAGATCGTGTAGACGAACGTTCTCTGCATTAACAAGGTGTTCTGGAAGCAATAATCCAAAAATGAGGGCTCTTGCGACGCTATCTGCGCTTCCAACAAAATTCTGGCGAGGTTATTCGGCGATCAAAAAAGCAGGGACCTACGGTACACAATAAAATGTGACCGGGGTCTGCTATGTGCATATAGTAAGACGACGGATGGGATTGTAAACCGGGGGTGCGATGATTGGCCAGTCCGTAAAACACCATGACAATTTCACTCAACCTTCCCCGTTTGTCCAATGGTCTCTCCAAGTTGGGCCCCAGTGGTGTCAGTTATTAATCGAATCGAATTCCGCATAGTGCACAGAGATATAAAAGTTCCATGCCATAACATCTTTCATTTCTCGATACGGTGACGTGAACGACTCGCAGAAACGAAGGGCAATGGTGTTGCAGCGTGAGCTTGCAAGGAGCGTTGCCTCGCCCCAGCTCAATGCATGCCTACCTCACGACCATTCAAACCACAGTTGGCTATCCTCAACATCTGCCGTTGAGTAGTCATCGGCGCGCTTAGTCAATTCTTCCGCCAATGCTGGACCGTGGAGAGTAAGGCTTGTACACTTTTGGCCTCCTCGCTCTCCGAAATTCACCCTATCCGTCTGATCCACGAAGAGGTCCTTAAGTTCCAGGCGGTTCAGAGATGGAAATTCTGCGGCTATGCGGTTCCATGCATCAGCCCAGCTCCAAGGTTCACCCATATTGATCGTGCGATCGATACTCAGAGATCGCAGGGTGCCTTTTGCATGCGAAAGAAAAGCGAGCAAATCCTCCGCGTTATGTAGTTGAAAGGCGCTTAGCCGACAGTGTTCGAGCTGCGAATATCGGCAATGGTTTGCCATGTGCCGGAGGGAATTCTCGTGGAATACGGTGCAGAAGGACAAATCAAATGTACGGAGATGCTGAAACTTGGAAAGGAGCCGCACCCAGAACGGAGGCTTGCCGATCGGCAATTCGAAACCCTCGTTTGGGCGACGGAATTCCCTTAGTCTTAGCTTAAGGACTTGAAGTCTCAGGAAGACGTCTTCGTGCGGAATCAATATAGGTGAGACTGTTTCCAGGCGGCCTACGCTTACGGCCCCGTGCTTGCGAATGGGGTCGGTGATGATAGCGTTCACGGTTAAATTCGCAGTGGCAACAGCGGCAAGGGTTGAGACGAAAGGTCGACTCATTTCACGTTGACTATTGCGCGTGAAGTCGTAAAGGCCTCTAGCAGAAAGCTTCGCACCATCGTAAGCAAAGGTAATCGATCGCAGAGCCCCGATGCTCTGGAACACACATGTAAGGATCTTCACGTCCTGCCTCGTCTCATTCCAAAAACTTGCCATGCGGTCCTTTTCTGTTTCTACTTGGAGCCATTCGCGTTCTAATGCTTTTGTCGACTCGTAATCCTCATGAAGGGAAATCAGGTCATACAGCTTGGCAATCTTGAGAGCAAATCGGGGGGTCGCATCAATCACAAGGTCTTTCAATTCGGGGCCGAAGTGAGATTCCGAGATCTCAAGAAACTGTTGTAAACTACAGAGGGTCCATTCTATGGTTTGTTTGCGAAAGAATCGGCATTTGAAGCAGTGAAGCGACTGTGCTTGGAGTGACGAGCAGACGAGCCGGAAGGAGCGGAAGGAAGAGATATCCAAGTACTCTGTTACGCAAGATACCAACTCATTCGGGAGGTTCAACAGCATCATCGGAGATTGTATATGGAATCAAAATCAGTTTGTTGACAGACGAGACGATAAGAATACAGGCTGATGGTGATGACGTGCATCATAAAATGGACGCCACTGGATTTGGGGGGTTGGGCTTAATTATATAAGCGTAATCATAGATCACGTGGATATTCACAGTGCCCAGTGTGCAGCTCCAGAGCAGATGACCCTAGTATTAGATATACAATACGCATAGCTTCGCCTGAGTGAGTATTGTGGTGTGTGCTGTTTGAGATTTTCTTGTCTATGAGAAAGTCATTTCGAGTTGAACGTCGTGCAATACATTTATGTGACCTTCCTCAGTTCGCGACGAACCGCAATACATAGGTACCGAAGTAAGCGGAGAAGCGCCATTGCCCAAAAACGAGCCATTCAAGATCCTCCTAGTCCAATCCTTGTGCCGTGAAACATCTATAATCGGCTACGAATCACTGTCACTGTCATTACTTTCTTCCTCGTCAGTGCTGCTGCTGCTGCTATCGCTGCCACTGTCGCTATCGCTGTCGGAAGAATCCGTTGTAGAACCTGAATCCGAATTCGAATCCGAGTCTGAATCGCTTTCGCTTTCACTGCTTTCCTCGCTACTGCTGCTATCCGTAGATTCATCGCTGGATATGTCCTCCAACCGCTGCTTCCGCTTCCTCTTTAGTTTTTGGTCCGATTCTCCGTTCGTTTGGGGGGTGGACGCAAGGACCGATGTAGGCGCAGGGGCTGCCATGTTGAGTGCTTTCAAAAGAGCTTGAGCGCGACCCTTCTTCAGCCTCCGAATGTATCCTTCGCTGTATGGATGGCCCACCGTGTTGTCGATATCTCGATCGAGACGTCTCCGTTTGCGCTGCTTGCTCAATTGCTCTTTTAGAGCCTGCTCTTGCGCAGCTTTCCGGTCTTTCGGATCGTCCATGTCGGAGTCTGTACCAGCGGCTTCAATCTCCTCAATCGCGGTTGTGCACTGCTGTTTCAACCTTTGAATAATTCCCGCGCCTTGCAACCCTTGAACGTAGGCTGTCAAAGCGTCGGCGTGTTCTTCGGGTATTCGGAAGATGTTCAGTGCGTTACTCAGCACATCATTTTGTATTGCCTTGTTGAACTTCCAATTGGACCGATCGGTATGATATGCCTTGAGATAATCGAGGTATCGCGAGGGATCCTTCTTCTTGTTTGCGACCGGGGATTTTTTAGCGTCAACTGTCGCTTTTGTAGCTTCGTTGCTTGGGGGAATTGACAGTGTTGCAGATTTCTTGGCTTTTTTCGTCTTTTTAGTATCTTTGGTATCTGCGGGGAGGATATCGTTTGCTGGGTGCACTTTTGGTGGTGGCGCAAATTGGGCGACTTCAGCCTCCGTGAATTCTTCGGTAGCCTTCTGATCCTGGACCCACTTCTTGAAAAGGTTGGAAGCACTGTTTCCGTCCACCGTTTTCGTATCTGGGGTAAACGTAACTGATTTTCGTCGGTCTGATCTTGGTGGCGGCGGTGAGCTTGAGCTGTCTTTTGGCAGGTGAGCGTCATGGAAGTCGGTCTCAGTAGATGCAACCAGCCCAGGGCCAGGTGAAAGAGACGGAGTTCTAGGACGTATTTGGGAATCATCTTTTACTTTGGCATTGAGTGTAGTCGCGCGTTGGCCGTTTCGTTGGTTCTTTTTCTTACGGTAATTCGCATCGCCCTTTGGTCGTGCATTCGAAACAGAATCAGGGTCCACAGGTTCGTTGACATGCTCAGTAGCAGGAGGACGTTTCTGTGGGGCATCCTGGCCAGCACTCTGGTGCTTTGAAATTTTACTCTTTTTGTTTTCTTCAGCTCGCTCATGTTCAAGTTTGCGCTTGCCAAGCTGCGATTTCTTCAAGTCGATAGGGTCAAATGGAGCGTGAGAGGGAGATTGCACAACACCACCACGCTCACGGGAATTCTCCCCGTGCTGACTGTGGTGATTCTGAAGCGCATGGTCCTGAGTGGATTGGCCACTGTTTTGCAATTTCAACCCCAGGCGCTTCCAGGCGGGCTGCCGATTACTGATTTGAGCCATGTGATGCAGAAAAAGTCGATGAATTCCTGGGGAGGGGCTGTCGATGAATTGTGCCTCGGCCGTTTATTTTGACCGGACTGACAGCATCAGCTCTGGAGGTTTGATGGTCAGAAAGTCAAGATCCAGTAAGAGGCCTTCAGCAAGGAAATTTTGGGAGCGCACGGACCACTCCGGGGAAGCTTCGGGGACGCCGTTAGGACCTAGGTAGCTATGTGCAACGCGTCGACGTCGTCCCTCACCAGCAGCTCTAGAACATCGAGCCCTCTCCCCGCGCACGAATATCTGCCAATACACACCGTTCTCTCTCCATATCCACCTCCCGTACCATATTCCGCATTCTGCAAAGCTCATTTCCGGGTCTCAGCACCTTTCTACGAATACATATACACCTGCCCGCCATCATGTCTGGTGCGTTGCCCATCGTCTCAACCCCCAACTCGCCCTGAACCCCTCCGCTGACATCTGTTGCCTACATCTAGGAAGTGCAGGTTATGACAGACATATCACTATTTTCTCTGACCAGGGACGGTTGTATCAAGTCGGTAAGCAGTTGCCTACGTCCCTCTTTCCGCCATAGGCTACGGTGCACAGTCAAGCGGAAACAATTTAGAAAAAGCTGACTCGACTCTGCCCAGAATATGCATTCAAGGCAATCACCGCAGCAAATATCACATCATTGGGTGTGAGGGGGAAGAACTGTGCGGTGGTCATTTCCCAGAAGAAGGTTCCCGTACGTCTACCCCGCGACCGAAATGGCTCTTGATGCCGTAATGTGCAGTCATCATAGCTCGATTTCGGTCCCTACAATAAGGTTGGATAGCACGTGTATTGACTTGAACAGGACAAGCTCATCGATCCATCGTCCGTCTCCTACATACACAAGCTCTCGCCGACCGTTGGATGTGTCATGACAGGATCCATAGCCGATGCAAGGGCCTCTGTGAGTCGAGCTCGCGGCGAGGCTGCCGAGTTCCGGTACAAGTATGGATATGAGATGCCCTGCGATGTCTTGGCGAAGAGAATAGCAAACATCAGCCAGGTCTATACTCAGCGAGTAAGCAATACACCCAGCGCGGCGGCTATACCACAATGTCGGGCGAGGGGGTTAACATGATCTGCAGGCATACATGCGTCCACTGGGTGTTGCCACCACCCTAATCTCACTCGACTCGGAATCTGGACCCCAACTTTACAAGTGTGACCCCGCTGGCTACTATGTAGGCTACAAAGCAACGGCTTCCGGACCCAAGACGCAGGAGGCGCTCAATTTTCTCGAGAAGAAGCTGAAGAACAAGGAGCATGCAGAGGGTAGCTGGGAGGACGTTGTGGAGCTGGGCATCACGGCGCTGAGCACCGTGTTATCGGTAGACTTCAAGAAGGGCGAGCTCGAGGTGGGCATCGTGGGGGGCCCCAGGGCCGATGGGGAAGAGGGCACAGACACGCAGTTCCGCGCGCTGACGGAGGAGGAAATCGACGAACGTCTGCAGTCCATTGCCGACAAGGATTGAGGTGCGAGGCCAACGACGACTCGGGACGAATGACGTGGGATAGTCTTTTGGGCGAACGCATTTGGAGCGAGCAACAGAGGTAGTGAGCGAAGTGGACACGATTTGTGTTCGCCCAGCGAATGAATGGGCCGGAGTTCGCGATAGGCAATTGAGAGATGGACACATCAGGAAAGCAAAAAAGGGACTATGGATGGGCGTCGGGCGTGGGATGTCGCCTCAGCCCCCGAATCCACATGGCCAGTATGTATGTACATTAGTCCTTACGTCAATGACAGCATTTCCCACGATGTACAGCTGCGACGGTCGCGGGTGAGGTCAGGTACCAGCGAGGTGAGGTCACATTACTGGCTGAAGGAGCTGCACAGCCGTAGCGTGTGGCTGACGGCGGCTTGCGGTTGCGGTAACTGTGTAGCGGACGTGTAGGCGGTGGTGGACCTCGCGCAGTCTGTGTGTGTGTTAACATTGGGTTCGCTGAAAATAACCTCCTCTGCGCGCTCCGGCCAATGACGGCCGGCGCAGCCCCCTGTCGAGATCGCCGCTAGGCCGCGTGGAGGCGCACTTGGTCCCTTTTGGGCGACGTGGCTTGCGAACGACTGCTGAGGGCGACCGGTAACAAGATCAAGTCACTCGACATCAGCTTGCCATGGATGATGGTGATGGGACCCTCCGATCCACTGGGTGAGGCACCAAGGAAACAATCGCTGGCTGTCAACACGCTGCTCAGTGCTGCCACAATCCTATTCCAACCTGTCCTTTCCTTTCCGGTCCTGTCCTAGTCTAGCATCAATGTTAGGTCACGCCGTTGCGTCCAACGGCATTGTGTGTGCTTCTCCCACGGCCTACAATGCTACTCTTACACCACTCCACAACGCCCATTGACCCCTTGCGATGCTGAAATGTTGCATGGTGCAGTCACGCCCCAGCTGGGTGTGGACCTCTCGGCAAGCACTGGCGTCGGGAACAGCCTTGACTAGAGAGCCTCCATTTCGCTACGTCCTTCGACTGCATCAATCTTGTCGACTCTACCTACCGTTTGCTATAATGATCCATTTGTATAAAACGGTCGCTACGCCGCTATCAATGCCATCATCATAGTCCAGCAGCAGCAGACATCCTCTCTCACCTCAAGCCCATCTTTTCAATCCTTACTCTCCTTGCAATTGATTGCTTCTCTTCCCTTTCTGGTTTACGATATAGATTGCATCTAATTCTGTATTCATTCTCTCTTCTCCACCATGTCTGACGGTCGTAAGTCTCCCTCCTATACCTCCTTTCCCTCTTTGTTCCCTTCAATCAGCTAACCATGACGTCTTATAACAGTCAACGATGCTCGCGCCATACGCGTGGCCGAAATCATGAACGATTTCCGCAACCTTCAGCACTATCTCGTCCAGCTACGCGCTTCACCAACTGCCGAAGAGTACTATCTCGAAGGCTACTCCCTTCTCCGACAATGTGCCAGCGAAGCTCAATCCATCCTTGCCGTTCCATTCGCCTCCAACACGGGAACCGCCGGCAGCGACCCAGAGCGCCAGAAGCAGCAACTAAGAGCGTAAGTGCTTTGAACCTTTCACACACAGAACAAGTCTCCGTCCTCCATGGGTCAATTGCACTGTTTCCGAATTAGGTTCATCACTGCTTTAAATACTAACGTCAGGTCACAGAATCATCATCGACGCAGCGGTCCGCCGCTTCCAATGCCAAAGAGCCTACTTGCGAGCACACGCCGGACTGAGGTGGATGAATTCGCGCAACAGCATTCTCAGGGGACAGAAGCCGAACGCTAGTCACTTGCACGCACTGCAGGCCGCAGACAGTACCTTGCGAATGGAGCTCCTCGCCCTCACAGATGCCCATGTCGAGCAGACCCTTCGCAACCAGGACGCCGCACAGGGAAAATGGCTTGGAGAAGACCCTTCCCTAGCCCAAATCCAGCACGTCCTCATGTCCCGATAAACTTGACGACGCCAGGAAGTCGGTAGCCGATCGTGTCGTCGAAAAGACCCAATCCGCACCATTGGTTCTTCTCACGCTATCTTTACCCGACCGTTCGGCTCCTAGAATCGGAGCATACCGCCCACCTACTCGACACCGGTAGTACAAACTCTATTTTCCGCCTCGTACCATTTTTCTCTCCAAAACGATACCCAGCGCCAGCGCCAGCGCAAAACGCAACTTTTCCCGCGTTCTTTTCCCATCGATACAAGTTTTTCAGCCCAGTCGTCTTCTTCTCAGTATCCAATCTCCCCCACGGTAGGCCATGCTGGACATGCGTCCTCTACCTTCTGAGAAAAGTTCAAGAAAAAGCATATGCATTTCCTGTCTCTTTCCTATATTTTCTCCTTCTCCGTTCTTGTTTGTTTGTCGTTGGTCAGTCCCAGCCTTTGCTCCTTTGGTACTGGCGTTGGTGTCTGCCACCACGTGGTCGCACTTTTAGGTCTCTTTTCGGTCGGTCTTTTCTCCGTTCGGTTGTTTTCCGCTCGGTTTCGTTTCCTATCTTAGCCCTTCTCTAGTGTGGTTTGGTGACTTTGGAGTCTGGACCATCTTCAACAGGACACCCATCGCTAGCTCCGTTCGTGTTTTTCTTCTTCTGTCTTTTTTCCCTCACTATGATCGAATGGACTAGCATGATTTTTAGGCGTACATTCTGGGTGGATTTCCACGGCAGGTTTGGATCATGGGCGTTAGGGAAGACGATGTGTTGTTTTTTTACTTTTTTTTGTTTTGTTGTTATCGCTTTCTTTCTCTTCTCTTCTTTTCCTTCTTCTAGGGTGTTTCCGCATTATAGTTTAACTTCCTTTATTTGGGTATCCCTTTTATTTCCTAACTCCTTCTTCCAAAAATTTCCATCTATACCTGCGTGCTTTTTGGTTCAATGACCCAAGACACATATGTACACTTACACATCAAAACACAAGGGAAAACGAATCTAGAAGTATATAAAGATACAGAACACATACACACACACAACCCGCGAGAAATTCCCCCACAAACCCCTTTACCTCCTCACTATCCCCACCATATCGCATAACATCGTATCGCAATACTTTCCACATGCACACACCGTACCCACCGTATCATGTACCCTTCTTCTTTTGAATCCCAACCAACTTACAGTCTAACCGCATCCATCCCTCGTTTAACCTTACCCGCAACCAAAAATCAAAAGATCGGCAGCCCCGAAAACGCTCAAACACTACCGTAGCACGCCAGCGCCAGCGCTAGCATAGCTAAAATAAACGCCTTTTTTTCTTTCATGCACGCACGATAGATAGGGAAAAAAGAGGTTATTTAAGCACCGGTACTTGTGACGGGCTGCATCTGCCGGGAAATGGTGGGCAAACGTGTTTCCACCCACCCTTACCCACGGAGATATGGGCTAGCATCAATGATGTCAAACTAGTGCATCTCCCATGATTCAGCACGTCATCCACCGCCAGAAATCGAGAGGGACAGACCTCAGACCAAAGCGCACCTCTATTCAGCATCGTGCACCCGGCAACTGCTCAATGGGAACCTTTACCTATGTGAGTATCCACAGCCGTCAATAACGATTCCTAAACACGAACGTACAACTGAACGCAAAGGAGGTACTCCGAGGTCCATACCACAGCAGGGAAAACACAGGGTTGATAATGAGGCACTGTTGCTTACACAACAGGAGAGCCAAGTCAGCTTCTAAGTATACAAAGCAGAAGTATCTGCATAATATATGGGGAAAGCTTGGCTCGAAAACACGACCTGGAGTGGCATAAAAAGCTCTACTGCCCTGACAACCAATACCAGTGCAAGGACTGCAACAGGGAGTTTGCGTGAAAGGTAGACTTCGGATGACACGCATTGTTACTATCTTGCCTTGTCTTACATCGCATATGCCCATACTTTCTTCCGCTCGATGTTGAAGGATGCCATGTCGGAAACTCGGTCAAAGTGCTCACGTCGGAGGATACTTCTATTGAAAAAACGTAGTGAGTTGTAAGAACTCTCGTTGCACTACGCCTGCCAATCACACATCTATGATCGCCCCTTCCAACAACTTCTAGCGGAGCAAGAGGTTCAAAAAAGAATAACTATCTACAAGATTTCTCCATAACGAAATGCCCTACTCAAAGAATCCATAGCCCTTCACTTTAGTTGAAAGTTCGCTGCTTATGGTTCTAATTGCGGGAGAAATATTTTCCGGTCTCGGGTCGCGCCGCATTGTTGCCTGTTCCTGTCCTTTCTTTACACAACATCAATCTTCTCCATGTAGCAGCCGCGACGATAAAACTTACGGAGAGACGTATATAATACCTTATATCGTACATTGTCTCAGCAAATGACTTCCAGTCCGTCTCTTCCTCAACATCAAGGCAGAAACATAACAGACTAACACCTACCACCGCAGCGCCCCCTCCAGATCGCCGACCCATCGTCGTCTCCGGCCCATCAGGCGCCGGCAAAGGAACCCTCTGTCAAATGCTCCTCGACAGACACCCTAACACATTCGCATTAACAGTATCGCACACGACACGCAAGCCGCGTGCCGGCGAAATCGAAGGCGTGACATACTTTTACGTCTCCCCTTCAATCTTCACCTCCTTAGTATCCCAAGACGGTTTCGTAGAGCATACGTTTTTTGGCGGCAACTACTACGGCACCAGCAAAAAAACCATTGAAGACCAGGTAGCGAAGGGATTAGTAGTTGTATTAGAGGTTGAGATAGAGGGTGTTAAGCAGATGAAGGCGAACTCTAGCTTTCATGCGCGCTACATTTTTGTTAAGCCGCCGAACCTGGAGATGCTGGAGGCGCGGCTTAGGAGTCGTGGCACCGAGAGCGAGGAAGATATTCAGAAGAGGCTGGTTAGGGCAAGAGTGGAGTTGAAGTATGCTGAGACGGAAGGCGTTTATGACAAGATTATTGTTAATGACGATCTTGAGAGGGCGTATGGAGAATTGGATGAGTTTATATATAGACCGCAGAACAGCGATGTAGAGATGAAGTCACAGGAGTGAAGAAGAACGCCCGGACCCATACTGTAATACACGACCCATTTTTGGGGGGGAATGGGCATGTCAGTCTGCTGTGCCGCTACTTGCCAAGCAGGTTCAGAATACTCGACTTACTCATCTCATCTCACAAAAGCCCGATAGAACACAAGAGAGGGTCCGTGAAAATCAACAAAGCAATTTAAGGTTGCCCTGCCACGTGCTTGGCCGCTAGGGCCACCGCACGGTAGATAATCCAGGCTTGGCGCCGTCTGGCATGGGGGGGGACCCTCCCGCCGACTTTCGCCCTCTCTTCCCATTTCCGCAACTAAGGTTGTTACCAAAACTTATGTAGGAAACTCGGTTACAAGCGGCCGATCTCATCAGATGATGAGTTCCATTGTGAGTTTCCGTGTACCTTGGTATCCATGGAACTGTTCTAACTTCAGGGGTTTCCACCCAGGTGGATAGTAGTCAATGGTAACCGCTTACTGGCGTTCGCGTCTTCCGCCGCAGTACAGTTCGCCCTTCGGCGAGCAATGGCCGAAACAATAATTATGACAGCTTCAGACACGATGCTGAACTGCCTTGTCGATTCGTCCGAGTGTCTGTATCGAGTGCGGCGAGGTATCGGTCACTCTAGCCGAATCGTCTACGTGTGTCTCGTAGATCCGAGCATAGTCCCTGAGGACGACCGCACATACGGTCCATCAATACTCAAACATGCTCAGAAGCACCCAGAATGGAATCAAATCTGGACCACTCTGACTATTTACAACGACGACGGTAATATTCGGTGCAGAACAACTGCATCGCCTCCACCGGCGTTACCGCGATCTCGCTGCCCCGGCGAGTATCCGCTGTATCAGATCACCCAACTACCAACTTTGCAGTCGTTTCGACAGCGCGTTTCCCAGGTGCAGCTTGGATCCATGACATGTATCCTCAAGGTTGCAACGTTTCTCATGAAATACCGTGGCTTGCGCGAGAAGTCAAGGCGTATCATGTTCTAGCAATGCTAGGCTCCAATCTCGTTCCCAGGCTGCTTGGGTACGCTTGTGAACAAGACCGAATTGTCGGCTTCTTATGCGAAACTATCGTTGGACGGGTTCCAACCATTGACGACATCGAGGCTTGTCGGAGAGCGCTTTGTCAACTCCATAGTCAAGGCATTGTTCACGGAGATATCACCAAGTGCAATATTTTCATGACAGCAGAAGGGCCGAAATTTATTGATTTGGAGGAAGCGACTATGAGTTTGTTGGAAAGTGATCACGTTCCAAGCTTTGCAGAGCTAAAGGTTACTGAGATCGAAAGTCTCGAGGCAGCACTATGTGACGAGTCAGGGCGAGGGCGGCCCTGGAGACCCTAACCCCACAACCAAAAAAGAATTCGACAAAAAGAAAATTAACATACAACAGCAGGTATTCGCCAGTGGTCACCCACCTGACTACTAATCCGCCGGTACCATGCTTAAGTTCTGCTGAGCGGACGGGAAGCACTGTTTTCATGGTCCTATGGTCGTATGTGATATTGGATGATTGATGCTTTGATTATATAGCGAGGGCAAGGTGTGCTTGTCCTGGTCGAGGACGTTACCAAGTGTCCCCCCCTTCCTCCCCTGCCTCTGTCGATACCCAGGGTAAAATTACTCTGTGATTTTTAATCTACATTTCCTAGTGAGGACCGGTATGTTTCATAGCCTTGCTTGTGGGACGGGGATGGAGATTTGTAGTCAGTAATCAGAGTAGTGAATATATAAAATTATTTCGATGAAGCCTTAGTACGCAAAAAGCTTCAATTTTCAAGAAAGAGAGTGAGCGTACCATAAAACTGCCGCACGCAAGTCATGCGTTATATCTATCCATCCCCTACATCCCCCCCCCCCCCCCCATCCCCAAATCAACCCACGAAACAAAAACTTTACCAACACCATCCTAGGACAGAAAACACGCACCATATTAGAGCATATCTTAGCATTCCAATAAAATACCCCCGAAATCCCCCAAAGTCTTCATCTATAATATATATCCCATCCCACCATCTAAAATGTTACATAGCATAGCATACATTCCTTCCTTCCTTTCTTTCTTACGTAGAACGTTAGAGAAGTAGGTATGCTGGAGGAAGAATATCGATAAATACGCAAGGGACCAACACCAACAACACTGCACCTCCTCACCAGAGCGCGCGGGCGTGCATCTACGAAGGGGCCAACCGACCTTAGAGTATGATTTAAAAGACGAAATAAAGAAGAAATGTAGCCAAAGTGGAACAGGCGCACGGATGTGATAGACAGAGTTTGGGGTTGGGGTTGGGGTTGGGAAAAGAAGGGACCAAGGAAGGTCGTCTACCTAGCTTAGCTACATACACCTACACATGACTGGCATGACATGACATGACGACCAACCCCAGACAGCGCATACTGGAGGAGAAGGAGGATGAGGATGAGGTGGAGGAAGAAAGGAGAAGAAGAAGAAGAAGAAGAAGAATGTAGCCAAAATTGACAGACTAGACAGAAGATACACACACGAACACAGGCCGAGGCGAGGAAAATGCAAATCAATCATCAAACACCCAACATAAGTCAGGCGTCTGTCTATGCCAAACCCACCCAACAAGCACGCATTTCTCCATAACATCCCCTACTCGCCCGAGAGCTGCAGGATGAGTGTGCTTGCGACATCCAGAAACGGAAATGGACTCGTGCACCGCTTCTCGCCCTCTTTCCTGCCCGCTCCCACTTCCTCGGTGCGTTCCCTCACTACGCCACCTACCTCTTTGACCTCTTTGACCAAATCGTCCGAAAGCGGGACGTCGTCTGCGAGGCGCCGCCAAACGCCCTGTTCGTCGTCCCAGCCATCTTCGTGGCCATGTGAAGAAGTGCGCGCAGGGGATGTGAGGGCGGCGAGGTTGGAGAGAGAGGCGCTAGATCCAGATGTCGACGCTTTAATCTCGCGGACTAGGTTTGCGACGATGCGCTCGTAACCAGCACAGCGGAAGTCGACGACGAAGAAGTCACGGTCGATGCTGTATAGTTGAATTGACATGTAGATATAGACGGCTTCGTCCGGGTGTGGGTGGTTCCCGGCGCTACTGCCGCGGCCGGAGGGGTTACTGTGAATGCCTTCCATTTGATTGAGAGAAGAATGACTGGTATTTGTGGATGAGCGCCGACGGAGCCCCGCGGGGTCGGAGAGGTCTGCGCGCGAGGAGTGGGTGGAGGAGGGGTGTGCTACACCTGGAGGGAACATGCCATCTTTACGAAAGCGCGCGTTGATGACCCACGGGTCTTCAGGAATGCTGTAACCCCAGTCGTTGGCGGCGCTGTAGTGTTTCTTTGTGCGGCCTCGCGGCTGGTCGTTGTTGAGATCTGGGTTGCGCAGTCTCAGTTCGCCGCGGCTGCTTTCGAAATCTGAAATCTCTGGCTCAGAGTTGGAAGATTGCGATGACGAACGCGACCGGCCTTCCGATCGGGGCCTTGACGGTGACCGCGATCCTCGGGAGTTGCTTCGACTCGACGGTTCGCTCTCTCCGCCTGCCTTGCGTATCTTGGGCACTTCCCAGTCGGCTCCCATGGCTTTCAAAGCTTTGAATATGGCCAGCATAGCTTCAGCCGGCTGATTTCTTGACCGAATACCAAACTGCCATTTCGTTGGTCGAGGTTTCTTCGTCGGCAGAGCCGTCATGGGCTCTGGCCGCTGGCGGGCGGGATCTTGAGTGGCCGATCTGAGGTTCGGTCTCAGGCGTCGGGCTTGCGCGGCACGCTCTTCGTCTGTCAGAGGAGGTCCTTCGGGATCTGGAATTTTCGGAGGGGGTTTCGGTTGGCCCTTCATGTAGGCTTTGTGGAAGTCTGGCAGACTGCTGGGAAGAACGGCGATGGTACTGATGGGACTGCGTACAGCGCCAATTCCTATTTGGCTGCTTGATGTCGACCCATGTCGTCCACGGTCCGTCTCAGAAGGTGGGGGTATGACTTGAGGGCGATTTCCTGACAAGGCCTGGGGAATCGAGCCCATGTGGCTGTCGTGGGTGGGCGGTGACTGGGCCATGAAAGGTTGGAGATTCCTCTCATCCGTCAGGAGGGCTATTTAATACGGTCAGCGTTATATCATCAAATTTAACAGTGAAGTGGGAAGTGAGAACGTACGATTCTCCTTCATGATTTGATTCTCCCGCACGATCAAATAGGCATCTTTGATCGCGCTAGGCTCATCACGCGCCAGCGCTTCCTGGACATCATGTTTCCCGTAACCCATCGTCTTTCCCAACTTCCCGACTACTACTTCGTGTAGTTGCTGCACAACAGCCTCGGGCTGGGACGGCGCTAAACTGCGCGGGTCAATCGCCTTTGTGGGATCCACGCCAGTGTCATAGAATTCCTCTGGGGGAGGGCAGAGGTAGGACGGGAGGTCCTTAGTAAACCACGGGTCCTGGCGGATCTCGGTGATGGTGATGCGGTGCACTGGATTTACCATCAACATTCTCTTAATCAAATTCACAGAGCCCGAAGACAGGTAACTCGGAATGCTATAGTTCCCGGCGGCGATCTTTTTGAACAAGGTGGGTATATACTCATCATCAAACGGCAATCTTCCGACCAAAAGCACATATAGAATGACGCCACAACTCCACACATCGACTTCGGGACCAGCATAGAGCTTGCCGGAGATGACCTCGGGGGCGGCGTAATTGGGGCTGCCGCAACTCGTTTTGAGAAAATTTCCGTCCGTCATGATATTGCTTAGACCGAAGTCTGCAATCTTGACGTTGAAGTTGTCGTCGAGGAGGAGGTTTTCGGGTTTCAGATCGCGGTGAACAATCTTATGGCGATGGCAATACTCGACAGCGCACACTATCTGCTGGAAAAACTTGCGAGCCTTTTCCTCCTTCAAACGCCCGTGGTTGACAATGTAGTCAAACAGCTCACCCCCGGCGTACTCCAGCACCATGATGATCTCGGTCGCGGTCGTGATGACGGTGTACAGCTTGATGATATGGGGATGGCGCAGAAGCTGCAGGTACTGAATTTCGCGCTCTATCCGGCCAGCCATATCTCTCGTAACGAGCCTCTTCCGATTGATGATCTTGAGAGCGACCTTCTGGCCACTGACCTGGTGGGTGGCCAGCTTAACCTTGCCAAAGGAGCCTTCGCCCAGCGTCTTGACAATGGTATACTGGCCAAGGCGCTGGTTTGCCCTGCTATCGCGGCCGCTCTTGGGATCCTGCATGGGGGCTTGAGGTGTAGACTGCTGCGACATGTCTGGAGGTTTCGCAGAGGCTCGCCGCGGCGGGGGCATGGAAATGGAGAGTTCCTCCAGATCCTCGGTATCTATAGCAGCCGACATGATGGAGGGACGAGGAAGCGCGGGAAGAATGTGGGCAGCTGCTAGGGCTCTGGCTTGGGTGCCAGCGAAGCAAGGGAGGAAAGATGAGCGTGTTTGTTCGGTGCGCGCGCTGCCCCACTACCGGAGCGGATTCGGTGGGCTCACCACCACCCGTCCAAAGAGGGAGGCTCCCAAGAATATCGTGTCGCTTTCCTGTGTTTTGCTTTGTTAACTTTTCTGTCCGGTTGGGTGTTTTGCTGGCACGGCGGGCAGCGGAGCGGGCGGAGGTGGCGGAGAAGGATATGAGGCAATGCGAGGTCAGGCAACTTGAGTGAAATAGTGATTAGGCTACGAGGAAGCAGCGGCGGCGGGCGGGCGGCAGTGGCACAGTGGGTGGAATGAATGAATGGACGAGGGTGGGGCGCGATGCCAAGTTCCCCAGACTAGCAGCAATAGACCGAGGTGGTGGATTTTTTTTCTCGTGTGGAGAAGGATAGACAGCCCGCCCGACGTTGGATGCGGCGAGGGGAAAGATGACGAAGGTGATGCTGGCGGCGGGGAAATCTGATGGCTCGTGAAAGTCCAAGCGCCAGCCTGGTAACGTACCACTAAGCACAACAACACCAATCTTTTTTTTTACACAATCGTCATACCCCGAATGGATCTTGTATATTTTGGTATTTCAAAGTGCAGCACATGGCTTCCACCGTAGATATGTACTCCTCCCTGGCTATGTACACAGCCTACATATATCAAGTGTCAGTGAGGCGGCACGCTGACCACCATCCTTACCCGCCCTAGGCGCGCCGGGGCGTCTTCCCCGTATTAGCATCTGCATCAACGCTGCGAGATGCCGTCCAGCCTCCGTAAACGAGCCAGGTATACATTAAAATGCCTCGGGTGCTTCGTCGCTGTCCCCTTCCGGTACTTGTTCTATCCCTCTCTTCTGCGATAGAGGTTTCGCAGAAATCTGGCCAATCTCCTCGTCATCAACTTCTTGGAAATTGGGTCAGAAAACAAGCTTTGTAAAGTAGGCAGACCAAGACCATCTAGCCGTTCCTCTTCTACCCAAACGTATTGATTTCACAGATGGTTCCTGGAAACAGCCGTGTATATCGAGCCCCTCGATGCGCACCTTGGCCGCGGTCAGACTCCGAAGAACCGGATGGAACAATTTCTCTCCAACTACGGCAGAAATAACATGATGATGTCTCTTAATAGCACACCATCGTTTTCATATGACCCCGCGTGCTCATGCGTTGCTCGCCCATCAAGCGAAGGGATATCATAGCGCTTATACCAGCTAGTTTTTCTTCATTTGACTTTCGAGCTGCTGCAATCTCTGGACAAGCTTTTCGCGAAGAAAGGGTGTCAATCCAAGTCTGAAGTATACATATTAGCCATGTTATCCATCTGATACCTGCTCTGTTAGCACAGCACTTACATTCCGTCCCGAGTGAGGATGCGATACGTCCCACTATCCTGGTCTGATTTCAACATTAGCGGTAGTCTCTCGCATGGGATGTCCACTATCATCAGGACTCACAGTTTCCAGTGCCTTCGGTAAATCTTCCATTCCCGTCGACCTCTACACTCCCGAAGATGTCCTCGGGCCAGGCAATTCTCCCGAAATCGGGTGGATTCCTCTCATCACTGACATGAATCCAGCCGCCGCGGTTGGCTCCACCCATGCCTGCCTGGCGATTTGCGCCGCCTGCGCCATCGGCATTGGTTCCCGAGGCACCACCCAAGTTGAAGCCACCAGGTGAAGCGAATACGGCTGCCTGCTGTTGAACGCGGGGATCATGGGTGGCATATTTTCGCACAACGTCTTGTAGGATGGGATGGAATGATGCGTTTTCGGTGAAGTTGGTCGGGGTTGGAGGCAAGGAAGTGCAGGTTCCAAGAGAGAGGTCTACGTTTGGTGGGTCGGTGGGAAGGAGAGAGAGAATAGATCGTCCTGTTTTCGTTGGATCTTTAAGAACATACTATGCAGTTATGTGTTAGACCTTGATGTGTAAACTAGTAGAAAAGAAGACCAACAATATGTGGATTATCTGGAAGCGTGGATACGCTTCTTGAACCTCGAAGGCACAGTACTCGAACGCGAGAGGTATGGATGCCATAGGCTGAGCGCATCATTGTTCTCGACAGCATCGTGGACGTGATGTTTTATCAATTGGATTGACAATATGGAAGGAAGGACAAAAACGCAAAGATGATGGGATGGAAAGAAAGCTGTCGATGACGAACTACTAATGTTTGACATTTAGGGAGGCACAAGCTCCACCAAGCTCTTTCATGCTAATCTGTTTTGGGACTAATGCGGTTCCTCAAGCAATCCAAACTCCAACTTCAACAGTCATCTTCAAGGTGAACAAATGCATCACACCAACATATCAATTGTCCATTGAAGCAAAGCAAAGAAGAAGAAGAAAGTCAAACTGGGCATTCGCATGGATACGCCGGCTCGGTCCAGAATCATGACCAGCGGCCTCTGCGGCTCGCTTCCCCTCGACATGCACGAGCACATCATTCACTAACTAGCGCAACCCCACCAACGAGCAGAAAAATTGAGACCGTCGGCGAATGAGGAAGGCCCGTTCCTGCCGTCCCTCAACTCCCAAGTGCCTTTGATATGCGAACCTTCCTCGGCGCTCCGATCGGCTATAAAAGGCCAAAGAGTCAACAAGTATCCATCTCCATGTGCTTTTTCACGGACGACTGACCTTTGCCTTTCTTGCGGCGTCTTTTGCGAGCGTTTTGGTTTGGCAAACATGAGTTCTGATGTCGTGAGTCCAGCTCCACATGCTGCTGGAAAGATCGTCGAAACGACCGGGGACGACACGAAGCGGGGGGTTCACGATGTCGAGGCGGGCCAGGAACCTATCGACATTGACCGGATAGAGAGGGTTTACAGGTAGCATCTACTATGATACAGTCTTCTACATGTACAGATTCTGATAGAAAATAGTAAATTGGATCGTCGAATCTTGCCAGGTACCCAGCTTTCTAATGAGGCATTCAGCAAGTACTTTCTCTGACCACCAAGCAGCCTTTTGGGTTCTTTACTTCCTATGTTCCGCTATTCGCTCCAATGTCGGCCTCGCCCAGACGATGAATTCAGACAAAGGCCACGACCTAGCTTCGGAGCTCCACCTCACTCCCAAGCAAGTGTCGACGGGCCTAGCGCTCTTCTACGTCTGCTACGTCCTTTTCGACCTTCCCTCCAACCTGGTCATGTCTAGGCTCAGCCCTCATGTCTGGATGAGCCGAATCGTGACGGGGGTGGGCATCATTGGAGTTTGCTTGACTGCCATGAAAGCCGCCTGGAGTTTCTAGTCAGTGCCCTCGATATCGCATCTACCATATCCCATCTAACGTTCTTTAGCCTACTCCGACTTCTGCTTGGTATTGTCATTGCGGGTATGTGGCCGGGCATGTCATACTACTTGACGCTCTTTTACCCGCCATCTCGAACCGGGAAGCGCATCGGACGTTACTTTACTGCTGCGCAAGTCTCCGCTGCGGTCGTTGGTCTGGTCTCGGCAGGATTCCAGGAAATGGACGGTCTAGGCGGACTCGTGGGTTTCCAGTGGATGTTCCTTCTCTACGGTCTAGTCGGAACCCTCGTCGGAATCTCCCTCCTGTGGTGGCTCCCAGACCGACCACTCGCTCCGGGACAGACTCGCGACCGTACGGGATGGCGCAAGTACATCCCTGAGAGCAAGCCCGCTCTCACAGGCGAGGATGCACGAATTCACTACGAGGACCTGACCCGCGTGTACCGCCAAAGTGTATGGACCATGAAGGACCTCTGGAACGTCATCACCGACTGGCGCGTATATCCGCTGTGCATCATGTACTTTGGGGTCGTCGGTGTCGGGATAGGCACCCAGAGCTACGGCACCGTCATCATTCGCGGCATCAATCCCAGTCTAACCGGCATCCAACTTTCCCTACTGTTCGCCCCTATTTGGGTTGTACGTTCCCACCTCCCCATACCCTACTCCAACTTTCCCCCTCTCACAAGACTAACCAAGAACACACACAGATGGATCTCCTCGCCATCCTCATCGTAACCCCCCTCTCGGACCGCTTTCACCACCACCGCGCCCTCTTCTTCAGCGCCGCGGTACTCATCCAAATTGCCGGCCTCCTCGTCACAACCTTCGCAGGCGCCAACAACTCGTGGTCGCGCTACGGCGGACTCCTGATGGTGGGCTTTGGCCTCGGTCCCACGGTCCCCATCTGCATGACCTGGACCAACGAAATATTCCAGCGACGCCACGGCGAAGTCGGTGTCGCCGCTGCCTCTGCCCTCGTCTCGGGGCTCGGAAACCTTGGCAGCATCCTCACCACCTACGCTCTGTATACCGGTTGGCCTGCCGACGCAAAGGGCCCGCACAAGTACCGCAAGAGCAATCTGGTCATGATTGGGATCCTGTGCGGGAGTATTGCCGCCGCGGCCGCCATGGTCATATTGCTCAGGGTCTTTGGAAACGAGAGGAGCGCTGCAAAGGAGAACGAGACGGTCCAAGGTGGCGACGAGTTCGTGGATGGAGCTGCTAGGCGCGAGGTTCAGCAGAGGGGCTTGGGCCGCATGTTCCGCTCTCGATGAAGTGTCTCGAGCTACCTCACTTTGAACCCCATTGACAGCTCCATTGATAGCCTCATTATTAGCGCTATTGATATCGCCGCTGTAGGTACCGTACGTACATCCCTTACGAGGTTAGAAATAGACATGTCACGAACAACGAACTATGCGCGTACTTAGCTTAGTTTGGTCCTTAGCAGATTGGTGGGTACATTGATAAACTCATCCATCTGCTCACCATATTATCATATATCCACTACATACCTCCCTGCCAGTTATCCGTTCCTCCTCCCTACTTATCTGAACCTTTCTTACTACACAGTTACATAATCAGGGAAAGGGGAAAAGTAGGTATAAGGTAGGTATTACTTATAGCTAACTAACGCGAACAACAGCACACAAAAAGCACCGTGCTACTAAGTAAGAAAAGTGCTATGAAGCTTACGCCTTCTCCTCCTCCTCCTCCTCATCCTCAAAGAACCCCTCATCCCCCAACAACAACACAGCCTCGACATCCACGCCCTCATCCTCCCTCCCCTCCCACTCACCCTCGCACCTCCTCCTCTCGGCGCGGCGCCTCACCGCTCTAACAACCGCAATCACCACCACAACAACCATGACCACCAACCCAGGCCCGAAAACCACCCTCTTAGCCGTCTCCCACACCAAATTCCACGCCCGCCCCACGGAGCCAAACTTGCCATATCGATCCCACTCGCGCGGGTTGAACGACGTGAACCGCATGGCGGGACGACCGCACTTCATGCGGAGCGGCATGACGCGGTCGGCGCGGCGCACAAGCTGCATGTCCTCGATGCGCAAGCCCTCGCTCTCGGGCGAATCCCGAACAAGCATGAACTGCACGATTTTCTGCTCGGCGGACGTCAGACCGAACTCCTGCATCGCCCCGCCCCCGAAGTACTCGCTCATGCTCGTTACGTCGAATTGCACCCACGCGCGGCCGGGTTGCTTCGTGGGGAGGATGGAGACGGAATAGGCTAGGTTGACGTCGTAGGTTGAGACGAGGTCTTTGTTGTTGTCGAGGGCTGAGTTTGGGCGGGTTTGTGGGCCGAGGGGGGCGCGGACGGGGAAGGGGGGTGGTGTGGCGGGTAGGATGGGGGCGATGGGGAGGTTGTTGACGAGGACGGTTTGGTGGTTTGGTGAGAGCTTGATGGAGAGGTCCTGGGAGGTTTGGGTTAGTTGTGTGTGACGAGGACTTGGTATCTACCTAGGTACGCATGTGCCTGGGTACAGATGGATGGATGGAAGGAGGGAGGGATGAGGTACATACCAGCGTCATATTATCCTGCTTCTCCACTCCAACGCTCTCGTCCTGCAGACACCCCACACAGTCGAGCTTCACCCCATAACTCTCCCCCTCCACCGTCGTGTACACATGCTCGGCGAGCGCGGTAGCGGCGACGACGGCTGCCACGGCTAGAAAACGCATGGTTCGTTCGTTCGTCTAACAATAACGTCTGTCTACCTATCTAGCTTATCTACCGGATAGTAATGAAATATGTAAAAGAACGACTTGGTGAGATGGATATGTAGCAAAAGAAAGGATAGGTAGGTAGTTACGGCGTTGCGTGGTGTGTGTGAGGGGAGTGTAGGCTAAGCCGGGGATGAATGAATGGCGGAGTTCGCGTGCGTAGAGTTATGTAGATCAGGGGCTAAAGATACGACGACCCGGCTGTTCGGCTCCAACAAAATAACCCTCTCGTGAACGATCCATGCATCAGCAGCCAGCCAGGCTGAGTAACCCCCCCACCACCATGTACGGCGAGCAGGAAGGGCTGCTTCTTGCGAGTTTCGCTGTATTCGCCTTCCTACTTTCTATGTTTAGCTTTTTTTGATGTGTACCACACAGTGCAAAGATGCCGTTGTTGTAGATTCATCTGATGCATTACTGCTTCAAGGTCCCACGGATAGTGACATACATACATCAATGATACTTACATACCCTGATACGCATTACTCACCACCCTACGTAGCCACACAAAACACCAAAATTCAAAAATTCAAAGCTGAAAAAAGACCGTTTGACCCTAAAGCAAGCTCGCTCGCAAACTTAGCCCGTCTCGGGCATCCAGTACGCAGCACGAACAAAAAGCGTGGGTTAATCTGAACCCGCTTTTTTGTTTCCGGCGTCAATGCAACAGGGCCGAATGCTCTTCGGCCCCCACACTGGGTTATTGCCAGCTAGGTAGCTAGACTAGACTCGGGATTAGTGACTGACTGAGCCACTTTTGATGGAAGTTGGACCTGACTCTCTCTTTCTTTCTGTGACAACAGACTGAGTGACAGACAGTCGTTGATGGATATGATGGAGGTTAGGTACGGCTGAGGGCGGCGATCAAAAGGTGAAACAGTATAAAAAAACAAAATAGATAAAGCCGCTCGGTAACCGCTCTCAATCACATTTGTGTGTGTGTGTGTGTGGATGTGTGTATACTAATGTTAGCAGTACAGCCCCGCCGCCTGCGGTGCGGCATAGCAAGCAACAAACGGCGTAACATGCATCCGTCATGACTGCACGTGTGCTGTGTTTCCAATTGGAGAAGGATTGGGAGCGACTCGAACGAGAGAGAGAGGGAGAGTGAGGAGAGAAAAAGCGATAAGACAAAAAGAAAAAAAACTTCTCTCATCTCTCGTAAGAAGAACTCCATCCATCGTACTCATGTCCCAAAACAGCCACCTCGCATCTCCAACCTCTCTCTCGTGAGATCAATAACCCTCCAATCCTTTCCCTTCCAACCGGTTAAAAATTCCCCGTTGGCGTAGCGTGTGGCTTTAATTACCTACCTACTATCGACTCCGCCCCAACGACGACCAGAGCCCTTTTTACTTTCAGCCCCCGTAAATCTGCACGGGATATCCCCAATCAAAGCGCATGGCATTGGCAGATTCAAACCCCGAGACGAACGGACTACGCCTTAAACTTGAGTAGAACGGCTATCAATGGGAGCACAGACCCCCTCGCGCGTGTGCGTGCTTCGCTCATCCAGGGTGGATCAGCTTGGGTACCATGCTCACCTTGATGTTTCTGACACGCCGCACCGGCGGTCATCGTCAGCTGGAAGTGTGTGGGTGGGGTGGTGGGTGAAGTAGTTAAGGTACTTAAATAAAGTGTGCCCGGCGTCCGGTTTGCAGGAGGTGGTCAGTCAGTGTTTTGAACTTCTTCTTTTTTTTTATATACTTTTTGTTGAGTTTTGTTTCCGTTGCTTGTGGCTTGGAATTCTACGTTACCCTTTATACATACCTCTCGTTTGCGATACAGAGACAACACACCAGGACTCTCACTACATCAATTCATACTATCCACTATCTACATAGATAGATATCTTTTGCGCACCCGCAATCTCCACAGCTTCATTGGATCGAAACAAAAGAAACCCATCCAACCTCGCCCTTAAACACAACAAACAACCCGCATAAACAGCGCTTGCTCTTTCACCAAAACCAACACCCAAACCTCACCAAACCCTCTCACAATGTCCGCCCAAAAGCAAGACTGGCACCACTCCGGCTCCGGCTGCTGTTCCCCCATCGGAACCTGTACGTTCAACCCCCTCCCCTCTCACCCACACCCACCCCCCAAAACTAACCCCCAACCCCCAGGCTGCATGGCATGGTGGTGCCCCTGCATCCTCCACGGCAAAACCCGCCACCGCGTCAAGAATGACGGCAACATGTCCGACTACAGCTGCTGCAACGGCTCCTGCATGGCCTTCTGCGGTCTGCTCGCGCTCGGCGTGGGTTTCGTGCTCCCCTGGATGAGCCGCTCCGACATGCGCTCCAAGTACAACCTCACCGGCAACGGCTGCAAGGATTGCTTGTGCGCGTGCTGCTGCGCGCCCTGCGATATGGTGCAGCAGAGCAAGGAGGCGGAGTACCGCGAGGGAGAGGGGAAGAGTTTGATGGGGCATGGTGGGCCTGCGAAGGTTGAGGGCATGTATTATGCGCCGCAGCAGTAGGGTGTTTGTTTATTGATGTCTTTTTCTTTCGAGAGAGGTTTGAAATCTTGGGGTTCTTCTTCTTCTTCTTCTTCTTCTTCTTCTTCTTCTTCTTCTTCTTCTTCTTCTTCTTCTTCTTCTTCTTCTTCTTCGGTTTTCTTTTTTTTTTCTCTCGTTTTGCTTGTGAGTTGAATTGGTATGTAGGACGTGACCCATACAAACCACACATATACAGACACAGATATCCCCATTTCTATACATTACATATATACATACATCCCCAAGATACAACACTTCCATTCTCGTCTTTTCTGGATTGGAAAATATCCGCTTAGACTACACATGATCTGACCCAAGCCGCTTGAAGCCAACTTAACCCATGCCTTGAAAATCAAGAATCGGTGTTGGAGAGGAGGAATTGAGAGGAGAGTTCAAGATCTTTTGGGGGAAGAGGGGAGGGGGGAGGTTAGGGGGCTACGTTGAGTGCAAAATAAAATAGCTCGTTTATTCGTACGCATTTCAATTAGAATTTTAGAATCGGAAGCAGCTCATTTTTTTACTGTCACTCATCTTTTTTGGACTAAATCTTTGAAATGTCGATGTAAACCCCCCTATCTTAATAAATCATGGCAATAGAAAATATATATATGTGATTTTGATTACATGGTCATAACACCCTCAAAGAAAGACAACTATTCTACGTCCTACGCACTCCTCTCATAAACACTCAACCGATTTCCGCCGCCACAAAGCTCGCCCTTATCCCCGCCGCATAGAACCTGACAGTCCGTTTCCAGCCCGACACCCAGGTTCCCTTTCAACTCGTTCCCGCAATAACACTCGCCTCCATATTCGGTTCCAAAGAACGTGTACCCTTGACACTGCGCCGCGCACTTCTCGACCGTCAACTGCGCGTCAAAGTAAATTTTGTCGCTGAGCGTGCGCGCGCCCACACTGTCAACATAGCACCCTTTGTAGGTATAGTTTGATATGGGCGGGTTGCGGGGGCCCCCGGTGGAGTTTTGGGAGCGGAAGACGGTGATGCGTGAGGATCCGCCGCAGAAGGCGCCGGGATCGCCGCTGCAGGGGTTGGAGCAGGAGGAGATGGGCTCCTGGATGGTGTAGTGGAGGGAGATGCCGCAGTAGCATTCTGTATGGGCAGGGAGTGTTAGTGAGGGCTATGTAAGTGTAATGTGCAAGGAAGGAGGCTAGAGATATATACCAGATGAGTATTCAACACCAAAGAAGTCATAGCCTGAACAGAATGAGGCACATGTGGTGTAGTTGTTGGTGGGCGTGCTTTGGGTCCTATCGTTCAAGGTGCGATTGCTAACGTCGTCGGAAAGACATCCCACATAGTCGTAACCTTGGAGCGACGGGGTTGCGGTTGGTGTAGGGGTTGAAGAAGGGCTAGAGGTTGTTGATGAAGATATTGTAGACGAGGATATGGTAGATGAGGATGTCGCAGATGAAGATGTTGCAGACGAAGTCGGGCCCGAAACCGGCACTCGCGGTGGAGATGGCCCATAAAGAGTCAGACGGAAGGCAGCACCACAAAGCTTGTTTGCGTCTCCACTGCAAGGCGAGGTGCAGTCTGACAGCGGTTGTATGGTGCTCGAAGAATCGAGTGAGTTACCGCACCAGCATTGCCTACAATATGATTAGTGATGGTCATGAAAACGAATTCGGCCTACTTACGATCCATACTCCACGCCAGAGAACTTGTATCCGAGTTGAGAACATTGAGATGCGCAGCTCTCCGACGTGACACTGCCGCTATCTGGAGCCTGATAACTCAACGCACGTGGATCGAATGAATCGGAGTAGCAGCCCCAGAACACCGAAGTCGGGGGTGAGGGTGGTGGATTTGGCGGAGTGGCACTCAATGGTTTACACGTCGAACCGACGCTGCTGCCATTTTTGTATGTATCTGCAGAGCCACCTGCATATACGCCAAACGTTACGGACCCTAATGAGGACGAGGTCGTGTAATCAGCAGAGTAGAGCTGGTACGCGCCAACCGCAGACTGAGTAGCCATTGGGATTGCGGTAGTCGACAGAGATGGGACTGGATTCGGGCTGGCCTGAGGGACCTTGACAACTACCTGGAGCTGGGGAGCAGCTACATCATTGCGGACTGCAGCAACAGCAGTGAGTTTTCCGCTCCCAGAGCAGCTCTGTGGAGCTTGATAGATGACTTTGTCGTCTACCTTGAAGCTGTTGCCATTGTTATTGTATGTCGTCGAGGAACCGTCAGTAGCAAGAATGCGGACATCAAAGGAAGATATCGATTGGTCTGCCGGTAGGACTGTGGAAAAGCCGAGGAAAGTATACGAGTCATCGAATCCAGAGGCAAGGCCATTCAAAAAGGTTTCAATGGGGGTAGATACGGCTGTGCCCGTGCGGTCTTTATATACAAGTTGTACCGCGGCGGCATTCTTAATTTGTGATGTGCGGACGCGAATATCGCCGGTGAAACTGATATTTGCTCCTCCGTCGAGAAGCGTAAGTTGTACTTCGTAGGGTTTGACATCGTATGGGGTAACCACGTCTGACAGGACGACCCCCGAAGGTACTACTTCAATCATCTGACGAAACAGCGATTGGCAAGCGGTGGAAAAGGTTTGTGCGTCCTGCATGGCCGTAATGGTTTTATTACCGTCAGAGTTGAAGACAACAAAGTCCGAGTTCCTCTTGCTGGCCACCGACCTGCCAACCACTAGTGGATCTTTCGTGGTCCCTTGAACATATTGGGTTGCTATTGTAGTGTCGAATGTCGATGGTGTTGTGTCAAACGGAGCGGAGTCGTCAGGGAAGGTGCCCTGATCAATCACTTGTTGAGTATCTGGGAAGTGCACACTACCCAATGTGTGCCCGCATGCCACAAATTGAATCATTGCGGTCTGGTCCATTCCTATGCTGGCAAATTGGTTGGTGAAAGTACCAATGGTGTTTTGAGGCTGTGGAATGGAACCAATTGGGCCTGCTTTTTTGGCATCTCTATGTCCACCTCGTACCGGGACCACGGGACCACCGCAGGACCGGGTTGCCGAATATACAGCTGCGGCGACGACATCGGAAAATGAAGTCTGATTCGAAAGAAAGGGTGCCCATAAGCCTACAGCGGTAGGAATGGATTGTCCATCATTCTCTCCGCTGTTGATCTCATACTGAATAGAACCATCGAGACCCCCGGTCTTCAAAAACACATTTCCGCTGATAGCATCATGAAATGCTGTCCTCACCCATGCTGCTGCTGTGACTCGGCCAGGGCCAAAAGTTTTACTGCAAGGCGTCACGGGGTTTGCGAATCCTCTGGCTCGATGCCCTGAGTTGAGATACAGGATGTCTTCCAGCTCGTCAACGGACGAAGGCCAAGTGGGTGCCGCAGAACCGGTATAATGTAGGGAAGCACAGAGTAAAGCGATAATATAGACGGTGGTGGTCATGTTGATTATTATTAATAGTAATGAGGGAGGTAAGAGAATATGTCAAATTGGATACAGCGAAGTAGACAGCAATATATGACTGCCTGACTGAGCAGTCAACTGTGGCACCCTGCGGCTGCCCTGTCTGCTAAGGTACCTACCTAGGTAGGTTGTCGACTGTCGGATAAGGGTCCAGCATGTGTTGAGGTGCTGGAACGGTAGACAAGCCACGAGCCAACCACGCCAAAGCCTTGGGTGGTGAAAAGATGGTTAATGTTTTTATTAATAGATGGGCATGACAGCGAGTGTTATGGAAATGAATTGCCGGTCCGTCCAACTCTTAAACCGACCCAAAATCCTTCAAGCGAGAGGGAAGACGGGCCCTGGGGACGAAAGAGGAAGACGCTCGAGCCATATCGATATCTCGTGCATAGATTAGGCGGGTGATGACAGGGTACAGGACAGCGTCTGCGAGGATGTACATTCGTATCGGCGGCTGAAAAGTACCCAGGTAGCAGGACTTCACCTGTACCCCAGCAGCAACATGGCATAATTGACAAGGAGCATGGCGACCGTTAGTACACAGGTTTAGAAAGGAGGAACAGTGGTTCCTTGATGTTCTCCACGATCAAACATGGTTTCATCTGAAGGCGGGAGAGAGCAAATCGCTAATCGAGGTGGCGCAGAGACGTCGGAGAAGATTGGAGTGAAGAGGCGAAGGCTGACAACTAGCTTGGAAATATCCTAGACTTGATTGGGGGAAAGACGGCTAGTCTGCATTACCTAAGCGAAGGGGACCTATCGAACGATCTGGAGCTCTTTTCTCACCCCCCACCTGTGCTTACATTGTCTATAACGTACCTACACTTTGCGCCCGACTGATTGTGTTGGCAGTTTATCTATCAGCATGCCGAGTCTGCCGTGCCTTGGAGCGCTGTCTTGGAATGATCGACGAAATACGGCACATGCATCATGGAAGAAATGTTCAGCATGACGACCCGCTACCTAAAGCAAGTCAGGTGTTTGCTTTGCCCTGGTATCGCCTGGGTTAAACAACCATGGACTGTACAAGCTTGATATCCTCGGAATGGTGCTAGCAGCAGAGGGACCAAACGTCATGTCACCACATCAATTGATCTCTGCAATGGTCACAGGGTGAAGAAATGGAGCTAATATAGCAAAAATCCACCATCTAGGCGGGATCCCGATAAACAGGGCTCAGAATATGGAATATCGGAACCGAATCAACAGCACCAGATGAAAATCTCCCACGCCCTCTTAGCGTGCTCTCTGTACATACTGAATCTTCTTCAATCACTCATCCCTGGAGGACATTGTACGTCGTAGTGGCATTGGCCTGCTCAAAGATATCATGCTGCGGCCCATTCTTCCACCCGCATTTCATATTGTACCCGGGCGATTCAATATGCGGCTTAATGCCAAACATGTTATTGCCAGTGGCTTGATAGTAGGCAATCATCTGTTTAGCCCCCTTAACGCACTGGGACTGGTCGTCTGCGCAAAACTTTGGAGGCTGCGCTTTGGCTAGTGGTGTGGTGGAGCGTACATTGGTGACATTACACTTATATCCCTGCATATAGCTGTGGCTTTTGGTAAGTCATTGATCCCTCATACACGCAGGGATAACAGGTCATGAGGGCAAAGAAGGGGAAGACTACAAAACCACTCACATATTAGACTGCCCGCAATTGTCGGGAACCCATAACCACGCACAGGTGCACCCTCCCTCTGGGCACTTTGGCAAATTTGGTACCCCATAAGTCGCCCTCCGCTTCCAAGGCGTGTGCTGCAACACGCTAAACACGACCAAGTTTTCCATGGTAACTTGCTTGATATCGCTCTGATAGCTAATGGCCCATGCCGTGCCAGCTGCATTGGTCTCATTATACGTATGCAGCGCGCCGTCAGGTAGACAATCACTTCCCGGTCTTTCCCAGCTAGTCCAGTTGTTCGGATGATGCTCCCCGTCGGGCCAATCCGATACTTTTGTGCCGTTGTAGCTCAGCGTGGTGAAGGCGCGGTTGTGTGCGAGTTCGACGGTGAAGTTGCCGTTGGCGGGGAGCTCGAGAAATTCGCCTGACGGAGGCGGCGCGAGGTCGCAACCACGGTCGTGCTGGAACCACCAGTTTTCTTTGGTAAGATTGTAGAGTGGATTAACAGCAAGGTTCGTGTTGGGCTCGTCGTGACCTGCGGACGCGTTGGCCCCGTTGCGGCAGTACATTCCTTGGGCCCACGCAGCTGTGTGCGCCGAGGCGACGCTCGCCAAACCGGTAATGAGGATCGATGTGTAGAGCATTGCGATCGAGTCAATGAATGAATGAATGAATGAATGAATTGAAAGAATGGCAAAGGTGGTAGTAGTCCCAAGTATGTAACGAACGTAGGTAGAAACGAATGTATGCAAACTATCCCAGCTGAACACCTACCGCACTTTGACACAGGTGACAGTAGCAAGAAAGCCCTCAAAAAATGAATGTATAATTTTGAAAAGAATGTAAATGTCTGCACACGACGGACCTCTATATACCAATATACATGTTACACTTACTCGTGTATGTAGTCACTATCCCCGTCCCGGTAATCTCGTTTCTCTAAACAACATTACGCAACCCGCGCGCTACGGAGAACGTAGATCGTTAGTAATCGGACTGATTCGTATTCCCATCCACGACTAGAGTTTAGCAGTTTGATCTGCACTAATTTACCACGTCTCATGTGGTTTTGCTGATGGTACTGACGCGGGAAGTAGAAAGTGGGGGCTATGCGGTGAGTGGGCTAGGCTGGATGGGGTGTTTGATAATGATTTTGGGAAATGAAGAAGGGAGATGCTGAGATGAATTGGTGGTTAGGGCGGTGTGGGTGAGTTTAATTGTCGTCGGCGAGGCTTTTTTGGGATGGCATTTATGCAGGGGGCAAAAGGACGGACAGAAGGGAAGTGGCTGCTGTGAAAAGAGAGTGAATATATAAGAGGATTGTGGATGTAGCGTTGTAAACATATATGTAGGTGAGTATAAAGGCGGGCTAAATTTAGGGCAGCCGGTGGAGATCAGCCGGAGGCCGTTCCGTTGCACAATAGTACTTGGGGCTAGTAATTAGTAGTTAGCGGCTGGCTAACGGGGACATGACCCGGACTGACGGGCACCGTCTCATCTCATCTTCTCATTCATCCCATCTTCCTCCACACCCCTCCTTCGCCCTCAATCCCTGGTACTCGTAGAAGCAGGCCGCTGCGCTATTCCAAACCCCCGCATTGCTTTTTAGACCGAAAAAAGGTGGAGTAGAGTAATCGCATAAGAGAGTCAGTCACACAGGGACAAGGGGACACAATGGCCTCCCCCATGGTGGAAACCCGCGTCGATCCCTACAAAAAGGCTCAGTACACGCTGCAAATCAGCGACAAGATTGCCGACGGCGAAGTTGGTGATTACACCAGTGTACACTGTACGCTTCCACTTCCTCCTCACTTTCCCTTTCCATTGCCCTTTCGCTCTCGCTCTCGCTCTCCTTTGTTTGCCCCTCCCTCCATCCCAAGCCGCATACCAACCATGTCATAATGCGACGCGACTGCCCAAGACTACCTAGACACTAACCAGCTCCACCTGCAGTTAACCACAAGCCCGCCCAGGTCACCTCGCAACGCAGCACTACCATTTCCTCCTCGGCCACCGACTATACCCTCCGCATAGAAGACAAGAAAGCTGCCGACAGCCGCGATGTCTTCATCTTCACCGGCGAGAGGACCCCCGCGCCCAGCCACTCCTACGTCCTCCTCTTCAATACTGCCTCGCAAACCGCAACCCTCGAACAGCTAGCTGACGCCTACACCTTCAATATCTCGACCAAGAACGGCATCAGCATGTCCTCCGCCTACCCAAAGATTTTCGCGCGGAAACAAAAGGACAACGCGCCAGAACGAACCTCGCAGGAGGACGTTGTCGACGAGAGCGGGCGAGACGATGTGAACATAGCCGCCGATGCGGATAACCCCTACGATTTCAGACACTTTCTCAGCAGCGGCAAGGACGGCAAGAACAGCGATGAATCAGAGTACAATCACGGAGCAAGCTCCCCAGATTACCGCACCGGCACCGGCAGTGCAGTCAACACACCTCAACTCCCAGCGCGCAAGTTGGGCTCTGCGACGGCCTCAGCCTCCAAGCAAAAGGCACCCGCAACACAGAAAGCACCGCCAAAGCCCAGGAAGCGCAAATCCCCCGAACCAGAACCACCAAAGAAGGCCGCTCCGCTCCCAAAGAAACCAACTCCAGCCGTCCGTCTCGAGCGCCGTGCAACGACCGACCCCAAAACCAAATCCACTGCAGCATCAACCACAAAATCCACCAAAAACACCAAAGCAACGACGAAAAGGGGTGCAGCAGCAGCAGCCGCCGCTACCGCATCATCGAAAGTCATCAAATCCGCCGAGATCGTCCACTCCTCAGACGACGAGTCAGACCCAGACGACATGCTCCAACCCGACGCCACCACCCACTCGACAGCAGCACGCGTACCCTCTCCGCCTACCGCGTCACAACGCTCACCTTCCCCACCACCTACACACGACAGCAATACCTACAACCGTTCTCCATCCCCCGCGCGCTCCTCCGACGCCGACGCCGACGCCGACTACGACGAGGACGAAGACGACGACGATGCACCCTCGGGTGGGGCGCTGGAAATCGAAATCGAAGACCCCGACGCGGAGCCCTCGAAACCTTCGTCGAAACCCCGCCAGCGCAACCCACCCGCTGCGCATCGCGCGTATCTCCACTCGCCGGCCAACGGCCCCATCTCGCTCGCTAGCGTCGCAAGTTCCGTCGAAGGCACACCGAGGGGCGGGCGGGTGCGAGGGTACGGCTCCTCGGCGCGAGGCGGGAGAGAACAAGAAGATGACGACGGGGTCATTGAGTTCGACATGGGCGGCGACGAGGACGAGGACGATGGGGATGCCGAGCACGAGGAGGAAGATGCGGATGGAGAGGCCGACGACGTCGATGTCGACCCGATTGATATTGGGCCGCCGGCTGCGAGAGGGCAACACCAGGCTGATGAAGGGCCCAGTGCGGCGGCGGAGGATGACGATGATGGAGAAATGGACGTGGAGGAGCTGCTGTACAAGGACATCATGGAAGGTCTCGCCGACGGGGAAAGCAGCGAGGAAAGTGAAGAGGAATAGAGTACTTGCGGAGTTCGTCTCGTCTTTTTTTGTTCGTTTGTTTGTCTACGCTGCTCTGCTCTGCTCTGCTTTTTTTTTTGTGTGTAGAGTGCCTACCCGTGTACACACATGTATGTGTATGATTTTGTATGTAGACGTCATTGTCTTTGTTATGTAACGTTGAGGTTTGTGTTTGTGGAGAAAATGTTATACCCCTTATTTGTTTTTCTCTACCTCTTGACCTTTTTTTATGTACTTGCTCCTTCGAGAGCGGAGTGAAATGGAATAAAGTGAGATTTGTATTTGGTAATTCGAATTTGTTGTTATTTTAAACACTTTTTTCTTTTCCTTTCCAGGCTGCCTATCTCATTCCCTTCCCGAGATAAGTTGATGGATTTTGTAGTTACTTGAAAAATACCCAAGAAAGCGGCAAACTACGAGGTCAAGTCAACGCCCCTCAGCCCCGCGGGGGGCGCAGCAGCTCAGTGATAATTGATTGTCCAAGTGGGAAGTCGCCATGCACATAATCATGTTGCATGCCTCGTCTGCCACTCACTACTACCTTTCTTTTACTAATAGTACTCCCAGGCACCTTATCTTTTTATATTGTCCATTTGTCTTGCTCTGCAATGCCCTCCTACAAGTACAGTTCGCTAAACAAGGGAGAAATCCGACTACTTATTCTCGGCCCCTATGCAGGACCGGGCCGTGTCGAATGTACTATTGAACACGTCCAACTATCGGATCAAACGAAATTTGAAGCACTTTCCTATTGCTGGGGAAGTACACATAGTTCCCAGAGCGTGTGCTGCGCGGGAGGTACTCTTCAAGTCACGACGAATTTGTTCTCCGCATTGCTTCACCTGGCCCATCGGGATAAAGAAAGACGACTTTGGGTTGATGCCATTTGTATTAATCAGGATGACGGTGAGGAGAAGAACGAACAAGTACCGCGAATGGGGGAGATTTACGCAGCAGCTAGCCAAACGGTGGTGTGGCTGGGCGACGATAGCGACTGCGCACATGCGATTCAATACTTGGATCAAGCCTCGCGAAGTCCGTACTTGCAGACCGAGGAGACTTTAAGGTTTATCAGCCCGATATTTTCAGCTAAATGGTTTACGCGCCTATGGGTTGTCCAGGAATTCGCTTTAGCAAAAGAAGTCGCGATGGTGGCTGGAAAGAGCTCGGTTTCTCATGAAGCACTCCAAAAAGTGCTAAATAACTTGCCAGACTTGTGGGAGCATCAGGCCCTATACAATCCGACGGCCGTCCAAAATTTCTACCACATGATTGGACAGCGCAGAGAACACAAGAAGCGGCGCGATAGAGAGCCTCCCTACGTTCTGGAACTCCTTCGCGAAACAGAGGGATTCGAGATGACGGAACCGAAAGACCGGCTACATGCTCTGTACGGTCTCACAGGCGATATCGGTTTTCAGGTTACTAGCGACAAGAGTTACAGCCAGGAGGAAATGTTTGTGGATTTTGCCATCTGGGCTCTGAAGGAATTCCGCGATCTAGCGCTTTTTTCCTCTACTCGAGGCGTTGATAATCGCTGCGGCTGTAAGGTACCTTCTTGGGCACCGTGTTACGATATGGGGGAATTGCCAGTCAGTCTTTTGAATGTTCCACATTTCAATGCATGTGGGTGCTACACCGAACCTGAATACCAGTTCCAACCTCCTGAGCTTCACCTCGCAGGGGCCATCATCGACACAATTGAGAGCATTTGCAAGGATACTTTCAATCTTGCGGACGCCAACCAACAGACACGTTCTCTCCGAAACGGGGTAATTTTTGCAAAGTGCAGAGACTTAGTCGGGGAAAGATATGAGGGGTACTGTATGGCGTTACTTTTGTCTCTAAACGCACGGGGCAAGGGCGCGCCAGTGTCGCTCATTAATCTTGTAGATCAATGGATTAAATATGGACCTAGCGAGGAAGTACGTGAATTAGAGGATATACTGTTCCCATGGACACGGTTCCGTTGCCTCTGTATCACCTTTGGTGATCGCTTGGTCTGGGCTCCAAGACGAGCCCGCTACAACAAGTTGCCCCATAGCTTCGCGAAGCCCGGGGACAAGATATGTATTTTCAAAGGCAGCCGCGTGCCGCATCTTATAAGGCCACTACTAGATGGATCATATGCACTTCTGGGTGAATGTTGGGTTCAGGGGTTGATGGAGGGTGAGGCATTTGAAACCCCCAATTTTGAGATGCAGGAAATCGTTTTGAAATAAGAGGGACCGCGTAGCAGAAATAATGTTAGTGGTAACTTGGTGTTTCTCAATCAACACTAATCACTCATGGAGTTTTCTTGGAATATGGATTGAAGAAGGTGAGTTTTTGTTCGACCCGCAGGGTGGGAGACTACTTGATCCTCCCCGGCGGAGAAGGAAACCTATTCATACCTAGGATCACATAGACAGCAGTAGCTGGACCTAAACTGGCTATACGGTATCAGATTTAGCTATTTCATAGTACTGCAGTATTAAGAACTATCCCTACCCATACAAAAATCAAAAAATCCATTAAAAGCACACAAAAACGGAAAACAAAAAACTATACGGTATTGCCTATAGATAGCAACGGAAACCTTCTAATCTTGCAGTTTCCGACAGGCCCTCTTCGCGATTGAAATGAGCATATGTTATATCTAAATAGGTGGATAGATGGGAGAGTGATTTCATCTGACAATCTCTGTCTAGAATTGAGTCAATGTCAATGCTATTTTTTTAATAAAAAAAATAACATTTAGTTGCTGTTCCACCCAAACATAAAGATATTTAAAAAGGAGGGACAACAAAGGTGGGTGTCCTGGACTACTACGAGAGTAGAAAAAAGGATCAATGCTGACATTCGAAAGCTGAATTGCGTATGAACGACTCATTTATGATAGTATAGAGCCAGAGACAGGTCTTAACCTTGCGAAGGTATATATAAGTTTGTACGGGGAAAGTAGTTGACCCACCCCTACACATAAATTGTGGCGCTGTGGCGATGCATAGTGTTGCCGAGCCCTCTTCACCGTCAAATGCATCGAAACGGAGTTTGAACCTAGAGCTTTCTTTCTTTCTTTCTCAATGTGCTCTGCGCGAAGTGTGCACTCACACGTTGTTTCTAATCGTGGTTTATTACATTATTTCGTTTGTACATACATCAATGATAGGATCATAAAGCATTTCACACTACGTGATTCACGAGGCAGTAAACTTTTCAATTAGGCTGCACTTTGCAACGTTGACGACACCAGCAATCTTCACTCCCACGGCGCAAATAAACTGCGGTATCGTATGTCAGAATCACATTGCATTATGGAATCGATAAAAGTATCGGATGCATCTGAAATCTCTTTTTTAGAAAAAGAACAGCAGGTTGAAGCCGCACGGGCCGCTGAACATCCAGGCAGCCAAGCAGCAGCTGAATCACATTTAGAAGCGGTGCATCAAGAACCGAGTTCTCTATGTTGCAGGTGTGCGTCTATTGATGTTGATAGTCTTTTTCGCGATCTAGAAGAACGAGTAGAGGGACAAAGATTGATGAATCTTGGGAAACTTGAATCAGAGACCGAGTTCTCCCCCTGTCCGTTATGTCGCCTTTTCTACGCGGTAAAGATAGAAACTGGCGAAAACCTTGAAGACGAGGATTATTTTTTGTACTCGATGAATTCCCCCGACCCCTTTGGCCATTTTGCTGGATCTGTGCTAGCCGTGGTTAAAGGGAGGAATAAAGACAAACAAGGATCGAGTTGGGTGAGCGACATGCGTTGTTTAGGGCGGTCCCGTGGATTTATCGCAACTTCAACCACATCAGAGCTTACTCCTCACGTATATCCACTGCGAGCTCGATCCATTGATCCAAGATCAGTCAATTTTGACATTATTCGAGGCTGGATAAAACTATGCAACTATAACCACAAGATAAAGTGCGTCGAAGTTGCCTCATCAGCCTCGGGTTTGAAAGACCTAAAGTTGATCGATTGCGAACAGCGACAGATTGTTGCAGCATTACCATCAAATCAATACTCCGCGCTCAGTTATGTATGGGGCACGATCAGTTCTGGCAATAACGATGGGCCTATCCATGGTAAACTCCCCATAACCCTGCCACAGACTATCGAGGACGCCATGAAAGTTACCAAAGAGCTTGGTCTTCGATACATTTGGATCGACAGGTATTGCATCGACCAAGACAATGAGGCTGAGAAACAGATTCAGATTCAGCAGATGGATCTCGTATATAAGAATGCGTTCATAACTATAATAGCTGCAGCTGGCACCGACCCCCACTTTGGCTTACCTGGAGTCGGGACTTCGAGAAATCCCCAACCCACCGCCTGGATCCGAGGAATGTGTTTTGTATCAACTCTTCCGGACCTAAGTAATCTCATCAGAACTTCTAAGTGGATGCAGCGCGCATGGACTTACCAGGAGAGCTTCTTCTCGACTCGATGTCTTGTCTTCACACCGCAGCAAGTCTACTATGAATGCCGAGGAGCTCTTGCGTTTGAAACAGTGGAAAGTTTTGAACACGATAGTCCGTTCAATCTCTTTAACGTCGATATTTTTAAGGAGCGTCTCCCCTGGACAATTTTCGATCATCTGGCTGCCTACAGTGGGAGGGAGCTTTCTGTTGAAGCTGATGCTATACGCGCGTTTGAAGGAGTGTTCCACAGCTTCAGAAAAAACAAGTTCCCCGTTCATCAATATATGGGTATTCCAATTATGCCAGCAGCAGTCATTGGGCCACGGGAGTTGCCGATACGAGCACGACGAAGCAAGAGCGAGGCCTTCGCTGCAGGGCTTTCTTGGATAAATTCTGCACCAGGAACGAGGCGCACCCGATTTCCTACATGGTCCTGGGCGGGATGGACGGCCCCATTCCGCTATTGGAATCTCTCATGTTCAGAAGGGCTTAAACTCGAAGATGAAAGTCGATTGAAGGTTTACGTAGAGAACCATGATGGCTCACTTTCAGCCATGGATGACTACGACGACGCCTTGCTGGAGCAGGGACTACCTAATGCCTCTGACAAATTTGTTCATATCGAAGCTTGGACAATTCCTATTACAGCCCACTATATGCCTGAGGGGGCAAGTGATTGGATTGACGGAGCTCGAAAACTATTAGAGTTCCCCAAAAACTTCTCTGGGTATTTCGCTGAGTTTCCGGATGATGAACTGACTCTCCAAATCCCTATATTTTCCTTACATCATACATACGAGGAGGGCATTGACGTGCAGCAAAACGATGCGTTAAACCTCGATCGGGAGGGTTTATTAGGTATAATCCTGGGCAGATGCGAAGAGTATCCCGATCTCGAGTTTGGTGAAGGCACTTTTGTCTTGGTTGTACAGGACAGAGGGCAGCATTTCGAGCGCGTGGGCTGTTTGGAATTCAGACACGGGATGTTGAAATTCGTCCCTGAAGATGATGATCGAAACTATATTGCAGTGCGACAGGCGTGGCAGCTTTGCTTTCGACTGAGAAGCCGGAGAACAGTCCGTTTAGGCTAGAATTAGCATAAAAGGTGGTATCCAACAGTATGTCAAAACGGTTTAGAGAGTGCAATCAATTAGATCTTCGGATTTTTCTCTTTGTAAAGAAATTTTCTGTGGTACGCTAGAGGCCCAAATTGTCATGTCCCGCTGTATCATCTCCCTGTACAAGCTCTTTGAACACCCACTTACGTTTGGTTCTGAGAATGAAAGATACGAGTAGTAGGAAGGGGTAATGGGTGGTGGTAAGCTGAAGTAGAGTCAGATTTTACAGGGTGCGGGATAGCGATCAAATTATCGTCAACGGACTGACTTCCTGTTCCAGGGACATCAGTATGGCTTCCAGGCTGAGTATATATGGCACACAAAGGCGATTCGAGCTAGTCACTCGACGGTAATGGATCACGGAGACGAAACAGACAACACAGGCAAGATAAGACACAAGACGTTTTTCAAAGCGGTGGAAATTTGTTCGTTTCATGTTGTTTTCAGGAATGGGCGCTCAGCTCAAGAGCAGGAACCCGATCTCCAAAGCACAGGGCTTTCCCTCATTCCTTCTAGTCGTGTAAAAAACCAGAAAGTCCGAGTATCTTTCCCTCATAAGTGCGATTTGGTTACATTGATACAATTCCCTACTTTTTTCTTCTCTTTCCATGTCGCCGTTGAAAACTGACCTATTCTCGTAGATTGGATTGAACATTTGAAGAACTGGGTTGGGTTGTGGGGGCTTTTCATATTCTTTTTTGCAGCAGACTTTTTCGAATTCCCGTGCTCCTACGCCCGACAAGGAAATGCAAACATCTGCCAGTTACAAGAGGTAGGGGTATGAAGGGGATAGAGGAAGTGTGTAGTTTAAGAAGCGAAAACCCGTCCACATGCGCGCGAGCGCACGGCTACATCTACCACGAGGAAGCAGGTGCCGCGGTGGTGTCGTTAGCAGCACCCCAGCTCTCGTTTCCAGTCTCGACGTTGCCAGCGGCGGCCCAGTCGGTCGACGGCTCAGCGTCCCAGTTAGCACCCTGGGCGGACTGGCTGACGAAGGCAGCGCCGGGGTTGGCGCCAGAGACATCCCACTCGGTGCTGAAGCCAGCCTCGACGGGACCGGGACCGACCTCGTCGGCGCCGGGAACCTTGGCCTCCTCCACGCCGGCAGAGTCCTTGTTCTCCTCGGCTTCGGGGTCGCGGTAGAAGTACAAGTCAGTCATGACATCCCACTCAGCCTCGCGGGAAGCGAGGGTGCCGCGGAGGCGGAGGACCTCACGGGCAAGCATCCACCAGACGAGACCGATGGCGTGACGGCCCTTGTTGTTGGTGGGGATAGCCACATCGACGTACTCGGTGGGGGAGTCGGTGTCGCAAAGGGCCTATTGTCGCAATCAGTCGCTGAACCTTTGTGAACGGCACATACCCTTTTTACTTACAATGACGGGGATGTTGACGTAGGAGGCCTCCTTGATGGCCTGGGCGTCGGTGCGGGGGTCGGTCACGATGATCAAGCGCGGCTCCTTGAACGAGCGGGTGATGTAGTTGGTGAAGTTACCGGGAGTGAAGCGACCGGCGATGGCGACGGCACCGGTGTGAGCGGCGAACTTGAGGACAGCACGCTGGCCGTAGGGACGGGCGGAGATGACGCAAACTGCTCGAATCAGCCCATTGTTCAAATACGCGCACAGGACCTGAAGCTCTACGGAGCTCCCATCCCCCACTTCAACGGCAAAAACGTACTGTCGGCGGGGTTGTCAATGGCGACGATGATGCGGGCAGCGAGCACAATCTTCTCCCAAGTCTTGCCAATGTTGATAACATTGACACCGTCGGGGCGAGTCTTCCACAGGTAAGGCTCCATGTGCACCTGGAGGTTCTTGGAACCGAGGTGGCTCTGGGCGGCGAGGAGCATCTCGATGTCCTGCTGCGTGGGGTTGAAGATGGCGGGGAGGTTGTTGGGAGCCATCTTGACGGTTTGTAGAGACAGGCGGCTGCTGCTGTGGTGATGAGTTGCTGAGAGCAGATGTGTTGGAGACCTTCGAAGTGTTGAAGGTCGCGAACTTTTCGAGGAGGGGAATTCTACCGATGTGCGGTCTAACCGGATCGGGCGACGTCGTCGGAGCCGGCGAAACTACCGCGGAGAAGATTTGGCGACAGCGACCGACGTTGAATGCATCGGGTAGCTGATTGTTTGCATCACCAACCGCCATGCCGCCGCGAATACCCAGTGCATTGAGCCTACGGGCATCCAATGGTGCGTTCATCATAAAGATATCTCTACCTTTGTGGACAAGACTAACGACGAGCAGCACCACTCTCCCAATTCACCCTTCCGCTCCGCCCCTTCTCCGCAACCGCCGTTCCTCTCGCAAAGTCATCAGGCCGCAAGCAAAAGATCCATGATCCATATATCCTCGCGCAGCAGGCCCGCAAGAAGGCTGCCAATCTATCAAGGCGCGCCGACCTTGAAGCTGCCCGTGTAGCCGCTTTGGGCGACCCCGTCCGCGGCATACCCACCCCCTTCGTCGAGTCCTTCGCATCCGCCACTCCCGTACCTTCTGGTCCAGAGGATAAAATGCCAAAAGAGAAGAAATATCTCAATTACTCGCTCAAACCACAATTAGTGGACCGCCAATTGAAGCAGAGTAAGAAGCTCGCCGTGCCATTGGATCAATTACCAAAGAAAGATGGCAACGACCCTATATATCCAATATACGATTACGCCCTAGAGCCAAACCAGTCTAAGCAATCGGACAAGGCGGTGGAAGCGAAACGAAAGAAGGATCACGAACGTGCCACCGAGGCCATCAAGCGTATCACCGCGCTTGAGAACGGCAGTTCCAAAGACCGCATGAAAATCAACGTCGCGCGATGCATCGATACCTTTGGCCGTCACAACACGGATCTCATCATGCCTCCTCGCGCATCCCCTCTCCCCACCGTCGGTGCCACGACACGGCATCCTCTTCGTCCTTCCACCAACGTCGCTGCAGCGGCTAAACGCATCGGTCCTGATACTGGCTCCTCTGAGGTTCAGATTGCTATTCTCACTGCAAAGATTAACACTCTTGCCGATTTTCTGGCTAAGCATGGCAAGGGCGACAAGCACAACAAGAGGAATATGAGGCTGTTGGTGCATAGGAGGCAAAAGCTATTGCAGTACTTGAGGAGGAAGGAGAGGGGTGGCCCGAGATGGCAGCATTGCATTGAGACGTTGGGTTTGACCGAGGGCACGTGGCGGGGCGAGATTACCATATAAAATCCTGTGTCTTTGTACAGAAGGCATGGTAGAGGACAGGATGGTGAAAGCACATTGTAAGATTTGTTTTGTTGCACTGTTGTACATTAGCACTGTTGCTCGCGAATAAGAGGCATTACATTCATGTGCTCCTATCCAGACTACACAGTGCCGAATCGGGTGAAATCTGGGCTATACGTGATGGGACGAGGCAGAGTACAATCCCTGTGATTTCCAAAGACCGGCAAACTTGAAATGAATACGATCTGTATGAGGTGATATGCTGGAATGTGTAACTTGTTTTTAGTCAACACACGCTGCGTTACACCCGCACTGATGTCAAACATGATGATGCAATGTACGACGAGCGTCTGTCTATCGCGTTCCAACAACAGCGTCAGGACATAAAAGCTCAGTGACGAGTTTCGGTGGCAACAAGTCCAACCCCATCATCATGACTGAGCAGCCGCAGCCTTGGCAGCTTCCTTCTCCTTCTTCTTGCGCTCAACCTCGGCCGCCTTCTGCAGTTTCTTCAACTGGTTCTTTGTCAAAGGCTTTCCATCTTCACCTACCGCAGCACCCTCTTCACCCTCCTTCGCCGGCTCATCTTCCACTTTCTTACGCTCCACCCTCGGGTTGCCCCTCCACTCCAGTTTCCTCGGCCGCAGGAACTCCTCCAGCGTCTCCTCGGTGACTTTTGCGCGTGCCTCCTGGAAACCCTTGACGTACTTGGTCATCATGTTAATGCACTCCTTCTTCATATCGCCTGTGAGCATTTCGCCTTTCCTGTAGTCCTCAGCAAATTTGATGAGTTTCTCGTCATCGTCTTCAAAGTAGGAAAGGTATTGATACGCGACGTCGATATCCGGATTTCCGCCCTTTTCCCTGTGAAGTTCGAGCGTCTCCTGACCGCCGCTGAAGGCGTGCTTGTTGATTTTGTTCTTGATCTGCTTCTCTGTGTCGGACATGTAGATTGCAGAGTTGGGATTCGACGCGCTCATCTTGCCGCCGGCGCCTTGCAGAGCGGTCAGGAATTTGGAGTGGATGAGTGCGGGCTTGGGACTTGGCTGTGCCATCCGGGAGCAGTTTTCACGCACAAGGCGGAAGTATGGGTCCTGATCAATGGCGCAGGGGATCAAGCAGGGGATGGCGGCGAGTTTGGCGGAACGGTGGTAGGTTTTGATGTCGTTGCCCCAGATGAAGGGGTATGAGGAGGCGAATGCAGCGACGCATTGCTTTGCGGCGAAAGCATTGCTGCCGATGTTGGTAGAGCCGTGGAAACCAAAGGCACCGCGGACTTGGTTGTTTGTGATGAGTTTTTCGAATTCGGTCGCGTTGAGGTTGAAGTGACGGTTGTAGCCCGAAGTAAAAAACTCGCTGTCAATGTACAGGAAGGTCTTTTTGACGTCGAAACCGATGCTGATAATGTCCTTCGCGTTGTCTCGGGCAAATTGGTAGACTTCGGGTTGGGTGAGCTTTTCTTTGAAAAGGAACTTCTCGTCGTCGGTCATCATGATGACTAGAGGCACGTCGAAGACATCTTGCAGCCATTTCGTGAACTCGAAGGGGATTGTGTGGCCAATGTGCATGCTGTCACTGCTGGGCCCTCGCCCGGTATAGAGAAGAAAGTCCTCCCCTCGCTCATACGTGTCTAGAATTTGTTCAAGGTCGCGGTGGGAGAAGAAGAGACGACGTCGCAACCAGCGATGCGGTTTGTGGCCAGTTACACGCTCGAACCGGGCGAGAAGTTCGTCATCGATCAGCTTGGTGGCCCATTTTTTGGAAATGGCTTCGTAGTCGAATTCCAGAACATTGCCTTCGTCGTCAACAGCTGCTTGGACGTCCCATGGGTTGATCTCCTGCTCGGTTGCTTTCTTGACTGACTCGGTCGCGGTCTCTGCGAGTGAGAGAGCAGCTACGGAAGGGGGTTCAGGTTCCGTCATATTGTGTAGATATGCGCGACAGGGGAGAGATGTGGGGAAAAAAATCCTGGAGTAAGGACAGAAGTGCGATCGTGTCCTAAGATCAATTCTCCAACGAATATATTAATTGCTCCCTCCTGCTGCTAAGAGTCACAAATGAACCCCGCCGATTGGGTTTGGCGGGGTGAATGCGCCACGCCTGTGCCACATCTGTACCAGCCACGCGGAAGCTTCTCCTCAAAACCACCGACTTGCGTGGCAAATCTCGTGATGGTTGTGAAATCATTACCACACCACCCCTCTCCCTAATCTATCAGCAGTCACCCGTGGTCCTTTCGCCCGCTCCTTTCAATTAGCTTATTCAATTGCTTTGCTGCGATTGGATTTGCCTGATCATGCCCTTCGGTCTTCGGTGTTGACACTCGCGCTGCAAAGCCTGCCTACCGTCTCTTCGACTTCTCTATCCACCTGCCCACCTATAGTCCATCCATCTCTACGCGGACGTTGATCCGTAGCAGCTTTAATAGACACGATGGTCAAATTCTACTCCACCAGCGACACCTACTCTTACCCCTTCCCCGCCGTCACCCTCGCCTACTTTCTCCGCTACCCGAACCCATACTCGACTCACGTGCTCTCTACCGATACCATTTCACGACACTATGACCCTGAAACGCAGCGTCTTACCACTATTCGTCTCCATCTGAAGCGCTCCAAGCTCCCCTCTGCTGTCGTCAAGCTCCTCCCTCGCTCCATCCTGGGTGCCTCGGCTAACGGGGATACCCAAACCTACATTCTCGAGAAATCGGTGGTGGACGTCAAAGAAGGATGGATGGACACTGAGTCGCAGAATCTTGAGTGGACTGGCGTTTTGTCTGTGGTTGAGCGCCAGGTGTTCAAGCGACCCACCTCCGTTGTGCCGGACGACGTGAAATCCTGGCCAAATACTGAGAGCACTGCTCGCCGGACCAGTTTCATCAAGTTCAGCGGGCTGGGTGCGGGTGCCAAGGTGGAAGATACAGGCGAGAAGACTGAAGTCACGAGCTCGGTCACTTTGCACAGTCACATTGGGGAGACCTGGAAGAAGCGCCGCGCTTTGGCTGAAGGTGAGGCCCCGCAGAAACCGGGGTTCTTCAGCAGCTGGGGTGCATCTTCTCTGCAACGAAGCATTGAGAAGATTGGATTGACGAGGACCCTGCGAAGCCAGCCCAATGCAAGAGAGGGAATGAAGGTTGTTCTGGAGCGAATGCGCGAGGGAGGCCTGGTTGGAGTACTGGAAGGGATGAGGCAAGATCGTGAGGCCATACTCGCTGGTCGCGACGTACTCAAGACGCGCAATCGATCTGATGACGGCGAATGAGTTGGCAAGCCGGATTGGATATGACTTCGACGCGAGATGGCCGAGGTGTTTATAACCCTCCACGAAAAGGACGTAAGGCATCTTCTTTGGTTTTTGGATTTCATTTAGCGATGGCGTTCAGGGCTTCTCCCAATCTTTTTGTCCATGCTTTCCTTGGATTCATCTTTCTTTCTTACACCCCACGCTCTTTGAGACGATCACGCGGGTTGCTGTTTTACTATATATTGTTTCGCCCTTCTTGATTTTTCGCTGTTCACATAGTAGGGAGGCATTCTGTAAAAACACATGTCAAGTCACAAATATGTAGTATCAAAACAAACAAATGTTAAAATCGTAAAATCTAACGTCATTTACATGATTGCGTCCGTTTGGTCTCAAGTGCAATGATCGAATCGCGTTCACAACAGACCAACTGAGTTTATATGAAACTAACACTCAAGCTGCTTCACTCTGAACTCTGGGAATATTAGCTCAACTCAAAACACCTGGGTCCATTGAATAAGCATAGTTCTTCCAGCAGATCCAGCGTCAATTGTCGATGCTCAGTATACCCTACTTTCTCCGCTGGATGGTATTATCAAAAAAGATTTTGACAAGCAATAGGACCAAATTACACCGGTGACTACGTGTGTAGCACCAATTGAAGATAGTGTTACTGATTCTAGTACGAGGGGCATGTGAAAGATGGACGCCGCAGGTATTCAGACCAGCATAAGTCAACTACATTTCTAGTTAGCAACATGCATATTCTGATTATTTCAGCTGTAGGAAGCAATACGTGTATGTCGTCTAGATGCACAATACACAGTACCTGGTATCTTGGTATTCCTCATTTCGTAGAACCCTGCTAGATCAGTGGTTGATATGACTGTACGAGAACTCCACAGAACAACACAATGCCTGTCCCATGTCTTCTGACAGGTGAGAGCTGTACATCCCAAGCAACTGGGATAGTCAATCAGCACGGTGAAATCACTCTATAAAGCACATCCGTACCAAAAACCTGCACAACAATACATGTACACCCACGACTAGCAAATCAACGAAGAATCCGAGTAAAGATATGACTCCTCCAAGACACACACAAAAAAGGAAACTTCCCTCTTATTCCCGCCCCCAAAAAACGACTTCCCAATCCTCCATATGACCATACCCGTCCGTACCTACGGGCCGGGCGCGCCCTCGCCAAACGGACACGACCCGCATGAAGCCCGTAGGCCGCCAAGCCATGTAACCGCCGCTGGCACCACTCCATCTTACCTACCTTCCACCACGCGGACGTCCCTGTATGGAGCGTAACCCCGAATTATCATACCATTACATGACTACGTGCATAAGTAGATTATGTACTGTCGGGCGTTGCGCCGTACCTACACATACATGAGTGTGGTAGCCTGTATTGCGCGTCGCTCCAAAAATGGAAGCCCTGGTACGCGAGAAGGAAGGTTGGGTTGCTTTTTTCTGTTGGTTGGGGATGTACGTGGATGTATTGGTTGGTACGTGCGGTGGAGTCGTGGGTTGTGTATGGAGGTAAGTAGGTACCTACCTAGTTGGTTTTTGTGTGTTGTCTGGATAGGGGATTGGGCTGGACTTGTGGTTGTTGGAGTGGATGTTGGACGCACGTGGTTTTATGAACCTGTGTACAATGGTCAGCTATGTAGATACGCAGAACGAGAGCAACAGAAACGAGAATATGGAATGATTTTTCACCAAGCGGAAAACCTGGAATACTCACTTACTCAAGCGTTTGCGTCTCTTAATTTTGCCTATCTCCTCTTCACCTCCAATACTCCTTTAACCTATGTACCCATCCACATCCCTCCCTCCCCGAAAGCCACAATCCACGATCCACGATCCACAATCCACAAGATACCCATCCAGCCATCCACCATCTATCCATCCTTCCGTAAAGACCACGCCACAACCGCCTCAATCCAGAAGCGAAAGGCAACCAACCACCCACCCAGCCCACCAATCAAATCCCATAACACCCCCGTTCCCTACACACACCTAAGTACCCATCCATACCTTCATCCACTCCAATCCACTCTCCATCCGTTCGTTCATTCCCCAATACCACCCAACCACCCACAATACGGCCCGACCGCACGCGAACCAACGGGCACGGGCGCGGGCGCGCGTGGAATGATCGGTCGGTCGGTCAGCCGTCGTTCGTTAAGTTCCCCAAATCGCCATCGCCTCCCCCAGCCTCGCCTCGCCTCACCTCGCCTCTCCACTCCTACAAACCTTGTCCTTAACCCAGCCGTATTATCAACCGTAGGTAATATCGAATCGTGTTCCAACGCCTCGCTTGTGCAATCAGATCGCATCGAGGTGCGGTGTTATAGTTTGCGAGGTTATAATGTGGAGTGTGGAGCGGCGGGAGGACTCGCCGCGCTGGCGGGTAGGTTGGTTAGGCTGATGGGTGGATGGGTGGATTGGGTCACTGGGTGTGTACATATGTAGGTGAGACTTTGGATGGCGCGAAGGGGTTTTTTTGTGGAGAGGGCGTGGTCGTGTGGAAATGATTAGATGGTACCGGTACGTAGGTACATAGTGAGCAGTTGGTTGCGGCGGCGGCGGCGGCGGCGGCGCTGCCGCCTGATGAATGTACCTATACCTAGCTGGTGTCTCATTTCAACGAGAGAGGCCGAGACTTGTGCGCGCTGCACTTTGTGCAGTATCGAAGTACTCTTTTTTTTCTTCCCTTGCGCGTCGCGTGCTGGGTTCGTATGTAGTGCGTGTGGGAGGGACGGAGCCTGGAACCTTTCCGCGTGGGCGCCTACATCGCTCAAGCAGAACTTGTGTGAATAAACAATCATCTGATTGATGCTTCGGGATGCTGTAGCAGATGATTAATTTATGCCAGGTAGTTGGCGATGAGAATGGGCTTGCGATATTGAGCGATTTATTCAGGTGTGGATGGTTGGGTGGGTTTGATGAAGGCGCTTAGGTACATTGTCTGTATGGCTTTTGCGTGTTGGACGAATCAGTTAGATGTTACACAAGGTGGGAATTTGGTACCTGTGGTTGGTATGACCTCTGGGTCCTTTTGACAGTTTCTGTTCATCAGTGTTTGTTGGAAGCTGCAAGACAGAGCACTTTTCTCACGTTCAAGTAAAACATACAAGTGTTATGTGGCACAATGATATAACATTTTGGTCGCACTGTGATATTAAGCTATACTTAAGCTAGGCACACTTGAGTAGGTCAAATCTATTTTATGTGTGTCTCTCTCCGTGAAATTGCAAAACAAATCCTCCCAAAAACGATGCGTGTAGAGTGACAGAAAAGGAAAAAAAGGGAAAAGGTATCATATAACATGTGATGAAAAGGATCGTAAGAAAGCCCAAAGGAAATTGGGAGGCATAATAACAAAAAATATACAGGGTATCGAAGGTATGAACACGAAAAGCGGACGGGGTAGAGGTGGTCGATTGGTGGCGTAGTGACGTTTCGTAGCTTGCTGAGAAGGAAGATGCGGGTCGTGGGAGAGGTAAGGCGATTAAGGCTTGGGTCCGTATACCCAGTACTGAGCGGCGTACGGGATTTCGAAGGTGGCCTTTTGATCTTTGCACACGGCAGGCTGTTTCCCGCCAGCAGTCTCGACACGGTAAACAGTGTTCACACCGCCGGCGCTCAAACCCTTATCATCGACGAGTCGGAGCCACGGGACCGCACCCTCGTTCTTGGTACCGGGGCAAGCGGTTTTGGGGGCATCGGTAGCGTTCTTCTTGCTGACCATGGCGTTGGGGAAGGGGGTCGTCTTGGCGCGGTCGAGGTAGAAGGTCGGGATCGAGGTCGTAGCATCCAGTAGAGTGAAGAAGTGGTTGCCCAACCACTCGTTGTAGCCTTCGAGCATGAGGTAGCCCTCGAGGATGCCGGGGAAGGCCGAAAGGGAGAGAGCAAGCCCAGTGATGGAGCTGATTTTCCATTGAGCTAGAGGGTCCCTGTTGAGTCGAGTTCCAATGTCGTAGAGTTTGGCTGTGCTAGAGTTAGTTCATATGGAGGATGGCTCAGTGGCAGAGTGGGACTTACCAACTGCTCCAGTTGTTCCAGGAGCGGCAGTCTCGTTGCCATTGCAAGTATAGTTCTGGGTTCCAACGCCAAGCAAGACATACTTCAGCTGGAGGCCATCTGGGGATGGGAGGTCGCTCTTGGGGTATCTAGCCGCGAGACTGTCTAGGTTGGCTGTGGGTGGGGGCTGGGGTAGAGCCGAGACCGATGAGGTGAGAAGAATAAGGGCTGTGGTGAGGCCAGAGAAAAGCATGATGAAGGATGGTATGATGAGATATGTTTCGAGATCGCTTTTGTAGATGTTGTATTATAATAGATGGAATGAGCAAATATCAGTGACGCGAGGTAGAAGATGCTGTAATGCTGAAAGCGAGATAGATGGAAGCACAACAAATTCGGGAAGGAATTAGAGGAGGTTGAGGTGTGACAAAATGCTCCGCACTTTGTTGGTTAGTTCGAGGCGAGGGAGGCGTGGTCGAGGGTTGTCTTGTCTGTTGTTCTACATTCTGGCCTGGAGATTGACGACCTTATAATCTTTTCCAGGAGCCTTGCAGCAGCAATGCATTCGAAGAAAACGGAGTAGACCGGCCGGCCAGTGCGTCTGCAGCATGCAGGTGGTGGCAGACCGGCCATGTACCCATGCAGCCTACACAGAAACGACCTGCAAGCCACCAGAGTAGTGCGAAGCCTGGGGGATAGATTTAGAAAACGCACAGACCTGGGGTCGATTAGATGGCGCCATTCCCAGAACGATGTCTCTCTCAAAGGCTTGTGTGCGTAAGCGCTGCTGATACGCTGACCCTCAAAAGATCCGAGACATGGATCTGTCAATGCAATACAACGGGAGCGCTTGCTCTTTGGTCAACGCAACTCGTGCACCGGCGAGCCGCATACTGTACATGCAGAGCTTCCGTGTAAACGCTCTATTCGCACGAGGTACAGGCTACAGGCGTTGTGTTAATGGTACATGGCATCAATGTGAGATTGAAAACGCTACCTGACTTCACTGACTTGGAAATCGCATCCTTCGCTCGATTCCAATAAGCTGTCAGCGAGAAAATTAAGTGGCCAGTTTCACGATGCCCCTTAGTAGCAGCAATGTTCCCGGGAACTGCGCGGTACGAGATTAGGATGAGTATTCGAAAGGGAGGAGGTCGGGAAGTGGCCCACGCGCTATTCACCCGCTCATGTGGGCAGTGGTGGAGCGTGCACTGCATATTGACAGCAAATTTGCTCACAATAAGACCGAAAATAGCCAGGATTTTGGGTCCAGCGCTTCCATAAGCTTCATTTCTCGGCAGGAATGCTCGCTAATTTCTCCACTTGCTGACCTCGGATTCTGCTGTGCCGCTTGACTTGTTCTACATGGGCAGCCATCAACTGATCAGTCATCACGAATGGAAAATTTCGCTAAGGCGAAAGTGACGCGTCGTTGGACTAATGTTCTCAGAGTGCTTGGGTACACAGCAGCACCGTGAGATGTGCTCGTTATTGAATTTTCGCGGAAGAAGTAAGACCCGAAAACTAATGCACATGTACATGTACCTCGATATAACGAGAACCGGGAAAGGCCGCAAATTGAAGCGAACCCGGATACAGTCCATCCGAAGATGGTGCTATTTTCTGCTAAAGGAAGGTTCCAACAAGGGCAGAATTAGCTCTCTTATCAGCCGCTTGCGGGAGACTTTCGGCTTTCATCCATGCATGCAGCCATCCACACGTGCTGCAACGCTCCCGCTTGTCACGCCACGAGGGAGCGGGATCGAACAATTTCATGATTCAAACACGGTTTCGTTTGCTTGTTGGTGTTTCAATACTCTTGAAAAAACAAATTCTGGCATCTAGATATCAACTTCTCCAGCTTATCCGGTGGGGTCCAGAACCCAAGGCAAATGTTCGCTTCGTGGAAAAAAGGGCTGAAACGAACAGTTTCGAAACAGCAAACATCTACGGGATTGACGCAGGAGCCGATCCCAAACGCATTTTGCGAACCCCTTTCGGCAACGCCTTCGTTCGCATTGGGAGAGGGTGAGCTGTTACCGTACTGATGACATCGTGTCTGCAAAGGAGAAACCTGTTGAAGATTCAGCAGGGGGCGCCTCCTGCGTCTAGACAATGTGCTTCGCGCAGTAGCAGTATGGGCCCAAGTCCTTCGCGTGTGATGAGAATGTGGGATTCAACTCATCACAGTTCGAGGTTTCAAAGAAGATTCCTGATGTTATACTCTTGGGGTAAAAAGCCAACAGTCAATGCTCCTGTTTCCAATAACAATAATTCCTTTTACAACTGATTCCTTAAACAAACAAAATTTCTTTCCTGCAGAATTTTGTGCGACGGGGGCGGGAATCAGCGCACTGTTTGATCTGTACCTGCAGGCACGTGGCTGCACAACCTATACCTCTGACATCTGCCAACCTCACTTCTCAAACACTCGCACGCTTCTTCCCGTGCCTGTACTACCGTATTGACTATCCTCGTTTCAAGAAGCGTTCGACAGAAGTCAATTTTCCCCTGCGCGACACCAGCTGCAGAACTAGTGATGATTGCATTCGTACAGGTGTAGTTTCGTTTCATTCCGCAAAACATCTCATCCCCTCCTCCTGCAGATGGACTAGTCCCGCAGATGTGCGCACTAGGCGACATAGCGGATGAACTGTTGCGAACAGCATGTGTTTCATGTTCGATGTTTCCCTATCAACATGCGAAAAGGTGGTGTAGAATGGTTTGCGCCTATACCTAGATGTGGATTAGGCTGAACGACGTTTCGTTTGATGTAGAAAGCAAATGAGGGGTGCACCGTACATACATACGTATCGGTCCGCGAAGACAGTCTCAAACAATGTTTACGGGTTCATGTCGATGTTGTTTCGGATTTTTCAGTGAAGATGGACAATGATAAGATTTTCCCGTCAAAGTAGTGGACAGTACGGTTGGGCAGCGAGTTGGGTTGACTGGGCTCGTTTGGCATGCTCTTGGCATATTCATGGATAGCATCTGACGAGAGAAAAGTTTGTAGATGGTATGCAAGTTGCTAGGGAAGAAAAGCTTCGTGGACTTTTGCTCATGGAGTCGCATGGGTCTGCCATTGAGACCAATACTTCTTCCACCAAAGGCAGGTTTGAGTGTACATCTGCGAATGAACAATAAGGCTAACACACTATCGCTTTGAATCACATGAACGCAAGCTGACAATTAAAAAAAGAACCTATGTAGATTACCAGATTTGAAATACATACATGGGTCAAAAATGACGATCACAGTATTAGACTACCCATCTCATGGGACGGTGCGGTTCAAAGTCTAGTGCATAGGAGACCAAAACCTTTAGTCTCTTGATTCAAGTAGGGAGGTTTCGAACGATGTTATGGCTCCTGCGGTTCAATTCGACGAGTTTTTACTGCTCGATGTTCAGTTACGTTTTCCACAATCTCAAGTCCTACGTAAACATCGTTCTTGCGGGAGGCATGAACCAGATAAAATTCACCGCTTTCCATGGGCGCTAATATAATTATTGACTTCTACATTCCAAGACAATACCACATGATTCGGGCATATGCTTACATACCGTTTCCGGTTTCCCCAATCTTTTCCTTTTTTAGTTCTTCACTCTTGCGTGCTTGACAGTGGTCCCACCAGACCACCCAAGTTAAAGGAACAGTGTCAATAATATCCACTTCAAGTCAAATCGATCCAAAAATACCTGAATATAGCAAATTGCGACAGCATGGAGCGTATCCATGCTACCTCGTGCCCAGCATACAACATAAGCCACCAAACCCCATCAACAGTTTACCAACTTCACCGTTCCTTCACGATCTTCGTCGCGATCATTAAACTAGCCTCACCAAACATAGCATCCACAAAACTGCCTAGCAACCACGCCTCAAGCATCTAGACCTTCCAAAATTTCACCGCTCATCGCAAAGGTCTGACGAAAGCACTAGCCCCCACTCCAACCCAACGACACCACCTTCACGAAGCCTAGCGCGTCTAAGAATACCAACTCTGATCGCAACGTCAGCAACCGGCAATTATAGCATAAATCCGGATCATAAGGTCTCGGATGGCGAAGCTGTGCCCTCTATGTGCCGGACGCCAGTTCTGCGACCGATGCTTAAATCTAACTATGACTGTGCCGTGCGGTGGCGGCTTTGTGAGCGCTTCTAGGGAGGAAGGCTTCTTTTTGCTAGATAGGGCGTTTAATAAAATAAGTTCGCCGCAGCGCTGAATTGGGTGAGCCTCAGCCTCAAGTGGTGTGTGGAGTGGAATGTCCGACGCTCCGCCAGTTAGTCGCGTCATAGACTACACTGAGCGAGGATGAGTTTTCTGAATTTTGATTCTATCGCGATAGAAACAACATCTGGTAATGCTGCTCAGCCCAACTTGAGGAAAGCAACCATAGCCCTAGACAAGGCTAGGCTAGATTGGTTGCAAACAGTTTACTGAGATACTTTCCCAAAGCAACGTTTCGATATTCTCGCGTCAAGGACGGGCAGAGAAAGGCGCTTCCCCTTTTTCAGCTGAAGTAAAAATACACGATGAAATTCCTAAATTTGGGAATACCACTTTAGACTTGCTTACTACAACGACCATTCCGTGATGACTTTACCGTCCAATCCAGGGTAATACCGCTTTCTCAGTCCCGTGCCTGTAAATGCAGCGCGATCATGAATCAATCTTGTCGTTACCTCGTCTTCAGCATCCGGAATTACAATGACCTCCCCATCAACTCTCTCAGAGTCATTTACCTGATCCAAAGCAGACTCCGTGCAGACTATCACGGAATCCGTCACCATGCCCGCCAGAGGGCGATTTTCTAGCGGATAATGATTCCGAAGCAAGTCTGGGTGCACTGCAAGCCTTCCCAAGACCGATTCAAGGAAATTTTCCAGATCCCCAGAAACGCATGCCTCATGGAGTCTTATCTCATCCTCTCCCTTTTCAAAGTATTCGTGATATATCTGTCGAAGCTGCATCCTTTGGCGTGCATTCTCGCAGTTCATAAATCCGTAGTCTACCACAAGGGCTCGGAACGGATCAGCCACGTTCATACGTGTAAATCGCTTGAGCTACTACACGCTCTGGTGCATTTTCTTTACAATGACCATGAAGTCCTTAAAGTTGCGCAAGTGTAAAATTCGGTCCGCGAGCCCATATTTCTCAAACAATTCCACCATTCTAGACTCCACCATGGCTTTCCAGAATTCATCGGAGGAGCATCGCTCGACAAGCGATCCATATGCAGAAGCGAGTTGCTGTCCTGACTTGGGGTCCGCGGTCGTACAAAAGCCTAATGAGATCCAGTTGTCTTCATTCACGTTTGGCATGAATCCATTGCGGTTCTGGACGTAGAATACAAGCGCCTTTCGCTTTTCCAAAGGCTGAAGTTTGCCGATAGGCAATGACTGTTCATCAGGACTTAACAGTTCCCTCCAAGCCGCCTCGATGGTAACGGCCAGTCCCGATCCCTTGCTTTTGGCTCCAAACCCCTCCTCGCTCATAAGCCACTGCATATCTCTTAGCATAGCAGGGTCCTTGGTTTGCAAGCATCGAAATGCAAGCATCTCCTTAAGCTTGTTCTGCTCTACCGCACTACGTAACTCGTCCTCTTCAACCTTCCAGCCGACTACAAGTCGACGGTAAAGGTCGAAGAGTCTCCACCGGTCATTCCCGGAAGCAAAGTACAAAAATCCATACTCGTTTGCAACATCATCTTCGAGGGGAAACTCGTTCGCGTGACAAGCGTGTACCAAATAATCCGTGGCGTCGATTGGTCTTCCCAATCTGCAGGAAAATTTGTGTCGATACCAGTCGGACTCGTAACAATCAAGAGTACAGTGGGAGATAACTCCGCACTTTTTGCAGATATGGGTGAGTTCGCAGGTGGCCTTGCAGGAAGGGCAGGCTGTTCGTTTAGCAGCTTCGGCTTTGTTTCTTCTGACGCCTCTAGTATTAAGTTCTGGTGCACTTGCGCTGTCCCATGCATCGGAGAGCTTAACAGAGCTTTCATCGTCGCTAGGAGTCATTCTAGTCCGTATGAGCATCTATGGCAACCAAGGGCGAAGTAACAAGTAAATAGGGACCACTTACTTCGCCTCTCTGTCGCGCTTGTAAGACGTGGCCAACCTCTCAGTTTCTCTTGCAAGAAATCTAGGGTCCTCAACTATGCAGTTAAAAAGCGTCGCCTGCCTCCCATAATTGGGCGGAACCGGGACCACCATCACCGACTCCTTCTCTGCATCCCCAGAAGGTTCGTCGCGTTTTATCCCTTCATCCCAAAGAGTGTTTCTCAGGCGCTGAACAGCCATCTGCAGTTTCTCGGCCACCTGAGGGTTCGTCCGCAGTGTGCTGGGAAATGTCCATTGCGAATAGCACTTCCCATGGTTTCCTCGAGTTTCGAAAAAGCCTATTTCCCGAAGCAAGTGCCCGCAAAGAAGGCACGTCTTCTTGCTGACCCCAAGATATGGGAAAACTTCTGAGCAGAGACCTTTGGAGCCGAGAAGGTAGGCCAATAGCACCATCTCAGCATGTATATTCTTGCGCTTCCCCACTTCGTTGCGGAATTTTGATTCTAGCTGTGGAGTGACGGGAAATTCTTTCTTGGACCACCGCCATATCTTGACCTTCCTTGCCGGGGGACTGTTGAGCAAGATAATTCTCACTTTGCGAAAGCCAGGACATTGTTGAGCGACATGTAAAAAGGCCTCTGCACCTTGCATCGGCCTTCGAATATGCGACAATTCCTCCACGACGCGACGAAGCTTGCCTGGTGTTAGGTTCAGCTTCAATTTGGTGTAAAATTCTGTACTATAGGATATGTCCTCAACAGCCCCAGCGAAGTCGTATACTGGTAGATGACCGGACACAACACCATTAAACTCGCTTTCTTTAATGAAGTTCAATCCAGTATTCCCTCTTTTTATAGACATAACAGTTTTGGTGTGGTACCGGATTCTTTCACTGTAATATTCCACTGAAGTGCTCTGTAGCTCTGGAAGCGGGTCAGTTCCGAAAATGTCTGAACATGAAATTAGTCTTATCGACACGAAGGGCAGGCTTCCCCAGAGACACCAACCTTCAGCGGAAATTCTCTCGAGGACTTCGGTCAAGTATTCCAGCATCTTCACATCCTTGTCCGACCAAGTTTTCCGTCCCGAGGTCGAATTTCGAGCAGCCACGATAGTTGCCTACGTCTCACTATATATCAACGACGTACTCGTGATTAATGAAGCATCCTTTCTATAGCAGAGTAGCTCTGCGAGTCGGTCGAGAAAGTCCTTTTCGATTGTTGCGTCGCCATCAATGGATAGTGGACTGATCACATTTGTGCAATCTTCGTCATCAGTCGACTCATCGAAATCATCTTCACTATCCTCGAAGGAAGAAGAAAAAGGCACCCTCTGCTGCTGATTGATTTGGCACCAAGCTGCCAGCGTGATTATTTCAGACTCCAGCTTAGGAGGGAAGCTCCATTCCGATGTGTCGCTAGGGTTTGATGGCACTGGAAGTGCAGAAATGACGCTGACGCGGGACATTGTAATAAACTTGAAGTATTTATAAGCGGTGGAATCGGTATCCCCTCATTGATTTCTTGCAATGCAAACAGTTTCAAAATCAGCCGTCAGAGTTCCCATGATGTAGCTGTGTGTGGTACAGCTGAAGTGCGGGGGATGTCATCGCATGCACTTTGTGACACGATGATTAGAGGAGTTCCATCTGCTTCCATAAATTCGCAATCAGCCTTGCGTGTATCTTGAGGCTGTGCATCGATCAGCATCGGGTTGATGCAAACTGGAACTGTGCTGTATACAGTTCTTCCTAGTATGCGTTCCGGCCCGGATGACCACGAGAGGCGCGTAAGTGGTCACGAGCCTAGCCACATTTGAATATAGAGATATTTCTGTACTTTCTATGGGTCTGCTCTCTCCAGATTCCTCATCAGTAAATGCAAAAATGGTAATTTAAAGCTGAAGCATAGCCTTCGAGTTCTCGGCACTCTAGAAACCGCACTTCACGGCCAGGCGACAGTGGTTTCTTTACATTGTAAAGCAGGAGGTCGAGAATAAGATTCCTTGAGTCTACGTAGTTTAGGATAGCAAGTGTCAGTATTGAGCACACGTTGAACGAAGTTCTCTATAGTGTAAGGTAAGCAAATTGCTATCCTCTCGAAGACAGCTATCCATCTATTAGCCTCTCACAAGGTAGGGCAGCAATGCCATGTCGGCTGTATGAGTTGATATGGAGAGCTTGCGGCATTTTTCTCAGTCGAAAAGGCAAAATATTTGCTAACAAAGATCATCACAAAGTTGAACCTTTTAAGCCTGTCTTTACACGCGAGTTTTTGCATTGCTAATTCAACTACTCACTTAAAAAGTCTGATTAAGTCTGTGTTAGTCATATGAATTCCGTCGTCATTGTTGCCACAGAACGCAGTATTCCGGATGCGGGTGGCCAGTATTCTGGAATTCAAGATTCTTCTAGTCACTGGTTCTCGCCATATCGCAGCAACAAAGAAAATATTGTGGCCCATCAACTTTGGGGTGGACACTAAACAATGAGCATCCATTGCATAAGCATGCAAGGCTCTTTGTGATAGGATTTCTTTCAGAATATTCCATCAACGTTCTCAAATGTAGGAGTCAACGTGAACGCAGTAAGACAGCCACAAAGCTCCATAAACAAAGAAAATAGTCCTGCAAATACCCAACCTCCTTACTAAGATCGCTTGCCACAAGATTCTGCGCTGCATCCAGCTTTTGTCTCCTCACATTGTACAGGATCTCACACTCGAAAAGACATTGACTGAACTTACATCGCTCCCAAAAAAGCGCCTTGCAACATCCCATTTGTCTACAATGGGAAAACGGAAAGGTAGAGGTGGATTCGGGGGAGGAGGTGGGGGTGGTAATCGGGGCGGAGGTCAAGGTGGCAATCGGGGAGGAGGTCAGGGGGGTAATGGAGGAGGAGGTCGAGGTGGTCATGGAGGAGGAGGCCACAGTGGTAATAGAGGAGGAGGCCAGCGAGGCGGTAAACACGGCGGCGACAAGCAGAACTTGTACTGTACGAAGTGCCATAAGAACGGCCACGACATCTCAACCTGCCGAAGAATACAAGACAACAACAACAGAGTCGACAAACATCAAAAAGGGAACAAGAACCATCAAAACAATTCAGGTGGAGGTAATTACGGTTCATGCTTGCGATGTGGGCTGCAAGGTCACAATCAGTTCACTTGCCTCACCGACAGAGTCCCCGAGGGTGAAGAATGCAAATGTGGCTGCGCATATCATCGAAACACCAATTCATGCCCCTGGAATAATGACCCCGACAAGCGAGACGACGAGATAACAAAAAGATCGGGCAAGATTTGTCAGTGGTGCAAGGACGCTGGCGACGGGAGCCATTCCTTCAACGACTGCAAAGGGCCAGCCGATTTCAGGAGAGCTCTAACAAGAATCATTCATCGCTCCTACGACTCCATAAAATGGTGCTGGCACTGCTCCAGCACCGACCACATAACCGCTGCATGCACGACTAACTCGGCGGAACAAGGCAAAGCCAAGTGGAATCTTCAGATCACCGAGATCATTGATGAATGGGTCAACAACAACAGGGACATGGACTTGGACGCTTATCGCCAGGATGACTCGATGGCACTTAACTTGCATGCAAAGCAACGACCACCTGAGCCGTCAGAATACAAATGGTGCATCCTCTGCGAAGAGTTTGGGCACTCGGCCAAACAAAACCCCAGAGGAGCCTGCAAAATGACAGAGTTCGAAGCCCGCTGTCCAGCCAAATTCCGCAACCAGCTCAACGCCCTCAACAACGATGTCATCATGGTATCCCCAACGCGAACCACACGTAGCGGCACGTTCAATAATTGGGGCAACTCCTCTAACTTCCTGAACCCCCAGGCCCGCACCATGCCCGCCGTGTGCGAGAGCTGCAACACGCGAGTCGGCGACTGGAAGCTCCCGTACAACACCTTCCAAACCACCACCATCCAATGCCCCAAATGCGGCCGAGAGAACAAACACCCACACACCCCGCGTCAAGACACCACCCTCGAGATGCTCAGCCTCATGCACAAGATCATCACGGGCCAAGGCGGCAAAGCGAAGCTCACCAAGAAGCAAAAAGTCGACGCCGTGGTCGTCGACGACTACCGAAAACGCCCCAGTTGGGCCCTCACAAAGCAACTCGCCATCAAAACATGGCCCGACAGACAACCCGTCTACAACGACCAGCGCGCCCTCAAAGCAAAGTCTCCCGTCTTCGCCACACACCCCAACCTCGGCAACGGCTACTACTTCAACGAACCGGGCAATTTCCAGCTCTACTTCCCCGCGACTAAGTTCAAGCTGACGAATGAGATGAAGATTACGGCGCTGGATCAGTCGGCACCGATCAATAGGGCCGGGAGGATGGGTATGGAGTTGAGGTGTGCTACGTGCGGCACACGGGCGTTAGTTGTGGACGACGAGAATGATTTGGTTATGTGTGGGACCGACGCTTGGTGTACGATAGGTATGGGTAGTGGGAGTTTGGGGATTTGGCAGGACGATTGGGGGACGTTGTCGACGGCTTGTAGGTGCCTTTTTGTTATTGGGCAGCTCCCGCGGCCTATTTGGGTTCAGACTATGGACTAAGGGATTGTGGGAGTATGATGTATGGGTTCAATCCTGTAGTTTTTGATTGTTTCTATCTGTTCATCTTCGGTCTCTGGTAATACTATGAGTTAGTTTGCGTCGAGTTTCCTGAATGAGTCTATGTTGAACAACTACTTCTCCCTATAAAATTGTTGAAATATCCAATCTAGATGACAATTACGAAATAAAGGGCGAGGATTCTATCTACTCAACGACCCTCCCAAATCGAAAACCTCGCACTCCATTGCTCACCCAAACGCCCTCTCCGACTTTGACCGTATCTACACTCACAGGCTCCTCCATACAGAATCCTTTCTTCAACGCCCATCGCCGACTTGTTCCCCTCTGACCCCCCGCACCCACCTTTGCACTCCTGACACTGTGTCCCCAACGCCCCGCAAACGGCTTCCTCGATTCCCCCTCGTCGGCGTTTTCATTCCCGTCAGGTCCAGCTTTCAGCGTCGATGAATTAAACTCGCCAACGGGTACTCCCACAGGCGGCGTCACCCAGCGACCGCCACGGTACAGGTACAACGACGTCATGGTTCCTTCGGTGAGTTCAGAGACTTCGTTGTACAGGAGTACTTCGGTATGCTCTTGGCCTAGCGGGTTGGTGGGGAGTGCGCGAGCCCGCGACTGGTCGTAGAAATCTCGGTAGGTTGTTTTGAGGAGGGTGAAGGGGGTTGAGGGGGTTGGTGCAGTGTCGAGACGGAAAACGCATTCTGGAGATTCAGAGTTGGAGGCGGTTTGGGGAGAGGGGGAAGTGGGTTCGGTGTTGGCGGGGTGACGTTGGGGAACTTGGTTTGGGGGAGACAGGGAGGGTGGGTAGAGTGTTGTTAAGGGAACGGGAGGAAGAGGGAGGAAATCCACGGTCATGGTGCCGGTTTTATCGAAGAGGATACGCAGCTGGATTACTTGTCAGCTTTTCTTCTTTCATATCTCAAATTTTTACAAATTTTGAAGGATTCGTACTTTCAAAGGTTGATCTTTCCCCCCTTTCTCTATATACCCCTTTACCTCTTTCAATAACTCTTCATGAAGCATCTTTCCATCTTGAAGCTTCTCTGCTACGGCATCAAAGTCAAAGTGTTGTGCTGCCTCGAGCATTCGATCGCGGTGGTATGCAAGCATGTAGAACGGAGATGGAGAAACGTAGTTTAACCATGGCTGCGAATTTTCTTCCGAGGTTAGAAGCAAGGGGTCGTAGCGCATAGAAGTAAATAGATTGAACTCTGGGTCGGACGGCATTTTTGTTGAGTTGTTATGCGGATATACGTTGGATGTTTTGTATGTGTGGAGAGACTGGCTTTAGAGAGTTCCGTGTCTATGGCCAAAGTGGGCTTGATGAATATGGGATCAAACGTTCTCGCTTCGAGGCGTGCCAAGGGCGGGCTGTCAATTCGTTTTTGCAATAAGAACAATCTGGTATTCTTTTGAAGCTGTTAGTGGTAAAGAGGAGTACGGATATTGTAGTACTACACACGTACGTACGGAGGTTATCCGAATGAATCATTCGCTAATCCGCCGATCCCGGAACAGTTGAAAACATCCGATTGAGAGATGAATGAGCGTTGAAATTGGAAAGATGACACATGCCCAACGTTTTCTGGTAAGACACTCTCTGACGATCCCGTCATACGTGCTACAATTCATGCAATCTTGAACGCACTGCGCGTTGTCATCACGTGATTACCATACGTGGCAGCATTTGAACTGCTCTTACATACATATGTATGGTCGTGTGAAGCGAATTGGCTTTAGTCCAAGGTTCTCTTCAAGGTAGAGATTCTGAAAATTCGGCGTACTAGCTCGTAATTCTCTATATTTATCTCTCGTAGAGGTGAAGGGATGTACCGATGTACATACAATTGATGTAAGCTTGAGGTTGAAATATACATGTATCACAGAACATAAACTAAACTCTCTCTCCTACTGTATGCAATATTATATGCCAGTCGCCGTATTGCATGCCAATTCAGCAAACATCCTGCTGGGTATAAATGAGTGTTTGACAGTCGAGGAAAAGGGCTGCAGGCTGTATTCTATATTTGAAATATGCTGGCCTCGAGAAAGCCTCATTCTTGTCGACTGTCCGCTAGAGAAGTCGACGATCCGTTCTTCCATGGTCATCCCGACATTTTCGCGAGGGGGTTGACTCGCATTCATCATTTTGTCGCGTGTTTGGTTTTTCTTCTCGACGGCGATCCGTTGCCGAATGACGTCTCACATGGAAAGCTCAGGCCAAGTCCTGAACTTACTCATCAGCTCCTGAATTTCGAGGGAAACCATTGCAACATTTGCTTCCATCAACTCCACCGCCGTCCATTGAGCGCGCCTTAACCCTTTTCTTGTACTTTTATTACTTAAGTTCACGCCTTTTAATTCACCTTGATCTTCTGTCCCTGTCACTTCCGTTGCCATCATGTCGGCGAACGCAGCTCCTCTCCCCAACAGCCCCGGCCCTATCCCCGTCGCGATTCCAGAGCAAGGCACAAGCGGGCTGTGGGATCGGATATCATCATGGGCATCTGAAAACAAGGGCGTTGTATACACGGTGGCCGGTCTCACTCTCGTCGTCGGAACAGGAGGTGTCATCTACTACCTCTCGAGTGATAAGCAGAGCTCCGGCGCACCCACGGCCGCCAACAAGCGGAAACAGAAGCGGGACCGGAAGAAGGCAAAGGAACGCGCTGAAAAGGAGGCGGCGAAGGACAAGGAACCGGCGGCAGCCGAGCCCAAGAAGGCCTCCGTGACGACAACGACCGAGGATGAGCTTCCGGAGGTGGACGAGCAGTCCGTCGGATCGCTAACGGATGAAGTATGTCTATAGGGTGCTCACGGCTTATATTGAATGAGATGGCTAATTAGATGCAGGAGCGCAAAGAGTACGCAGCCAAGCTCAAGGCAGCAGGCAACAAAGCATATGGCTCCAAAGATTACAATCGCGCCATTGATCTCTACGGCAAGGCCATCCTTTGCAAACAGGACCCCGTCTTCTACTCCAACCGTGCCGCATGTTGGAACGCCATGTCCGAGTGGAATAAGGTGATTGAGGATACCACGGCCGCCATTAACCTCGACAATGAGTATGTCAAGGCTTTGAACAGGCGAGCGAACGCGTATGAGCAGGTGGACCGCAACAGCGAGGCTCTTCTGGACTACACGGCGAGCTGCATCATTGATGGTTTCCGCAATGAGAGCAGCGCGCAGAGCGTCGAGAGACTGCTGAAGAAGGTAGCAGAAGCCAAGGGCAAGGCCATTCTGGCCTCCAAGGAGAAGAAGCTGCCGAGTCCAACCTTCGTCACCAACTACCTTCAGAGCTTCCGTCCCAAACCGCCACCAGCTGGACTTGACGATGATGAAGAGCTCGACGAGGAGAGCGGAAAGGGCCAACTTAGGAAGGGGCTCAGGGAAATGAACAACAAGACGGGTGAAGGCTATGCGGAAGCTGCCGCAGCCTTTGACCGTGCGTTGGAGCGTGGGGACCTAGGAGAGCACGAGGCTTTTGCATACAACATGCGCGGCACGTTCAGATACCTCAAGGGTGACAACGACGATGCGCTCAAGGATATGGATAAGAGTGTTGAGCTACAGCCGTCGCTGACGCAGAGCTTCATTAAGCGGGCTAGCATGCACTTGGAACTTGGTAGGACAACGTTGAGCTGTTGTAATGGAAAACATGACTGACCAAATATAATAGCAAACCCCGATGCCGCCGAAGCCGACTTTGCGTCTGCCCTAGAACAGAACAAGGATGATCCAGACATTTACTACCACCGCGCCCAGCTCCACTTCATCAAGGCCGAGTTTGGCGAGGCTGCCAAAGACTACCAAAAGTCGATCGATCTCGACCCCGACTTCATCTTCTCGCACATCCAATTGGGAGTTACGCAGTACAAGATGGGCAGCATTGCATCATCCATGGCCACGTTCCGTCGTTGCATGAAGAACTTCAAGAACGTTCCCGATGTGTACAACTACTACGGCGAGTTGCTTCTCGACCAGCAAAAATACCAGGAGGCGATTGAGAAGTTTGATACCGCGGTGGAGATGGAGACGCAATCCAAGAAGATGGGCATCAACGTGCTCCCACTCATCAACAAGGCACTGGCTTTGTTCCAGTGGAAGAACGACTTCTCGGAGGCGGAGAAGCTGTGCCAAAAGGCACTCATCATTGACCCCGAGTGCGATATCGCGGTGGCGACTATGGCGCAACTGCTGCTGCAACAGGGCAAGGTTGTGGAAGCGCTCGACTACTTTGAGCGCGCGGCCGAGCTGTCACGAACAGAAGGCGAGATTGTCAACGCATTGAGCTACGCCGAGGCGACGCGGACACAGCTGGAGGTACGTAGACGATATCCAAGCATAGCAGCGACGGACTTCCCCGTCGCGCTGTGGTTTGTGAGCCGGTTGTCGTGATTCCGGTCATGGAGGTTTCCTTTGCTAACGATTGGCCGGTTGCAGGTGCAAGAGAAATACCCCAAGCTGGCGTCGAGACTAGGTGCCATGGGAGCGGGACTGGGAGGTGGCGCGGGAATGCGGTAGATGTAACGACGAAGCCAGCCGCGACGCTCTCGCCCCTTTCTTTTCTTGAATGTATTGACGATGATGGGTTCTAATTCTTGGGCGGCCCTTGTTTTCCTCCCGAGGATTCGACCTTTGTACACGCCACCTCACCCCCCGATGCGCCCGGCCGTCCGATTCCTTCACCACTTGTATTTACAATATTGCATTCTCTCCCCTTTCCTCTACTCTTCTACCTTCTTCTGTCTATTACCTCGGCATGTACCATCATCTACTATCCACGTACCGGCACGTTTCTCTCTCACCAGGTGTTTTTTTGAAACCAAAAATATAGAAACAAGCGAAAAAAGTACACGGTGTGCCACCTTTGTTTACCTATTTATGACGAATTTTGATGGGACGTCTCCCTGTGTGTTGTTGGACTGGGTGAGAGAACGGGTGTTACCTACTTATCTCTCCATGTCGGCATTTCGATGTAGTTATTGGGGCTATAATGGTCGTGTTATAGTTGGGATGTGTTGGAAGGAACATTAAAGGATTGGGAAGGATAATCAAGGCCAAACGTATGCTGTCGGGTTCGCCCTCAGCGACTGATGGAATTATTTATTTTATTTATCTGATGTTTCATTTTTCTTGTTTGTTCGCGGGGAGCGTATGGCTAGATGACACAAAGGAGGAGAAGGAAAGTGGTGGTGGTAATCAAAGGACAAGATGGGGCATTCCCTAAACGTTGGCTCCAATCTCACGACGCACGCACGCGTAATTCTCGTAAGCCTCACACATATGCTACATGCAGTAGGTGGTAACACTCGTGTAATTACCACCACAGGACTAGGTATTCAGAGTACGTACAAAGTTCAATGTACTGTAGCTACTGTCCTGTACCACTCCCTTCATCTCCTAAGCCGCCGGGCGCGCCAATGGAGTGCCAACGTCCGTCTTACACCATCCATATGCACGGCAAGATGAGAGAAGGGAGCTACCTGCCTGGAAGGAACGTTGAACAATCGAGAAGAGGCAAGTCGGTTCGTATCTGGGAAATAAAGTCAAGAAAAGTATACGGACGGGGGGGAGGGGTAAGAATAGCAGCCATGCAGCCTTTCTCCGTGCCTAGGAGGAGAAGGGAGAGTGTGCGAGCGAGTGAGGGTGTGTCAGCTGGTTGTTGGGCCACCGTGAAGGGCAAGTTACGGTGGACCATCCATCCTTTGTTGATTAAGAGAGACGCATACATGTTGCCTTCATCTAATCCGACTAATGCTAATTACTGCGCCGCCACCAATCAATCATTTCATCCATTGTCCCACCATCCACGACCACGCCGCCTCTGCCTCCACCTCAGCCTCTCTCCCCCATACATTATTGTTATTGTGCTGTGGATGTTGTGAATAATAAAGAGAGCAGGCTGTTGGAGGATGCTGGATGCTGCGAATTGAGTACCGTAAAGGATTGCCGCCTTGGGAGTTTGCGCGCACACCAGCACTCGGTCCCCGCGCGGCGCTTCGAAACATTCTAGCCCGCCCTGGTCCCGCTTGGTCTGGTCGCTAGTACGGCTGACGTTCACTTTCCCTTTCCCCTTCCCCCTTGTGCCTGTCATCTCCTTCATCTCTCTCGACACTCCTCTCCATTCCTGACTTCCACCGCCGGCCCCGTGCGCCTGTCCGTCTCCACCCACCACGCCAATCTTCCTCCCTCTCCAGCGCTCCTCATCTACCCTCGCCATCGTCCACCATCTCCACCACTGTCACTCGTTTACCCGTCCTACCTCCCTCTCCCTACGCCGCATCCTTCGATTCTTCTCTCGTCGCCGCCAACCTACTCCCTCAACCTGACGAGTCCGCTGGCTGGCCACCTTTTTGTCTGCTCCTCTGTCTTCGCACGCCTGAATCCCCCGACCTCGTGTTGTGTCGTACAGAAGACCCCTTCACCCACCCTTCACATACTCCCGACGACTTGAAGTCGTTGCACATCGCCGGCCGGTGTGTCTGTGCCGGCCACCACTCCCTCCAACATCCTCATCCCTATCGCTCCGTGACGGCGTAGTCACGACAGTCTTCCAACCATGGTGGGCGCCTTCACCAAGCGAGGTAAATACTCTTCGAAGCCACCCAGCTCTCCTCCCGTACTGACCCTGCAGATGCCGACAATGTCCTACGAACCATCTTCCGTCGATGCCTCGAGTGCGACCACAACATTAGCCCGACATGCGCCGACTTCAAGTGCAAAGCCGGCGAAACGTGCGTTCAGATACCCCAGAGCTGCGACGTGTGCGCCAATGTCCAATGCATATCCAATCCCATCTTCGATGAAAATACCCAGGCCAAGAAGCCAAACGTGGGTGCCATTGCAGGAGGAGCTGTAGGAGGAGCCGTCGGTCTCGCCATAATCCTGTTCCTCTTCTACAAGTTCTGCTTGAAGGGCAGGAGACAAAAGTACCAAGAGGAGACCTGGCAGGGCGCCGAAATGGTGGCTCAAGAGAAGAACGCCAACGACGCGGCCACGCTCCGCAGTACAAGAGGATCTACGTACACGGTTGCCTCCATGGCCTCCTCTGTCCTCACCCGTGCCTCCAACATCATCCAGATTGCCTACATCCCTGGCGTCACGAACCGCTCGGGTCCAGGCTCGCCCGACGTCCTCGTTCCTCCCGTCCCACCCATCCCCGCCATGTCTCCTTCGTCCCGCAACACGGGTTACTCGGAGCAGCATTTCTTCGTGCCAGACAACTTCCGTAACTCGACTTCTACCGCCGATGTGCGTTCGAGTTATGCTCGCACCAGCCTGGCACCGAGCCTGGCCACCACCAGGGCCAGCGTTGCCTCCACCGTCTACCGTCACGACGCCATTGTCTCCCCGCTTCCTGCTCAGACCGTGTTGCGGGGAAAGGCCGCCGTGGTCAGCGTCAAGTCGAGCGGCTCCAACAGCCCAACCGACACCCCCATCGCTTCTACTCCTCCCGTACCTACCATTGATCCGAAGCACACTGCGAAGCCGCTCCGCATTCAGATGCCTCAGCAGGGCGGCTCTAAACTGAGCCCATCCAACTCGGTACGCAGCACCGCGACCTTGGGCAAGGTGCGTGCTCTCAACCTCACCAAGAAGAAGACCACGACCACCCCCACCGATGGCACGCCCCCTAAGAGCTCCGCCTCCAGCAAGAGCGAAACCACATCGACCTCTACTTCAGAGACGCTCGTCCCAACACCGCGACCCCTCACCGAAGTCTCGATGGCTTCGAGTGATGAGGGCGTGGCGCACGGACGCGCTCGACGAGCCGGAGATGCAGAGTCGGATTCAGAGTCTGACTCCGACGACCACTCGCGCGCCCGACGCTCACTACTTCGCAACAGCAGCACCACAACGGAAATTTCAGATTCTCCCACCTCTCTCCAATCGCCCTTCTCCGATGCGGCTTCCAGCATCGCATCGTATGACCGGCCTGCACTCACCACGCGGTACACCAGCACCAGCAGTGGACTGCACGCTCCCATGACGCCCATCCAGGAAGAGATGAACAAGCGCGCGAGCGACAGCCACAGCAGCAAGCGGGGACAGAGCCCGTTTGCTGACGAGAACAGGAGCGACCTCAAATGAGCAAACACTTACGACCTTGCAACTTTTCTTCCTTAGTTTTACGTGCATTACGGCGTTTTTCCCCTGGAAAGCCACGACGTTCGATCGACGCTCGTGAGCAGCTTGACAGCTATTTTTTTTTTTTTTCCTTCCATCTTCGCCATCTTGGCTACGGCAATGGCTTTCCTCAACACCATTATTCTCTTTTTATTTATCTAATTTCTTTGCGTGTTTGCCTTTCTTGTACCCACTTACCCTTTGACATGACCGCCTCGACTATGGGTGTGTTACCATTTATTTTATTCTCCGAGCGGGCGTCATCGCCGTGATTGACGGATGAAGGTTGAAAATGAGCGATGGATTGATTGTAAGCTGGATAGCGATCGCATGTGTCGCGTGTTACTGCCGCTGAGCAGAAAAAACCAACGAAAGCTTCTTTGTGATTCAGAATGGAATGGATTGGAATGGAACTACTGTCGGACTGACTATGTGACTCTTTTTGGATATCTCATCTCCCCAATTGTCTTCGTATTTTGAGTGAAGAATTATGGCAGATTCTGTTTGGGGGAGAATCTTAGGAATCCGTAGAAATCGAGAAATACTACATGTTCGTACGCAACTCGCGACGCTATCAATTATACGTATCCTACATACCCACACACTGGATCTTTTTTCTCGTGTACTACGTAGACATAACATTGACTATGTATACCGCGGCGCGGTGCGATGCGATGTGGTGTTGGTACATTGATAAACCGTCGGAGGGAGCCGACCGCTAGCTCGAACTACTTGGATCTAAATATGTAGCTAACTTACCACCCCTCCCCCACCTTACTTTGTTTGCTTGCTTCATCTTGCGAACTACATACATACTCGCATTACACAACTGAACGAAAAAGAACAAAACATTCGGACGAGTTTAAAAGACGCACACACGCACGGCAACAAACTCATTTACGATCTCATCTGTACCATCGGTCAATCAATCAACCACACTCGTCCCAAACACAAAAAACAACCGCATCCAAACGACACAACAATACCTGTACATGCCCTCCTCCTCCTCCTCCAAAGCAACATCAACAGCAACAACCCGCCTAACCACCCTCTCCCACCACCTCACCCCCACACCATCACCAATGGCATCCCCAGACCAAAAACCACCCATAACATGCCACGTCCTCGACACCACCATCGGCCGTCCCGCCGCAAACATCACCGTGAAGCTCCGCCTCGACAACCCTCCCTCTACCTCCACCGGGCCAACCCCCGACTTTGTCTACCACGGCACCACAAACGCCGACGGCCGCATCGTTTCCTGGTCACACCCTGAGCAGCTTCCACCACTCCGCGAGCTTTTCGGCTTATATGGGGAGGGCGAGAAAGGGAAGCTGAAGTGGACGTTGACGTTTGATGTGTTGCCTTATTTGGCGGGGAAGAAGCAGGGTGATGATGTACCGGACCCGTTCTTCGAAGAGGTCGTGGTGAAGTTTGTGGTGAGTAAGGAGCAGAGGGAACGAGGGGAGCATTTTCATGTGCCGTTGCTTTTGGGGGGGTTTGGGTTTAGTGTGTATAGGGGGAGTTGAGTGTTTTCTCTCTCTATTTTTATTTTTTTTTTGTGGGGTGGAGGGGGTGTTACCTTTTTCCATTTGGCATTACAAAAGAGTTATGAATGTAGCTTTTTTAAAAGGAACATTGATATTTCTGCGAATCAAACTTTTCAGGGAATTGTGAGCTTGACAATCTTCTGAATCACATCGAATTCATCTAGCAAAGGGGGAAACTCAAGCCATCAGCAATAAAACACTTCTCAGAAAAGGAGAGCATCAAGATATCCAAAGTCCTCGACCTTTGTGTCTCGGACCCCTATCATTCCAGTGAAACCGCTATCATAAGAAATGCCATAACGGATAAGAATACCAGCCTTCCCAGCAACCTCTACCCTCCTCACATCATCATCCTCCAACCCAGCTTCCTCCCTCAGAACCCTCCAAAACACACCCCTCAACTCATCCACATCATCAAACCATTCCCACCCACCAGACCCCATACTCCCAAGCGCGTTCTCCAGCGCGTAAAGCGCGAATCCAAACGGCAGAACGCTCGCGCCAGACCAGTCAACCACGCCCGTGATTCCCCCGCTGGCGGGATCAACGAGGATGTTCATCTCGTTGAGGTCGCTGTGGGTGAGGACGACGGGGTAGGAACCGTCTAGCAGCGCTGGCAAGGCGGTTTGTATTTCGGTGAGGGATGGGGAGAAGCGGGGTGGGAGGGTGGTGGAGAGGTGTTTGAATCTTGCGTGGCATTCGGTTTTGATGGCGGATAGGTTGGGTATAGGGGAACTTGCTAATTTGCCTTTTCGCCACGATTGCGCGAAGAAACTTTGGCGTTTTGTATGTATGGATTAGCCGGGTTGAGTGATGGGAAGTGAAGGAGGGAAAGGGTGGAAGATGTAGCATGGCAAGTCTTAAATAAACAAACAAACAAACCTTGCTAAGCTGCGCACAGTATTCATTCGTTGATCACCTGTAAAAGAAGCGCGAGCAACGATATAATTCTCCCCCCGCAGCCTATCCATCTCATATATCGCTAGCGGTAACCCCAGCCTCGGATCCCCAATCAATCCCAGCTCAGAACAGCTAGGCACGACCTCCCCGTGGATATCTCTTGCTATCTCCAAGGTTTTTATGTCTAGCAAAGCAGTCTGCTCGCGGAATTGGAGTATCTTGTCGCTGTTTGGTCCGGCGATTACGGTGTAGCTATTCACGCCTTGGATGGGGACGGGCTGGATCGGTCCGCTTTGGTATCTTTGGCGGACGAAGGTGTCGCATTGGGTTTTAGATGACGATGTACCGGTGGTGGAGAAGAAGGTGGTGATGGCGTTGTCGAGGGTGTAGATGATTTTGGGCATGGGGGATGGTGCTGGGGTGAGGATGACGAGGGTTTATTTGTTTTGTTGGTGCTCACTGGACAGGAAAGGTTCTGATTAGGGGGAACGAGGAGCAGAGCGTGAAGCAGAGAATGAAAGCATACAGTCGGGGTGAGGAAAGAAGTGACAAGGCGTGTGCAGTACGTGACGGTACCCCCTCGCGTCTATGCTCCACTTATAGGCTAAATACTTTGTGTTGATTCATTATGTTTTTCATTTTTCACAGGAAAAATGCCTATCATGCCAATGGATTCGTTTGCGCTTCAGGCAACAGGCGTACCTGCAGTAGGTGTTGGTGAACTGTAGCCCTCAAGCTATGCGAGCTTCTTTGGCGTGGCGCGGTAGCCTTAATGCAGTCGAGCCCAACGCGTCATGTCCCACCACCTCCACGTATTGCTAGTTTTTTTGTTAGATATTGGGCACTCCCATTATCCTAAAAAATTATAATGATCAAATCTATACTGCTGCATTAGATGCTACTACATATGTCGCAAAAAAATGCCCCCGTACACACGTACATTCACTGTCAGCAATACCACGTCTTCCTAATTAGGAATATTTGTATCAATTACATCAAGTTCAAGTCAAGTCTATATATGCAATTGTATAAGGTCCTGCTAGCTTGATCTCTACAGTATACAGCCGAGTAAAAGCTTTCGCCATAATGGTGGCTCAGGCGGATCTCCTCCTGTTAATTCTTCGAGTACATTCTGATAATCGTATGGGTCTGTTTCCCTCGAAGACGACGCCTTTCTGAACAGCATCGCGAGAGAAGGCAGACGAAAGGGACTCATGTCATCGTTAACCTGCCTGATTGCCGATGTTTCTATCCAATCCCGCAGATCACGTCTGGCTACCTCGACTGGGAGGTCCAGCTTTAAGCCTGTATCAACCTCGAAATGGCTAGGGTCAATGATGTGGAATCTGAGAGCTTGAAAGTAACTCTCCTCCCACTGGTCTGGTGCAGGATCTTTTGCGAAATTTTGCTTTACCAGTCCGCCAGGACCTATGGATAGCCTGCGCGCCTGACGCTGGTACTTATCGTAGCCTAGCCGAGGTATGTATTTACCACTGCCACCACCGAGTAAAAGCAGTACGAGATGGATGGTAGTATCCTGCAATGCGTTAGTTCTGGCTTTAGCCTACGAGATATGCTAGGGCCATGCATTTAAGATACCCGAATCAGCCAGTGTCCCACGACCTAATGCGCATGTATTAGTCATGTTTGTATTTGACTCGACGAATATATGCTACGCCTGGTATCAAGCAACCTACCCATCTCTAATTGCCCGGTGGGACCGATAAGCCTCTGATGAGCGGGTTCAATACCCTCATACAGATGTACCTTGTCGCGAAGGGAGTTTACCGTATCCGTAGCATACACGTTACGAAGCACTATGGTTTTACCCGTGAGAGTTTTTACATAAACTGTAAAACCTTGCTTCACAATTTGTTTCTTGGGGGTGACAGTATCATCCGTATACTGTGTGAATGATGCTTCATCTTGATGAGAACCTGAGGCGTCAAAAAACATTGCAGGTGCTCGGTGAGTTCTAAAGAGAAATTACCCCGTTAGTGTCTGAACTCCTCATAGTGTCTTAATGTAAACACTTACTGAGACTTAGAGTATACAAAAAGATCAATGCTATTGACCTTATTGCTCCCTAAGACCAAAGATCCCAATGTGTATCTAGACGCACGTTAGCTCCACGATGAGAGAGTGGGCTAGACAGACATACCCACTACCACCTTTGAGGACTTGGAATTGTCGAACACCATCATCTTGCACACGTATACCAAATATCCACTCTTGTCCAGGCGTGACAAAGTAGTCCTGAGATGTACTCGACATTGGAAACGTGACATCGACTCCGCCGACCTTAATAACGAATTTGAAAGGCGTTTCCGTAGGCGAAAAGACTCTTATAGCGATGCCTTTCCGATCTGCCAATTCGGTAAGGCCAAGCGCCATCATTTTGATAAAACAAGGTACCTTTCATAGAAAAGAAATAATTGGCGGCTGTCGAATCATCCCCTTGCGGAAACGTAGAATCGGGCCAGCTTCTAGCATCGTGTAGAGGAACGGCGGAGAAAGCTGCTGGGATGTGCGATTGCATGCCTTGTTGCGTTTTTGGTAATTTTATGGTGTGGATTCGCTGGTGTTCCACAATGGCATTGTCTTCCACACGTGGTGTTTGATAGATGCTAACCAGCACGTGTCCCGTAGTATGCTTCACGAGCACCCCGTCTTTACTTAGTTCAACAGATGACATTAGATTTCTGATATGAATAACTGAGAAAATGTGCACTGAAAGATTTAGGCTGCTAAAGTGGAAGTTGTGATGAAAGTTTCTTAAATCGTCAACTATATTCCGGTCAAAGCAGGTTCCGGTGAGAGGAGGCGGTAGCTGACATAATGAGGGATGAAGCCCATGAAATGATGCCACGTTCGGGCCCACTCTTACTAGATATTACCTGTCACCTTTAGCACTGCATATTGAAAGCGGGACGTTAGATAGATTATAAGGTTGCTTCAGCCTTACGCTTTGTTACTTGAATACAACAACGACTTGTTCTACACGCACCTCTCAACGCAGCACAAAAGCAACGAAGGTTGACTCACGGGGTCGACACGAATCACTATGTCGCAAAACCAGCCGGACAGTCCTCTTAGCACAACAGCCAACATCTTAGGCATACTGACCTTCGCCCTCGGTTTATTCTCCTTCTGTGCAGCGTTTTTTGCCATTACTCACAATGCACACCGAGAAATTCAACATTATACAAATCTCCTAAACGAAAGAAGAGCGCATATTCAGGAGCTCAATCTTTATTTTGAAGAGCTCGATATTGCTGCAGATGGCGAGCTGGAACAGTCTCCAATGAAACAGCTAGTGCTTACCTCGTTAAACAGCCTCGATGGCCTCGGTCGTACCATAGAAAGAGAGCTCTCCCATATCCAAGGCAGATGGCAGTGGTGGCACCGTCGGCAAGACATGATTACATTGATGACAAGAATCGAAACTCAGTTGCAACATGTTGGTTCATTCCAGCTGACATTTCTTCTGTTGTAAGAAACATAACAACTTACAAAGACCTTATCACAAGCAGGCTAATTGAGTGACAGAAAGATGAAGCGGCAAAGCATTCAGTTAGACGAGCTAGAACGGCTTATTACATCCCAATGTCAAGAGAAGTGACTCTATCCCCTAAGCATATGCCGACCGAAAACTTTTGTGACATTTTCCCTGCTCCTTCCCAGTTTACGAAGATTCATCGCGCTAATATACCTCTATTTTGACGTGCGCACTTAGTTGCCTGTGTGCCCGTCCCGGCCAAGGACGTTGCCCAGTGTACCCCCCCCCCCCCTCCACCTGTGTCGATACCCAGGGTAGCGATACTCTGTGAGGATCAAATTCAATTCAATTCATACCTTTATTTTGAAATCTTCCCGCATTGCAGACGCAGAAGAAGCGCGTTGTCGAGTATCTTGATGCGACAGAGGCGATAGTAGGGCGTTCGGAATCACTTGGCGAGCATTCAATTTGCCGATGAAGAAGGATGTGCTGGAGAAAAAGAAGCAGGTTCTTAGCGAAGAACATCCTAACACTATCTCAGTGATAAAAAACCTCGCCACTACGCTAGACGACTAAGTTTAGCTGGAGAAAGTTGTAGCAATAAAAAGGAATATCCTAGAGAAGAGATTGAACCAATCGTTTACGAAGATAAAAACACTTTTGATACTAGAGAAGAGAAAGTAAACTCTTAGTAAAGAAAGTTCTTCACCTATCAATCTTTGGATGATGAGCATGGGGGACTATCAAGACTACCCTCGTCCTACCTCACCTCATCTAGCTGTCGTCCTTTTGCATACTTAGTTACCTTACTATCCAATTTTATCCCCTTTCCTTTTTCTACCAACAATGTACACGTTAACGTTCATCATTCACTCCCTACTTACTCACACTCACACGACTGTTCAAGTAGAAGATACATCCGCCAACTCCCAAAAGACACCCAAAACCGGGCGAAATTGTATGCCCGTATCAAAAAAAAACGCCCCAACAGCAAATCGACCGGAGAAAGTTTGCCTAGAAACACATAGCAAGCGTCGTGGCCTAGGAATTGGGTGCGCCTCGTCGATGTATCTCCTCTTCCTCCAGATAATCATCAGGAATATCTTCGTTACACGCACTGAGCTTCCTCTCCGTCCCTTCTAGCTGGATTTTCCCACGTCCGATCCATGTTCTAGGATTGGAAAAAGTCAGCTCCGTCGCTCCATCTAGCCGCAGCCGCAACCAAAGAAAAGAAAAAAAAAAAGAAAAAACTTACCTCGACCACAAGTACTGCAACACAAGATACGCCATCAACCCCAGCATTCCAATCCCCAAAACCTCACTCACCACCCCCGTCGACGGCTCACCCCCGACTCCAACCCCCCTCGAAGCCGCACCACAGCTGGCAAACCCTCCCTTCATTTCGGCAGCTTCGCCGCAAACCACTGTGCTCCCGGTTCCGTGGCCGATATTCCGGCTCATGCGCTGCTGCTGGCCCCCCATGAGGAGGGTTGTCGGCAGAGGTTGTCTGGCGTTTGATATCTTGGACGCGGTTGATTGGCTTGTAAAAGTGATTTTGAGGTTATGTGCCGAAGCGAATGTTTGCGCGTCATGCCAGGTGAGGTTTTGGGAATGCGGGATGGTGCAGGGGGTGGGTGGTAAGTATGTGTGGAGGATCAGGCAGGTACATGAGATGTGTGCGAGGGGGTGTTCGGCCATGGTGGGGAGGCGAGGTCGGATAATAGGAAAATGGTGGGGAAGTAGGTGGCGGTGGTCTTCTTGGTGTTCGAATGCTGTTCGTTATTGTTGTTTTCTGTTTGTGGGCTCGAAATAGGAAATCAGGTAAGAAGGACCTTCTTGCTTGAAGTTGTTTGAGTCAACCTGTTGTTCATCAAACACTTGCTTTTTCAACTCTTTATCACAAACGATAATTTGATGTGATTATGATTTATCGCGTGTGTTTTGGCTGACGACGACTTCCCCGATACATTCATGATTCGATATTTCAATCCTCCAAACCGTTGCAGCTAAACTCAAGGGGCCCGGACTGTGATTGGCGGGAGCGTATACTGACGCTCCGACCATTTGGGTGGGAGTATGGGGATTGTGGAGTTGATTTTACTCGTATAAGCTAGCATGAGCATCCTTGAAAAAAGGCTTACTTTCATTTCAAGGAGGAGATGTTCTTGTGTCGAGGTTCTTTGCCGAGATGCCGATTCGGCCCTTCTGAAACCACTTTTCGCGTCCCGCGCGTCCCGCGCCATTTCCTTCTGCTAGAGTGACAAGAGGAGGGAGAGTCTGAATTAACGCAACCTGGATCGTTCGAGATTCTTACGCTTGTCATTTTTATAGGCAATCTGTGTAGTGGCTGTTTCTTTCTGTTTGAACTTGTCCCACACTTCTGCCAATCATGGCTTGATGGCTGTGGCTGGGCTATGGGTTGATAGAAGTTTGGGGCTTGCGCGTCGATATCTTTGGTGGGGTTACTATCTTTGTGTTTTCCTCTTTGATTCAACTACGCTGATTTTCATATGATCCATCTTCGTTGACATTTGAGCTGAGTGGACAGGCATATCAATGATATCAAACGTTCTGAACAACATCACCTTTTCCGCAAAAATACTGAAAGAAACCCCGTATTGAGAATAGAAATTATTCCAAATATAAGGAGTGTAAGAGCAAACCAAGAAAAAAAAGCTGAATACGCCAAAACTGTTAATCCCCTGAACTCCCCGTCGCCCGCCTCTTATCGTACCTGTCCAAACCAACGAACCTCCAACTATTCAGTATCATCAAACTTGCGCAGTTTCCCTCCCAGCAGCCTCTTCCTCAACCCTCTTCGGACCATTACGTATGATATACCACGCATCTACCATCAATCAGAAAAAAATTGTCTAATTTATCAAGAATAGGGGAAGAAGGAGCGCGCAAGAATAACTCACGTATGACACCCGGAAGCCATCCCAAGCAACATAACGCAATGTTGATCAACAGAACAGCACCGCAGCCGCGTAACATTATGACGGGCAGAAACGGGATGAAGAGCGCCAAGATGTAGTGGAGCAGATGCGCCTAAAGTTTTGGATTGTTAGAGTCCCCAGTTTTGTGCGTGATGAGAGAGAGAATGCATGAGAAACAACTAGAGAGCTGACTGTCTACTTGACTTCCTACCATTGTTTTCTGTGGGATGTGAAGACACCGATTGCGAAAAGTGAAAAGACTGAGGTTTCAAGAGTTTGCTAACTCTTGTTGGATCAAGAAAAGTGACGTGGATGGATGAGTACGAATTCGGATGTGAAAAGATTTAAGGACGTTGAACAATTGCAAAGCTATATACAGGATCTACTAGACACATACACACATAAAAAAGAGAGCTGCAGCGTGTAGAAAGAACGCGTGGCTATGCTTTGGGTTGAAGCCGAGAACTTGCATTGTGATTGGACCAAGCGTATAAGCTCATTGCCTGCGACAATCTCCCGACCGAAAGTTTCAATCGAAACAGAGACTTGCGCCACAGCTAATCGTAAACGGGTAGTCAGTTTACTAGTGATATGTGTGGAATAAAACCGCAAGACTGCCCGAACGAAAAAGAAAAGCTTGTCTCCCCAAAGGATTCGAGTATGAAAGAAGTAAGCAGGGAGGTATTTTAAAATAGTTTCATTTACGCTATTATTTTGTCCTGGCGCCATGAAAAGCCGCGCCGAGCATGCGCGGAAGGCCTGTGTACATCAATTATTTGTTATTAGGCTATCCTGATCAAAGTGGACTGGTTGCTTAGAGCTACTCTGAACTGGGGGGAGTGAGAGAATATTAAAAGATGAGAAACCGTCTTCACTTGGCTTTTCTTTGTTTTCTAGCACACCCGTCACTCGTTAACATTTGAGTGGATCCAATCATATATATATCAATACAATCTGCTCCCTCCTCTATTCTTAACCCCTCTGCGTATCCTCCACACGTCTTACTCCTTTTCCTCCATTCCCTCTCAAATGTTTTTACATTCTTGACAAGAACAGGGGAGCTTTTTGGCTCGTTTATTTACAAAAGCCCTCAACCTTTCAATAGAGAGAGAGAGAAGCAGACACCTAGACTATCAGTATCTAGCACCACGAATGCAACAGCATCGTAATAGGCAAATTCTGCAAGGCTCTTGCTGGTTGTGTCAACAGAGAAACACAGCCGTTCCAAATGCGGCTGCTCTGTTTTGGGTATAAAGCTTTGCGCTATCGACCCACTACCCCTAAACGTCCTTAAAACACACGCGGGCCCGTTACACCGCCATCACACCATTCTCTTTTCTCCCGTCGACAGCCACCTTACACAGCCACCACACTGTTGAAGCGTCAAAGAGGGAGTATTTCGCTGCTCAGCAGCGTGCGAGGTATTTGAAGTTCTCTTTGCTTCATTTGTCTCCGTGAGAGTAAGTCGGCCTTTCCCTTTGAAGCATAATCCCACGGCGCTGAGTGCAGAGAAGTGCACACTGAGTGAGACCGATCAGTTCAGGTCACGTTCCTTTCGCTTTCAACAAACATGATGGTCAATTATCACACGAATACTTCATGAACATATGTTCACATCAAGAAGAGCTTGGGGGAAAATGAATAGCGTCGGTACAATGGAGCTAAAGAAAAAGTTCACCAGGACTTTCAGCCCCAAAACACGAACGGGGTGTTTGACTTGGTAAGCCCAGATACCTATCTGCATGATCCACAGACAGAAAGTCCAAGCTGACCCGACTGAACGATTCCTTTGTACAGCAAGTGGGCACCCTACACTGCGTTTTCACAAGCCATGAATTCCACTAATCACAGCTTCCGGTAGGAAACGGCGGAAAAAGTGCGACGAGGAGAAACCCACGTGTCGGAGGTGTCGGAACGACGCCTACAAATGCGATGGGTACGTCGGAAACCCAAGCCCGAAGTCTTCAGCATGCGCATTAGTGGCTTCTCAAGAGACAAGCTATAAGATACCAAGCTTTGTCTTGGGTGATATAAACTATGCTTCAACTGCGGAGAGATTATCTTTCAAGCACTTTCGCCAGTGGACATGCAGTTGCCCGCCCGAATCGGGCCTTCTTTTGACGGCATATGTCTTACCTTTGGCACATCAAGATGAATCGGTCAAAGCAGTAGTAGCCGCTGTGGGCGCAGCATATCAATATTTCATCACCAGCCGTTCGCCGTGCTCCCCACAGTCCCTGGACGAGCTAGAGAAGACAACAATACGTCTTTACAACACAGCCATCTCCCATATCCTAAAACGCACCTCGTCTAGCAGGCCAGAAGACATGCTCGTAATCGCGTTAAGCTGCCTGCTCTTCGTATGCTACGAAGGCATGATGGGCCACGACGAAGACTTAATAAAACATCTCAAGGCCGGCCTGCTCATCCTCTCCAACTCCGACGAGTGGAAAAGCATGAGCGACGAGCCGTTGGGACGCGCCATTTCTCACTTTTTTGGATTCGCCGGCGTGGAAATGACCATTTACACGGATGATCACTTATTCGACCCGGTTCGTTACAAGGCATTGCTGCCCATGGCAGTGGACGAAAGAAGACCATTCGCGGACCTGCAACAAGCATCGACCACGCTGAAAGCTCTAGATATAGAGCTTCTGATGACATCCGGTGTCGATGGCCCGTGCTGTGGACCAGAGTTCCGCCTCGATCAACACGTCGTGAACAGTTTTGAATTCTGGAATCGTCGCTTCGAACTCACGCTTCTCGGATTGGATACCAGTGCCTGGAGTCGCACTCAGATGCTTCACCTAAAATGCTTACAGCTGGAACAAAAGCTGTGGCTTATCATGACGGAATACTCGAAGCAAACATACTGCTTGGTGTGGGGGATTGTGTGGAACGCGTACCTAGATCTCGCTGAGGAGGTCGCGTGTCTGTTGAGCACCGGGGACGCTCCTACCTTCTCGCTCGATGGGAGCCTTGTGTCTGGATTGTCGTTTGCGGTGGTGACGGCTGCAGATGCGGATGTAAAACACCGCGCTCTTTCTCTTCTGCGGTCGCTTAATCGGAGGGAAGGGATGTGGGACAGCAATGAGATGTTTGAAAATATGAGTGCTGAACTCGCCGCCGGCGTGTACGGTTCTTGCAGCACGCCTGAGTCGGGATCATTTTCGGTAGTGCCCACGAATGCATCTTGTTCATCTGTTACGGAATTGTGATATTTCGTAACGGATGGGTATTTTTTTGAGATCATTTACATTGCTCTCCCTTCACTCTCATAATTCTCCAATTTTTTTTTCAAACCCCTTTTTTTTGGTTTTTTCTATTATTAAATTTTTATCACCGCCTTTTCAAAACATTCTTTCAAAAAGTCCTAGGCAGCCTAGGTAGTACTTGTACTATCCAAAGTGTCTACTACTCATACTTCTCTAATCACTCCGGTCATTCCCCTTTCCTCTCTCCTTCTCCCAATGTTCCCGCATCACCAATACCACATGCCCTCTTACACGATCAAGCTCGCGCCCCTGTAACTACATAAAGACGTGTAAAATTAGCGTCAAAAACACCCGCGTAGATCCAGATAAAACATCTAGCTTCAGTCACAACAAGTATCACACCCCCAGCCATCCTAAATCAAAAATATAAGAATAACGTGTGGAGTATGGTTGATACGACAGACGATAAGGCAGAGGTAAGGAAGTTCTTTACAGCACACGTTCAAAAATAATTCCATGTCCACCGTTCGTTTCCCTCGCCTCCGTCCCTTCTAAGCTTAACAAAAAGAAGAAAAATGCTTGCTCGTTCGTTTGCTCAAGTACGCACCCTGCATTCGCTATGTACGATGCTCATCTCGCAATAAAACGAGCGCATATTGTCAAATAATAGCTATCTATACGTATGTACATACTATACCTCTACAAATCAGCGAGACGCCCTTTCGCGCTCCGGAAAGTTCGAAAAGCGTAACATGGAATGTATGTGACGATATCGCAGGCTCCTCAGATCAGGTCGATGTGAACTGATAGAAGGACGAAGAATGATAAGTTGTATTACGATGGCTCGAATGGAAGTAGATGTGAGAGGAGGACTCTTGGTTGTGATGAGAAAAGCCCGAGGAGAATCGTTTGTCTTTTTTTTTAATTGTGAATAATGAATGGCACAAGAAGGAACCGTGTATTTCGAATGTATTGGTTGGTGTCCTGGTCTTTACGTGTTTAACTTGTCTTTCTCTTTTTGTATCATCTTTTTTTTTATCTAGGCAGGAATAGCCTACGTATGTATGTACATATGTAGGTAGTACTTGTGATACTATTTACTCCTTCCGAACTGGTAGACTTTGATATATAATGTAGTCGGATACGTAAGAAGATGGGAAGGGACAGTGGACTGTATGGTATCACCAGAGGGTGTAATTTTGTGTATGGCGGCGAGCTCTAGCAAGACGACAACGTGCTTGCGGGTCCCTCATGGAGTGCGCGCAGGATGTCGATTCGAGAACATCGTTACGGTAGATACGCGACACATAACGTTAGCACACGCGAAGGAAATGCAAACTATCGACCCCAAAGCTTGTGAAAAGTGTCGGTCAGTCATTGGCGCGGGTGGCCGTCAGCACTGGTCCCTACAACCCCTGTTGCACCATTCTTTACTCTGGTCGCGCGACCACCCACACGGCGTTCCGCCCCTACTAGCACTAGAAAGAAAATTACCCGGGGATGGATATGCCGCGCACTAAGACGGGGATGTCAAAAATCGACGCAATTCAATTCAATCCAATTCAATCTCGAATGGCCAGACTAGTCCGCGGGGAGATTGGATGGGATTCATTGGTACGGGGGTGGATGATGGTTGGTTGAGCGGGTGGGTTCGAGAATCAGCATATGCATGCACGACAGGTCATAATGACAGAGCCGAATCTGATGCTGGGGAAAGCGGAAAACGGGCCAATCAGAGACGGGCCAACACTGCTTAGTCCCGTGTTTCCTCCTTCTCTGTCCCGGACATTAAGAGAAGACGTGCATGCTAGAAAAGGACAGAGTTTTCAGAAGGACGAGGCCAGATCAGACGAGACCATCAAGGACAACGACACAACCACAGAAGAGCAGACTGAAGCAAAGACGACGAACAAGAAAGAAATATGGTCATGACGGGGTTGGCTGGCGACATCTGGAAGAAGGCGGAGGAAGAGAAGTTGAGGGAAAAGGTTCGGGTTGGCTCCGTGGAGGGAATGGATTCGGATAAGGCCGGTCTCGATCGGCGGATGGTGTGAGATCGGGGCTCCGTACGAGTACGGCTAAGGGGATTTCTAATCAGACGTGTCACGTCGCAGAGGTCTGCGTTGCCCACAAAGCCATGCGGCAGACCAGATAGTTATGGGTAGGGACAAATGTGATGAAGAATGTGCAAAGATAAATGGAAGTTCACATCAAAGTGCGAGGAAGTTAAGCGTAGATGGGGCAGGAAGCCGAACGAATTGTATTGTTCAGCATTCTCTGCAGAGTCCAGAGGATGGGCCTAGCGGAGCGCTAAGCCGGTTTGGATGCCGACCAGCCGAGAAAAGGCTTGGCGGCCAACAACGTCATCGCACCTCCCTAAACGAAGTTCTTCCTTCCACCTCCCCCAGAAGTGACGTAGGAGTCGTGACTTTCTTTCTTTTTGCATCCTCTCTATACACATCCACCCCCTCCAAAGCCGCGCATCCACGTCCCTTGCAAGGCGCAGCCGCGACTCGAGAGCCCTCCAAACGCTCCTAGATTTCTTCTGCCGTGTGCCACGAGCTTTGCAGCGCGCGTTTCGAGCCTGGAAAAGGGCCGTTGTCGCACAAACAGCCGCCAGTTGCCCATCCAAAGACCATACGTCATTCCACATTCAAAGCACCAGAGCCTCGACGAGGTTTCGTCCAACCCATCCGGAATAGCCATCGTATCTTGGGAGCGCATCGAGGGGTAAGAAACCCGTGCTTTTTTTTTTGAGACGGATTGCGCTGCGAGTACTGCCTGCCTGTGCGTGCTGTGTCGCTGCTGTTGCCCGCCTTTGACTGAGTGAGTGAGGGAGTGAGCGAAGTGCCTGGTCGCGTCGCCACCGCTTCCACTCTGCACACTCGCACCCGCCCACACCAGCACACCTCATCCCCATCCATCCATCCCTCCGCCCATCGCATCGCATCGTATCTTCGCCTCTGCACACGCTCCCTACTAACTCGAACTGCTGTGCTTAGCCAAAAAGATCATCTGTTGTAACCATAGCGTCCGAGTTTTATTGAGCGAAAAGATAACGACGAGAAAAAAAGAACGGCCGGACAAGGAAAGAAGAGATCTGTCTGCGGTGATTGTCTGCGTTGGGAGAGAGACAGCGGCTTGCCCCCAACCAAAGACGTACCACAACTGAGGTCATCAGTCGACGTCATCTTCCACCATGGCTCAGGCTCAATCCCAAAGGTCGTCCTCGTCAAAGGACTCATCCCCCAAAACCACTAAAAAGACATTGGACGGTAAGTCTCGTCCCCATTATCATCGCCGCCCCATCTGAACTTCCTCACGCCTTCTTATCCTTTTCGCGTCGCCATTGCATCATCCATCTCCCTCGCCTCCTACCCCTTCTCTGCCTCCCCAGCAATCGTCTCCATGAGGTCATCGTTCAAATGCAACACCACGTCGCTGACCATGTCCTTCCACAGAGCCCATCAAGACCGAAATCACCACCCAGGAAGCCGGTAAGCCTGCCCTACAACTACCCCAACCTGTCGCAAACACCACAACCTCCTCCGCCAATCCTGTAGCGGTGTCGCGATCCTTTGCGCATCGCATCTTTGCTAACCACCACATCAGCGGCCGACAAGGACGAACCCGCCACCACGGAACAGAAGCCAACCACATCCAATGCACCCTTGGGCCCGCCACCGCGACCGACCACCACTGGCGACACCCCAGACTACTTCAACACGTACGTACCAGGACATACTCACACTGCGCTACCGCTTGAGCGTCAGGGATACAAAGGCGCAACGGCACTCGAGCTTGATACCGGTCCGTTGATCGACTTCAACGCCGAGCTGGAAGACTCAGCGCGAGATGCCAACGTCTTGTTCTCACACTCAAATAGTGGCCGGTTGCATCTTCCCTTCCGCCGCACGTCCCAACTCTAAAGCATTCGGCTGACCCAGTCTAGGCTTCACAATCCATTCACCAGCGAGCCCAACCCCTTCGAAGCATCGTTTGGTATGTTACTGCTCGTTGCCGTCATCATTTTCAATGTGCATCCACTGATTGGTTTGCAGGCAATCCATCGACAGAAACGCCCGGCAAGACAGTCCTTCCTCCTGTTGCTAACATCACCTCGCCATCGCCACTTCCAGGTATCACACCAGGCTGGAATTCATTACGAGCAGGACCTTTAAGTCCTGCGATGCTCACGGGTCCCACCAGCCAGACGGATTACTTTAGCGAGGGATTTCGAGGATTCCCTACGCCCAACGAATCCTCGCTGCGAACAGGCTTGACTCCTGGCGGTGGTGGGTCCATGTTCCCTGCCCCCAGTCCCAACACCCAGGCTATTTTCAATCTTCAAAGCACGGGCATCACTCCTGGCACAGGCGATTTTCAACAGGCTGCTCTCCGCGCTGCAGCACAGGCAAGCCAATCCAAAACTACTGTAACCAGTGCACCGACTTCGCAGCCTGAATTGACTACCGCCGGCATGGAAAGGTCGACTTTCCCCCCGCTTCAACAACCCCGGCAACGCACCAGTGACCCATTTTCGAATCATGACGTCAGTAATGCAGCTAACGATTTATTATCCTTTGCTACTCAAAACGGAGGCGCCCGCAACGGTCAACCGTCATATTCCATGGCCCCCCAGCAACCTGCCGTTAATGCCGGACATATGCCCGTACGTCCCGTGACGCAAGACCAAAGTCGCCGTAACACCAAAGGATCTATCAACAGCATGGCTGGCTCTGCTGACACGGGTGACTTCTCGGAGAGCGGCCAGAGCGAAGAGAACAAGACTAACACGCGGCAACGCGGTAAGAAGGGCGGCGCTGCCAATGGTAAGCCGGCCGCCGGCACCAAACGCAAGGCCGAGGAACCACCCAAAGGCGGCAGCCGCAAGAAGAGTACCGCTCAATCCATTGGAGATGAAGACTCGGACCAGGACATGGACGACATGAAGAACGAAGAGAACGGTGGCAAGAAGATGACTGATGAGGAGAAGCGTAAAAACTTCCTTGAAAGGAATAGGTACGTGCTCTTTTTGTGTGTTTCCAAAACATAGTATATACTGATGCCCACGTCCTAGGGTCGCCGCGCTCAAATGTCGTCAACGTAAGAAGCAGTGGCTGGCCAACCTTCAGACCAAGGTGGAGCTGTTCAGTACGGAGAACGATGCCCTTTCTGCAACCGTCACCCAGCTCCGTGAGGAAATTGTTAATCTCAAGACCCTCTTGCTTGCTCACAAGGATTGCCCTGTATCACAGGCTCAAGGGCTTCACGGTGCTGCCATGAATAACTTTCTGGGAAGCGATATCAACCATCAGAATCCTTACGGGATAGCACAGCTGCAGCCTAATGGCGTTCATATGGGTATGCCTATGCAGCCAAACGGTCATGTCATGAACCGGTTCGTATATCCACCCGAAAGGCCTCCAGCCCCAGAAGATCAGGAGAATCAGCCCTATCCCCCGAATCACTAGGACTGTCACTTACGGACTCCCAGATGAGTGCTATGCACTTGACCTTGTCGATGCAACAATGACAAGAAAGGGGCTGTCTGTCTCTCCATTGAGAGTACGGTTCTCACGCACCGACACTAATGATAACCCCCCTTACCGCCTTGTAATCCTCAGCACTTTCACCTTCTTCTTCGTCTCTCTCATATTCCTGCTCTATTAACGCACCGTCGCTGTCCGGCAACGAATGCATGGTTCGGGCGTTCCTGGAGCATCCTGGCGTATGCCATTCCCAAAAAGGAGCATGTCTAAAACCCCTCTCTGATGTGTATGTGGAACGACCGAAATACATGACACTTGGTCGTCCACGTGTCGAAAAACTATTTCATTTTCCCTTCCGTAACCTGTCTTGATCACGCTGTATATACATGGGTGGGTTCGTTCTGTTGGCTGTGGGCGTTTGAAGGCGCAAGAATACACTGGCGGGACTAGGATCCTTTGGAGAGTGCTTCTAGGCACTTCCCCTTGTGCTACTTTTGTGCTTTGGTTGATTTATTCTTTGGTTTTGGTTGTTGGTCTCTCTGGCTTTTTCTGTTTTGGGCTTGGCTTTGTCGGTGGTGGTGGTGGTGCCCCCTTTCTCATGTACGTAACGTATACGTAAGGTAACGTACTACGGACGGACGGATGGACGGACGGTGGTGGTGGTATGGGGCTCTTCCAACTTTTTTTTCTCTTCTCTTCTTGTTCAACCCGCTCTGACTCTTCATTTTCCCCCTCTTCTTCCTCGGACTTGGTTGTGGTGAGAAATCGGCCCGTTTTCTCGCTCCGAATCTTGTTTCCCCCCCGGCCCTTTTGCCTACCTTACCTACCTATTCGATGTTCTTTTACCTTATTTTAGCTTCTTTATTATCCAACTCATCAATGCAAATGTTACAATCTTCGATCTAGTTGTTGTATTTAGCCTATGGGGTGAGTGAGGATATACGTACGTCATGGAGACGTTTTCAAGACGTTTTCCTCGTACGATTTTTTCCGTCGTAAGTACGTAGGTACGTACGTGTGCTTGTTTGCTTGGTTTTTAGTTGGGTTGGATTTATGTACGTGTGTTCATTAAACCATCGACTGACCGATTGGTTGACTGACTGACTGACTGACTAGTCGGCAAAAGCAAGGCCTTTGAAAGGCAAGGTTATAAAAGAAAGGGACTCAAACGAACAAGAGAAAAGGTACTTGGTGTCATCGTGCTACGCATGGGAGGGTGAGGTAGGTAGGTAGGTAGGTAGGTAGGTAAGTAGATGACCGCGTAGCATGTGGACTTGATAAGTACGCTCTCGTCGTCGTCGTCGTGCCTCACGTCTCAGAGTGTTACGTTTGCGTGGGTGTGTATGTATGTATGTATGAATGGATGGGTGTGTATGCGTGTGTGTGCGTGTATGTGTATGTGAGTGTACCGTATGTAGGTGTTTAAGTATCTTGCGTGTTTGAACGAACGATTGAAGGGATGAAATTGAGAGACTGTGCGGGGAGCGGGGAGGCGGAGAATAGGTACCCGTTTTTCTTTTCTTTTTCTTTCTATCTACAGAGATGAAGTTCAAGGTTGGGAATTGTTGGTACGGCTTCTCAGAGGGGAGAGGATTGGTAGGGATGGAGATGGGGAGGTTTTTTTTAACGTGTTTACGTAGAGAATGTAGAGTGTGAGTGAGGGGTTAGAGAGAGGGTTTGTATGTGGGTATGGGTATGATGAGGTGAGGAAGGAGAGGAATGGTGTGTTTATGTATCTTGCATCTGTCGAGGATTTGTTTCGGGGGAGAGGGATGGAGAGGAAGGGGAGACGAGGGAAAAATTTGATGAAGTGAAGGAATGGAAAGGGGACGGGCGATCTCTTTACGTAGGCAGAAAAAGAAAAAAGAAAAGAAAAAAAAATTACTTTGATGTTGGGTTAGTTTGGTTGTTGTTTTGGGGGTGGTAGAAATGAGGGTTTGTGTATATGTACTAAATATATTTACTGACTTGTTTCTCCCCTCTGCTCTCCTCCCGGACTACCGCTCGTCGCTTCAAAACTCTACAAAGCCAAAACAAAACAAAAGAGGTGGGGATATCTTTAAAAGAAGAAGACGGGGAACTTTCGCATCTTGGAAACACGCAAGTGGGAAAAAGGAAAGAAACAAAAAGCGAGCGAGCGACATCCGTGTGGCTGAGACCTTGACACGGTTTAAAAGACACAGAAGAAAAGAAAAAGAAAAAGGAGAAAACAACTCCCTCGCTAAACCCCCGACCCCCAAAAAACCCAAACCATCTTTAATATCACAAGTTACAAACTAAGAAATTAAACATCAGACAAGAAATATAATTACACGCGCACCAAGGTGGGCAGGTAAGTAGGAGAGAAAGTAGTGGTCTTTGAGAAGAAGAGGAGGAAACGTTCGGGTCGTCAAGAAGGTGATGGATATAGTTACTTCGTCGCGAAAGAAAAGACGGGTATAAAAATGAGTTAGACGTAGGTTTTTCGTGTCGAAAAAAAAGAAGGAATCAATCAAAAGGGATCAAAAAGCTCCTACGCTCGTAGGTAGCGGCGGGACAGGCGGCGGCGTGCTAGATGACGATCGCGCGCGAGGAGACTGCTGCAAGCCGACGTGACCACGATTCTTAAGCCAACGACCCTCGCGCTCTTTCAACTCCTGCTTCTGCTTCTGCTCCAACTTCTGCTTCTCCTTTTGCGCGGCCGCGATGGCGGCGGCTTTGGTCGCCGTGTGTCCCGAGGTCCAGGAGTAGTTGATGGGGCGGGTGGGGGCCATGGAGGAGGAAGGGAGAATGGGCGGAGCGCCGCGTGGGAGAGTTGGCGAGTCGGAGTAGAAGACGGTGGCGGACAGCGCGTTGGCGGTTGGGAGCGGTGGTGCGGGTGTCATGGAGACGAAGCGCACGGGTTCGCTGACGGTGCGGAAGAGTGTCGGTTCCTCGGTGGATCCGCTCGAGGAGTAGGAAGTTCGTGATGAGGCGCTTGAGTAGTCTGAGGCGGAGGAGGAGTAGAAGGATGAGCGGGTCGATGTCGGGGTGGATAATGCGGACGATGAGGCTGCTGCTGCCGTGGGGAGGATGGGGATGATGATGGGATGGCGGACGTATTTGGTGGAGGGAGATTGTGTTGTTGCGGCGGCCGCCGGGGACGCCTCGCTCGATACGCCCGACAAGGACGCAGGGAGCAGCTGGCTCTTGCGTGTGTTTCGGCGCGGAAGTCTTTTGAGGTTTTTGACCATCATTGGGTTTTCTGGGATTCGCTCGGGTGTACTTCGACCGGATGTGGACTTGGCTTCCCCATCCACAGCATTGGCGTGCAAAGAGTTGGTCCGCCTGAGAATGGATTTGGTGTTTACGGGGTTCTTGGCTGACGCAGGTAAAGAGGCGTGCCGCGAGAGGGTGGGTCGAGAAGTCGTGTTGGGGTCGCTGAGAAGGAGGATGTTGCTCCAGGATGGGTGACGTTGGGGCGATTTCGTCGGTCTTTCCGGGGAGCTCTTCCTCGAAGACGGACCTATAATCTCGGGACCGGTTTCGCAGAAGGTGACTCGCTTCGACTTTCGGGACATTGTGGAATGTGACGAGCTTGGGCGCGTTGGAGGCTGTTCTGGCTCGACTTCTGGAATCGGACGTTCTTCCTTCACTGGGATTTGTATAGAGAGTTTACGCATGGCCAATTTTGGTGGTTCCTTTTCGTTGGGTAGGGCGCTTGTAGAGAGTGCCTTGGGTTTATGAGTCGAAGGCTCCTTATCCAATGTCGGAACTGGTGGTAGGGGAGGAAGCGTGTTTCGTGGACGGACAGGCCGTATCACGGGTGATGTGTGCGGTGAAGGAGTGGGCGAAGTCTTGGGAAATAGCGAGTACTGCCCGACAGAAGTCGAGCGCTGACGCGTCGTAGTAGCTGAAGCGGTAGAGGGAGTAGATGTTTTGGGAAGAGAAGTCTTGGGAGGAGAAGGCGCAGCACGGGGCGTAGCGTTTGTGAAGGTCGGCCGGGACGGTCGTGGAGGAGGAGGCATTATCGCCAGGGCTTCCAGCGTAGCATCATCGAGCAAGTCACAACAAGGTGGCGTTGGAGCAGACGCGCTCCTCCTGCTTCGCCCATTGACCGGGGATATGGGGGAAACCACAACCACTTCTGGTATGTCTGGCACCTCTGGCGGGGGCGCAGGCTTGGATGTCAACACGGATTTGGACCTTCGAAGAAAAGAAAGAGATCCTCGTCTCGAAAGCGGCCGACTGCTCGTTGTGCTCTGGTTCGGTGAGGACCGGCGGCGCTCGCTCATAGCAACTTCTTTGATGATCTGCTGGATCTCGGGGTGTGCGCTCCCCACCGACTTGGCCTGCCTGTGGGCTGACGGCTCCCTCTGCAAAGGCTTCTGTTCATACGCGCCAATCTCTTTGACGATCTTCTGAATTCCTGGGTGGGAGCTTCTCGAGCTCTTGCTAGCCGAGCGGTTTGGCGCGTCTTTTTGGGAGATCGTCTGGTCATGCGCTCCTATGTCCTTTATGATTTTCTGTATTTCCCCCAATTCCCCGCCGCCGCTGCTGCTTTTTGCATTCGAGCATCGTTTCTCCCCCTCTTTGCGCGATTGTCGCTTTCCATGCGCGCCCACATCCTTGATAATCTTACATAACTGGGGCGGTGCGACGTCGTCCAGCTTCACGTCTGCATTGGTTGTCGCCCTTGGCCGCTCTCCGGTCTCGCCCTGTGAGATTCTCTCCACTGGAGGCGCAGAGGTGCTGCGCGAGAATCGTAAGCGGCGCGTCATTTTCCCAAACTACCCGTCAACAGGACTCCAAACAGCAATGTCGAAATTCAATCACAGGAAAGAAAGGCTCGAAGAAATCCGTTGTAACGACGTGTGCCGGTACTATAAGCCATCAGGTAAAAACACGATTGTTTGGTAAGGCGCGCAGCCCGGGCACTATACATAGCCACTCCCCTAGGCAAAGGAGAGGCGTACAAGAGGCTTCTTACAAGACCGGAGCCAGGCTCTCGTACCTGGCTAGTGCTGGCTAATCCCCGACCTTATAGCAACACCCCATCTCGTATTCACCCGATACTCTTTAAGGGCCTGCTTGGTCGTTTGTTTCTGTTCTGCACCTAGCTGGTCATCTGCTGTGTCGTCGCCCTCGACTTGATATATGGTGAACATCTCTCCATCTCGATTTGTAGCTTCCCTTTTGGTCAATTGATGCTTCCAGGGCCGCTATCGAGGTTATCGTGGAGGCCGGTAGTACCACCGGATTTGGTATCGATGGGTAGGGGATGTACCCCCGCGAACTTAGGGGAAGCGAAATTGGGCCAGGCATCTCATTCGACGATGGCGGAAGCGACCTCATTTAGGCCAAAAATGTTTCAGACGAGAGTGTCCGTTTGTCTGAGACGTAGGGAATGTCCGGCGATCGTTCCCTTGTTGAGATGACCCCGGAGTTCGAAGCGACTCGGGCGATGGAAGTTCGAAGGATGAGGCTGGCGCGAACGCTTGTCCCAATCTAGACGGTAGTTTCTCCCAATGCAGTCCAAATCTCACCCGCCCGGCTTTAATCTCGTTAACATTATCTTTTAAAGTCATCATTACTGTAGGTAGCAATTTCAATGCATTTCGTTGCCTAGACTAACTTGATAGCTCCAGCTAAAAATACCTAGCCTGCTTCGTGGTGTGCTGTCTCTCCTCGAGGACATGGGGATTCAACTAACACGAGAAGAAAAGAAAAAGAAGTGACAAGCAAGGAGAATGGCGCCACCCGCTCTTGCTCAGGATCCCTTCCGCAGTGCCCGCCTAGTCTACCGAGCGGTATCTGCCGACGATGAGAGCCATTTCAAGGCCATCAACGACGATCCAATCGGGTATTTAAACAGGTGAGTAGGAGGCCGTGCATACATGACACCAGCACACAATGACGCTCGAAAGCACGCTCACCAACCTCACAGTAAGCCACATCCCGAACCATGATGCTTCGAGTTGAGACGAGGCACCCAAACCTCATCCGAAAGCCGTTTGTTTCATAGTCCAACCTCTTTCTAACCAAGCGTCCGCATCTTTCCCCACAAAACAGGCAATCATACAAACATCAAACTCCCCACTGCAAGCGATGCCAAAGCGTTCCTCTCGAGCGTCTCCGAACAACTTCTAGGCGTCGTCATCTGTCTCCCTCCCTCTCCCTCCTCATCTCCTGCCGCCCCCTTAGCCCCACCGATCCCAATCGGCCAGCTCAACCTCAAAGCCTCCTCCTCCCACGCCCATCACCACCGCAATACAGAGATGGCAGTCGATATCCTACCTCTGTATCAAGGAAAGGGTTACGGTAGCGAGGCGATTCGGTGGGGATTGAATTATGCGTTCAAGAGGGCAGGCTTGCACAAGGTAAGGATTCGGGCGTTTGAGTGGAATGACGGGGCGCTGCGACTGTATGAGCGGATTGGGTTCAAGCATGAAGGGAGGGAGAGGGAGGCTCTCTGGCATGAGGGGCGTTTCTGGGATTCGATTGAGATGGGGATGATTGATAGGGAGTGGTGGGAGATGCAGAAAGATGCAGAAAGTACACGCTGAGCAGGATGGAGAAGAAGTAGTAGTGAATGGGCATGGATTATAGCATTTTTCTTCGTCGTATTAAGGCATTCCATGGCGGGGAAGCAGAGAATCGACGTTAGAATCAATAAAATGAATTAAATTAATGTCTTCATCATGAATATTGGTAGAAGACTACAAGCACAACAGATAATTATGTTGTAATACCCCATCCTGCTTTGAGGATTTACATACGGCCCGAAGTTGATTCATTGATACCTTTCTTCTCGATTTGCGTGGAAACTCTGGTGTATGTCCCTTTTCTTGCGAATGGTTGTTTTTCCGCCCCCTTGAGGGCGGCGTCAGCGGCGAGGCGAAATACACTGTCGGAACACCCTCCCATCTTTTCGCATCGCTCTCTTCTGATGTAGTTCCATGCTCTTTCGTTGATTGTGATTTGAGAACCCACAGAAGTACAACATCGCGCTGCATAGACTTCCATATGCCACGCCAGTTCATCGAGCCATCCATCCACCCACCAAGCACAGTATCTCATCTTCACCCACCCCAGACACGCTCAAGAAACCATCCAACACCGTTTAATCCCACCCCTAACAACCCATTTCTCCGGCTGCCCCTCAGAAACTTCGTCAGCCAACTTTCCCTCAGCACTCATTCCCTCTTACGCCTCCTTCTAAACTCAAGCTCAAACTCAATGGAGAAACTCACCCCCCTTCCCCCAGAAACCTCCTCCAGACAGTCATACGCATTGCAGATTTCTTTAGTTCCCTTCCACTCGCCGCCGCCTTCCCAGATATCGTCTTCGTCGTTGCAGAGATCGGAGCAGGTCGCGCATTCCATGCTGGGGAGGGGTTGGTGTGGGCGTAGGGCTGCGTTTGCGTAAGCGGGGACATAGATGCTGGCGAAGACTATGGAGATGGGGATGGAGAGGGTGAGGAGGAGGAGGGCTAGGACGATGATGCAGACGCGGATGGATGACATTGTGTGGTTTGGCGGGAGGTGTTGGGGTGGAGGTTTGGGGATTTTTGGGCGTGAGAGGTGGTGGGTGGAGGGTTGGTTGGAGGGCGGGGAGTATGGGAGTTTGTTCTCAGGTAGAATGTTTCTGGTATGAGAAGTTGAGATGTGGTGGTGGTGTGGTTATGGTGAAGATACGTGCGTGTATGTATAAAGACGTTACAAATATTAATTTTCAGGATGCGAGAAAGGATTGGGAGGCGGAACAAGCACGTAACATACTTAGAGATCCAATATGCTGGAAGAGATGCTGGAATTCTAGCTGAATTCAATCACTTGGAAACAGTGCACATCCTATTGATCGAGCTATGCGGTGGCGCAATGGAGTTGAGAATCATGGATCCGTCATTATTGAGATGCGAGTTGCATGATTGGTTGGACTGAATTCCATCTCTATTTCTGTCCTCAAAGAGCAAAAGGGGAAATCAGGTATGACTCATTCTTGTTTTTGGGCACTGTAGTTCTGAATGCGTTATGTATAGCTTTCCATATCTTGGTTGTCTATAGTTCTCTTTCTCTGGATGAGTGGGCCGCTTGACCCATTCGAGGATGTAGATTAGTCATGACGACGATGATGGTGTTTCTCCTCTCCCATCTGTGGTTCCCTCTATGCCAACCATTGGAGCGAGGTTTGACTGTCCATAGCTTGGGAAAACCAATCAGAGATGCCAATCATGATCCGAATTTGCGTACCACGAAGCGTATAGAATCGAGTGCCAGCTCTTTGGATAACCCTCGCTTCCAGGGATCGATAGATTGGTAGTAGTTGTGGCATAGAGTTAAGTTTAGGTGTGCATGAAGACGGAACCGTTACTCAGTGGAGACGTTTTGACTCTCTTGAATGGATGCAATCAGTGTTACAGTAATCGTGAAGCAATAGTGAAATCGGCCGGGCTTCAAGGCGCCCAAGCAGCTCCTAACGTAAGTCCATTACTTGATCAGCTCTGCTCTAGATTCAAACGAACATCTAATGGCGAGATGCGTGGATATCCTGTTTGTGATGTTACACGAATCCGTTGGATATTCTCCTCATGCATAAATATCCGGCATGGCGGCGGTAGTTCGGATTGATACCGCCGAGAAATACCGCGATCTCGCCTGTCGCTGAACAAAAGTGTCTCGTAAAACCTACTTGTCATAAATCTTAGACATATAAATGAGTAGAGTGGTCAGTGTAAGCTTGTAGGCGGATGCAACGTGGGAAGCAGGCAGAGCTTGTTGCGCAGCTTGCTGGACTTCGTTAGGATAATTAGTAAATTTGCCAACCGAGACCGCGTCGACGAGCGTCGTATTCGAGCAAGATGTATTGAGTGTATGTTTCTTGCTGATGTGGTTGGGTGAACAAATTGTTTTTATGGGTATATTACAGGTACGTATAGGCTATCCTGGGCTATATCAAATATTAGTGCAGTATGTTAGACAATCTGCTCACTCTTTACTCCACTTCACGACCTATTTTCGCCTCAAAAAAGTTTGAGAACAACTCTTTACTTTCTATGAGTGACTTTTCTATAGGAAATAGTCGTGATCAGTTACACTGTCACTCAATTTTGTGTTGTACTGGGATGAATTCCGTGGTCAAATGCCGGCGTCGATGCCTTGTGGAGTCAGCTTCAATATAATGCACTTTGAGATATTGAAACCAGCAGCTCTAGAAAGTTACTTGTGCATACAGGGTGCCTAAAATTAGAAGTGTACGATGCATAGGAAATGTATTTGCTTTCTCATACGGTTGGCTACTGCCTGTTATGCTCGCTTCAAGATCTAGGTCTTGAGATATTGGGATCCAGGAAGCCGTGTATTAATATATCTTGCTCGTGTTTTCAAGGTATTGCATATATGGGACCAGCCGAGCTTACCCATCAAGCCACGGAAATGAATCTAGGGAGTTGAGCAGGTTCGAGATCGTACACATGGTTGATGAACGGGGTCCCGCCGGCAGATAAATAGAATCGTGATATCTGCATGGAATGTGCAATCGCAGCATCAAAAACCTACTTAAGCTCTCTTCAGTACATTCCCGCTCGCTTTTGATCGTTTCCAAGATCGTTATTCTCGACCTCCATGCATATCCTCAGCATCTTGTCGCTTTTTGCGATCACCTCCTCTGTATCAGCTGGAGTTATCCAAATCTTCTCGGATCCCGGAGGTCCTTGTGCTCAAGATAGCGACTGTTATGGAGGAGCAAACTGCTGCAGCAAAATTTGTACGCTTGGAAGTTGCCGTATGGATGGAACCTGCGATGCCGACAACGACTGCTACGGGTGGTGCCACAACACTCCTGGTACCTGCCAGATCAAGAAAGGGAAAAAGGAGGGACTCTGCGCTTGCGCTAGCTGCTAGTAATCTTTGATTCGAAGTCAAGCGATATGGAATGTCGGAATGTGGGGTTTTCACTGTGAATTGGATGACACGATCCGATCGTCAGGGCTCGGGATTGGAATGAGCCGCTGGAGTCTTAAAGATCGAGGCATAGATGAATCATAATATGGGGAACATCTAGCTGTTTGTTGAGGAACTCGGAAGAAAAAGCCGTTGGCGATGATCTGGTGTCGGCGTTTGATTTTGGAAAACATAATTTTATGATTGAGACTTGGCGATCACCCGAGGAATCTGAAAACCATTGTCACAAGTTCAAGGTTTTACATAGTTATAATGTGTGTGTGCGAGTGATGTCGTTGCTTTCAAGTAATAAAAGAAGTGGGACATTTCACCTCCACAAACCACTGAACAGAGAATAAATAATGACCCAAGTGCTGCTTCCTGAACGCCTTCTTTCCCTTTAAAGGATGAGATAATGCATACCTGCTAGAAGATTTTCAGAAACGAAATTATTAGAACTTTCAAAGGAAAATAATATATGTGATTCGTGGGTTGTTTGACGTTCCACATGTTTCGTTGCCCATGGAGAGACATCGGTGGCGCGAACGAGAGTGAATTGACACCTTTCTCCAATTGGTTGATTGGTCCGGCTGACATAAGGTCTCAGCCACAAGTACCTGGATCCGCAGCATCAACACCCTCATTTCCTCTCCGCACACACTATGTCGACTACCCCTAGAATTACTGTTCCATATCACACAATACTTGGGTTATGAATCGCACACGATGCTCACACTCACATGCCATAATATATACACGAAGATTGGTGTAGTTCGTGTAAGACCCAGGCCCTGGGCGATACCACCAACGTTCATCGATATGCTCTGTGTAGAGAGTGGTTCGGGAAGAGCGCGGTGATGGACATATTCGACGTGGCACCGGCTGTGTCTCGGGCGGGGACGAGACCCAGGTACAAACGGGAGGCATGGATTCAGGCTAAGTGATAACCTGGTCGTCCGCGGCGTAGCTGGCAGCTGGGTGTTTACCTCGATTGAAACTACCCCATCGATACACACAATCAACGCACTCCATCTTCATCTCAACCCAATCAACCTCAAGAATGGATGGCCAGTTCAAAGCTCAGCACGCACAAATCGCTCGCTTCCACAGTCTCAGTGGAGCCCCGGCCCTCAGTCTAGGGGTATTCCACAAAGGCAATATCATCCATACCGCTCATTTTGGCCGCAAAGATTGCTCGAAACCAGATTCCCCTGACGATGATTCCATATACTCCGCGGGATCAATGCTCAAAATTCTGACCGTCTGTATGGTCGGCAGACTCATACATGACGGTATACTTGGGTGGGATGTACCTATTCGAGAGTACCTACCTGACTTCAACCGTGAAGATGATGTGGGACGTCTCGCTAGTATTCGAGATTTGATTGCAAACCGCACTGGTCTAGCTGGTGCTGCTTTCTACTGGTACCAACAGAACGGAGAGCTTCTGTTGAAAAAGGATGAGCTGTTGCGTATGGCCTGCCACATCAAGGCCGTCAAGCCATTTCGCTCTGCTTTCCTGTATTCTCAATGGAACTATATTCTACTCCAACTTGTCATCGAAACCGTGACGGCAAAATCATTCAGCGAAGTGATTGACGATACTATGATATCTCCCCTGGGTTTAAAAATACAACCTTCGGCATTCCGCCGGGAGAGAACGTAGTGGCTGCGCACGCAGCTCGAGTAGATGGATCCGCGACAAAAGTCAGAATCAATCTATGGACAGATGAGTCTGGTATCACCGCCGGTGCTGGTGGAAAAACATCGATGAAAGACCTACTCACTATTTACATTGGCCTGCTCAATTCCTACAATGATCAGGTAGCGCACGATCGAGATAGCACGCCCGGATCGCCTTTCGTCGGCCTGAGGACTATTTTCGAGCCGCAAATATTAGCCCACAGCCCCCAGTTCAGCAATCAAGAATACTGCCTCGGACTATACCGGACGATTCTTCCAGGTAACCTTAGCATCGCAAGCTGGAACATGCCTCTCTTCGGCAACAAAGCTCCGGCTTTTGGGAAAGCGTTGGCGGGCGATCAAGTCTATCATCATACAATGGGCATTCCCGGGTTTCTCGGCTCAATGTTTCTCGTCCCAAAATCAAATAGTGGTGTTGTAGTCATAACCAACGCCACTCCCAGACTCGACTCTACTGACCTAGCCGCGCAATGCCTTCTTGGAGTGCTCGTCGGAGAACCACGACCACATTTGCTTCGAATGGCAGAGATGGGTCCCAAGATAAGCCAAGCTATCTTCCAGCACATGAGAACCACAATCAAGGAAGGCATGACGTCCAGGCCTCCATCTTTACCGTTTGATTCCTATGCCGGTGTCTACATGGACTCTTCGAAAACATTTTCATTGCATGTCACAGTGCTGCCGTTGGGGCTACGAATAACCGTTCAGGGCAACGCTCGTGTTACTTACGATCTCAAACCTTATGACGGCGATACGTTCTTTTGGCCAGTCGATAGAGACACGGAACTCTGTGAGAAGACCATGTGGCCGCACCTACTGACTGAGTTTCATATCGTCAGGTTTCAAGTAGATAGGAAGAGCGTACATGGCCTGAAATGGCATCATGATCCTTCGGCTGGGCCAGAGGATTTCATGAAAGATGCGACGAGATCGATACTATAGTACAGGTAGAATTTGAGGTCGTCACCTCGTCGGACAGGAGTTTTATGATCTTTCATCTGAGGGCGCGATAAATAGCGCATAAAATGATGCATTGGCTTTTCATTACATGACTCTGTGATCTCTGAGCGCTACCTTTTGTCAAGTAGTTGCCATTGGACAGATAACGTGGGTCAAGTACTACTTTAGTATAGGCTATCAATCTGTCATATTCACAACTGCATGATGATTTTATGAGCCTTTCATACTATCTAAAATATAATTCTGTATCGCAGCATGTGCTGCAAAGGGACCACCCCTACAGTGCTAATTGAGGACCATAGAAAGGATCTACCAGACATCGTTTCACCCCACTTTTTATAGTGAGATATCCGTTTTCTCCACCCACAATCAAGTATTTATAACCTGGCTGTTACTCCCCCATCAATGACGATCGTGGCTCCAGTCATGAAAGTAGCCGAAGGGCTACAGATGTGAATTATTGTATCGGCAATTTCGTCAGTGCTCGCAAGACGATTCAACGGTGTCCGGGCTACAAGTTGCTGTCGGAATCCGGGCAATCGTTCAAATGTGGATGCCAACATGGGAGTATCCGTGCCACCGGGAAGGACAATATTGACTCGAATCATGTCTTTTGCAAGATCCAACGCAGCCACCTTGGTGGCCGCAAGAACTGCATGCTTGGAAGTGACGTACGACATGTTACCAGGATTAGCGAGGATGGAGTTGACGGAACCGAGATTCACGATGGAACCCCGACCCAGTGATCGCTCGGGATGACGACTTGCGCGTGGTGTTGAGGGGATGAAGGGAAGTGGTTCTTGTGATTTCATCATCTTCGAAACGGCTTTCATGCAGTTGATTGTGCCGTAGAGATTAACGCGCACCACACGATCGTAATGTTCCGTGTTCAGATCGGACACCGGAAAACTCGACATGTTGGGAGCCTGATGGTGTGTTAGCAGGTTGGAGGCAGAGGTACGGTGAGACGTGCGCCTGCGCAATTGACAAAGTAGTCAATCCTAACCCCCAAGGCGTTCGGCAGCTGTCTCGGCCATTCTATGCACGCTTTGCTCGTCCACTACATCTACGTGGACACTGAAGCTGCGGTATTCAGAATGGGAGGCATACTCGCTGCTTTTCTGTGCTGTAATTTGGGCGTTTTGCTCGTTGATGTCGGCCACGGCCACGGCTTTGCACCCTGCCTCAGCAAAAGCGAAGGCGACTTCTTGTCCAATTCCGCTACCTCCCTGGATGTGTCAAGATTCACAAATTTACACAAATAAGACCAACGTACGCCGACAACAAGTGCTACACCGGTGAGAGCCATGGAGTGATTTGTTTGTCGAATTCACACAGGATGTGGAAGGCGGAAGAAAGACAGTTGGTTGATAGTAGGATTAGCATTCACAGCCGCGCCGGTGAGGGGATCAACCTACTAAGGACGTGTAGCAGCGTCAACAGCAAGAGCAGCGACGGCGTATGTGTTGTGCTCAGGTGCGGCGTTTGTATATATACTTGTGTATCAAATGCGTAGCAAGGCAAAACAAGCCGTTTTACTCTTTCGCTGTGCCGTCGCATCACGTCGCGTTGCGTTGGAACGGCGTCAAGTTCAAGTCAGATTTTTTTTGCTCTTGTTTTCGATCATTGTTTTTCCGAAGACTTGTTTTTTTGTTCATAGACCGCCCTTTTTTTCCCTCTCTTTTCTGAATGAAGTTTTTTTTTAACTACTTATTGTTCTTGTTGCACCCTTATTTTTGGGTGGATGTAAGGAGGGGTGGGGGGTTGGTTTCGTTGTAGCATCACTATCACTATTACTATCACTATCGTTTTGTGGAAAATGCGTACGTACGTACGTACGGATGGATGAATGGTAAGGGTGAAATTGAAATTGAAATTGATCCTCACAGAGTATTGCTACCCTGGGTATCGACACAGGTAAGGGGATGGTAAGTGTATTGACTACGTACATACCTACATACACACTTGTTTAGTTCTACACGATCGTTCTTCGAGGACTTTATGTTTTATTTTACATTGATTATTCCGAAAAAAAGACTACAATGCACTGCCCAAAGTGTGTTTGGAAAGAGACAGGACACTATCTATATTTGGTCGGAGGGCGATGAGATCGGCGAGCGGGTCACTGTGGCATCGGGTACGTTCTATACGTTCTACACACACACACGCAGACACGAAGGAGACTAACGGTCACTCAGGAGAGTCTGAAGGGTTTCACATCGGGCAGAACGTCTTTGGCCAGGCCATCAAGATCACAAGGGTGGAAAACGGGCTGTTTGCTGCGGCGCCTACGCAGATCCTGAGCTACACGCTCGACTCTGATCGTCCGTGGTTCAGCCTCGACGCCGTGTTTGGGGAGCCGTTTGCGGGGCAGAAGCTCACGCTTTTGAGCACGGCCAGTGAGGGTGGTGATATTTTGTGGCTCACGGGCAAGAAGGATGAAGATGTTGTTGTGAGGGTTAGCAAGCCTGATTCGGACTTGGTTTTGACGATTGATCCTCAGGCTGGCGGCGGTGATGGTCCTGCTCCGGTTAGTGGCACGGTCTTTTTTCGTTTCTTTCTTTTTCTCTCTTGCGACGCTCTATTGAATGCAAGACGCTGGTTGTAACACTCTACAGGCTCTTGCTCCTGCAGCTCCTTCCTCAACTCCCTCCGGCTCCGCTCCAATTCCTTCCGACTCGCCCGCTGCTTCTAAAGAGAAAGAAGACGATGACGAGAAGGGAGAGGAAGGTGATGGCGAGGGGGATGAAGAATAAAGACGCGGAGTGTAGATAGAGGTAAGCGGGGATCCGGAGGTGGAGAGAGGGGCTGAAAGTCGGTGGTCTAGACAGCTGTCTCGTATTTATTTTGCCGATAGGAAATCATGCTTATTGCAAACATGATTGATGCGAGTTTGATCCGATATTTCAGTGTTGGTTTTACCTAAGCTTGAGACGAGATAGCAATGCATGGCGCGGATTAGAAGGGTGGGGGTTGTTTCTCGAAAGACGTGGACACTATCTTGCTGCCTGCCTGTTCAGGCAAGCTTACATAGGCAGGTAAAGACTAAAGAGGATGAAGTAAAGTGCAGAAGAAGGGTTTGGCCCGGTGGAGCGGTCGTCGCGTGTTGTTTGGTTAGGGCATGGAGGCGTTCTGGGGAAGACAACATGCACATGGCAGATGGCCCGAGCGTAGGTTATCGGCCTTGGCACCCTTGACCCGCGGGGCGCATTATCAATGAACATCTGGATAGCAGCCATTCGCAACTGCATACATCATTCATGTATGTTTCAACGTGTTGAGACGGCGACTGGCAGGATTGGTTTGCCGTGTAGCTAGCCGAAGTCTTTGTTGCACAGCGAGTGGTACGACGGGGCCTAAATCATGCCACCGAATACTGAAGCTGAGCTCAGCAAGTCTCTGTTGAACCCAAGCTAGTCGGCATCGGTGTGAGTGATACAGACACAGCATCCAGTTATCCTAACGGGATGGCATATGTATTGTCAATGGGACCGGTGAGCCGCCGACTTTTTATACCAGACATAGCGCCACGACCCACAAGGCGGCGGGGACTTTTAATTTTTTTTGTTTGGACGTGCATGTGGAGAAGCAAGCTGGAAGGATTCTGGCAGTTTGGTGGCGGGCAGGCCAAGTCGCAGGCTAGACTACTCCCGTAGCTTGACGGGCGACCTCAGGCCTCAGGCGGGAGCCGACGATAATGGATTGGCGATTGTGCATGGGAAGCGTCGACGGCAAAATGGGCTCGTATGCTAATGGACAAAAGCCTGGTGGGTAGAGGACGGCTATCGTATTACGGGCCGGTCTAGTCTGATGGTGCGCGTACAAAGCTACAGTGATACGCCGGGCACTTGCAGTCAGTCATGGTGGTGGTGGTGGGCCTGCCCCACGAACGAGTTGACGGATGGATGGGCCAGGATGGATGGCTCCTCAGCGGTGGGTTGTTGGTTCATCGACCGGTCTATCTAGGGAGGTATCGGATCTGGAGAGAGGTTGGACGTTGAAATTGAAGGAATCGATGTTGGGTTCAATGTTGGTTTCTGAGGCTTGAGGCGTGCGCATGACTAGCTGCCTCTTTGGTACCGTACCACACGTGCGACTGCCCCTCTTCGCCCCTCCCCACCCCTCCGCCTCGTTGAATCCAGCTGAATTCATCATCGTCGTCCACCGTCTACCATCAGACAACTACCTGCTGGGACATGTGCAGAGTGTGCCGATAAAAAAAGGGCCAGCAACGGCCGGCTGCACTGCACTGCACTGCACTGCACTGCACTGCACTACCGAGCTGCGGGCGGACGACCAATATCTGCGTCGTCGCAATGCTAATAACTTATCGCTTTTTTAGCCGCCAGGGTCCTGGGTGCTGACAGCTCAGCACAGCACAAAGCACAAGCACATGTACACGCACACAGCACACAGAACAGTGCTACCTAAGTGCGGGAGAGGCAGAGCAGAGCAGAGCAGACGAAACGAGACGAGTCGAGAAGATGGCTAGTCGGCCCCAAGCCAACACAAGACCATTGGCGTGTCATTCATTTCACCAGCCGCTGGCCCTTATTCTCTTGCATGCTTATCATCCCACTACCTGGTCGCACCTCACATGGCCCTACCACTTCTCGGCACAACCCCGTCCTTTTGGCCTCGCTCTCCGCAGCCAACACGCCGGAGCCTAAGATGCGCCATGTCCATGGCCCACTGATTGGGCCTCTTCCGCCTCCTTGCATTGATTGTGCTGCTGCCAGACCGCTCGCTCGCCACTACCTACATGTTATACCTACACAAGCTGCTCCGAGCCGCCTATCGTTTGTACTCTAGTCTACCACGGCCAGGTACTTACTGTGCAATCCCCCATGGCCGCCGCTGAATCGTTTTCAACTAACAACTCCATGTACACTGGCTGTACAGTCCCACCCTCCTGGGCCGCTTTTTATTATCTGCCTTCAATTCCCCTTTGCGTCATCTCCTCCGATCTTTCCCCAAACCCTCCCCTCACCAACCCCCCATCTCCGTCCCTCTCCTCCACCTCCCCCTCCCCGACCATGACCCTTGACCTACCGTTCAAGGTCCACCCTTTGAACCCTTGAATCCGGGAAACCTAGTCGGATAGCGCACATGTTGATTCTCTCGCCCACTCGTCGAAATGAGCGAGCGGACTTTGACTAATGTTGTCAACGACCAGACCGTTGCCTTGAACGCCCTTATCTATGGATACGCCGGTCACTCACTTGTTACCCCTCAGCATGCCATCCAGCAAATCTGGTGGACCGAGGCGAGGATTAATGAAAAGGTCACCCGCGAATTCGTCACCTCGCGATTGAAGCCCACCGAGAGAGAGAGGCTGGAACAGCACGTTGGATTTGGCGACCTCACCAACGACACATATATTGAATGGATTCTTCAAAAGGCGAGACGTTTGTTTCTCGTCCTGGCCGAAATTGGAGAGGCCGATCGCATCTTTGCCGTGGTGGAGAACTCGTGGGATGATGGAGACTTGCCCTTATCTCCTAGGGACATTGAGAAACTCTCCCTCGCCAACCGACGAGACGACCAGGCCAATGCTCGATTCTTCCACACGCAGTTCAACTTTCTGCTTCGTGAGCTTCGCCCGGGAGTACACATCGACTTCGCTCCCAATGAAGAGGTGCCGCTCGAGTATGTTATGGGGCTCCCGCCGGCCGTGAGCCTCCAGAACTGGTCGCGAGTCCACCTCCCCAAGAAACCCAACACCATCTACGTTCGCAGAAAATTCGCCCTCAGCGCCCCGGAAATGCCAGGATGCTTCGAGGAAGATTTCTTCATGGATGTGGAATGCACCAGGATGGTCACGCACGACCACATCGTACCCATCTGGGCCTCTTACACCTTCAAAGACGTCGGATACGTCATGACGGACTTTGTCTGTCAACACACGTTACGATCTTTCATCGACCATCGCGATCCGGTCCAATACAAAAAGTTGCCCAAGCCACAGAGGCGCTTCCTGGTGCTCGGCTGGCTCCACTGCCTGGCTGATGCCGTGGCAACGCTCCACCAGAACCATTTTTGTCACACGGCGATCCGACCCGCAAACATTCTGATTGACGACCAAAATGCAATAGCATTCAGCGATATCGGGAGCTTGGAGACTTTTCAAAGAGATAAAAGGCTAGATCCCATGGAGATGTACATCTACAGTGCTCCTGAGGCTCATCCACAGTCGCAACCTCGCGAACCGCCCTCGAATCCCACGTCCCCCACCTCACCCACCTGGCCTATATGGCCCACGTCGCCCACGATCGCAACACGTAAGCATTCCATTACGAGCAAGACATCCTCCGGATCTTCGAATAGCAATGGATCTCAACGTCAGAAGCTGACCAAAGCACCCTCGTCATCCAACGATTTCAGCGGTTTCAATTTCGGCTTCAAGAAAGGCAAGCAACCGGTCAAACCGCGAGCAAACACACAGGAAACGGAGCAGGCAGACGTCTATTCTCTGGGTTGCGTGTTCCTTGAGATGATCACATTCATGTTGAAGAAGAAACCTCACGACTTCGTCAAACATCGATCTTCCAAGCAGCGCGTCAACGTCGGTGGCAAAAACTCGCGCATAGACTCCTCCTTCCACGCCAATCTGGACAAGGTGGAATCGTGGATGAGAATTCTGGAAGATTTTGCTGCTTCTCAGCAGGACAGCGAGGGCCTGGAGGCCGTGCCGTACGTGCTTAATTTGATCCGCGACATGCTCACGCCAGACCCGGATGAACGGCCCAGCGCCCGAGATGTGCGCGACCAGATCTTCGGCATCCTCTGCACCCACACTCCCATACCGGATATTCACTGCGGCGCACACATGCACGACGCGGGCGTGGCCGAAACAATAATCACGGAGTCCGACCGCAACTCGTCGCTCGTATCACTGAGGCCACTGAGCATCTCCACCCAATCCACGAGTTCCCTGGCTTCTTCCCTGGCCAGCTCCGATACCGACACCATTCGCTCCTCCATTTATTCCACCACATCGCGCGTGCACTCCATCCTGGATTCGTACACGGATCGATCGGTTCTGTCTGGCATTAGGGAACAGAGTGATGACGAGGATTTTGATGATAGCGTGTCTATTTTAACTACCACCACTGCCACGACCACTGTGCCCTCGAGCTCGAGAAGACCGCCACCCCCTCCGGTCGATACCACGGCGACATATGAAAGCGTTGACACAGCATACACGAGCCCGCGAAAGCCTCCTACGCCCCCGATTTCGCCGCGAAGCACAAAGTCGCCGACGCCGACGTCGCCCGTTGCCTCGCCGATGGCCTCTCCACTGGCCATGGGGCTTGACCGAAGTTCAAGTCCATCCAGCATGCTTAGCAGCGGCCGAACCAAGTCATGGGGTAGGAGCAAACCTCGACTACTGTTCCCCTGAGAGCATCATACCCGAAAAAATAAACTTGATTTTAGACATGCATTTTTTTGGTAGCGATTTAACGAGTTCACCAGTCCGTCAGTCTGACTTTCAAAGCCACTATTTTCTTTCAATGAGCTAGCGCGTGCCGTAGTGCTCCACTAGCCTAGCTTCGCGAATAGAGTGGAGGCCTCCGAATCGCTCTCCCCGAGAAGAATGTTACGGGGGATCAGGAGGGAGAGCATGGCGCTCTGCAGCGCGGTGCAGCTCGTATACCTGTTCACATGAGGACGAAGCAGCATCCAGTTAGGGAAGGTATCATGGATAATAGGACTTCTGTCTCTCGACTCCACGGTTGCCCATGGACCGGTATCGGCATAAGGCGCCAGCTTCTGAGACATCACAGGGCTGAGACATGGAGGCGGGAGACGGGAGACGGGAGAGATGCCGGAAGCGTTGGGTTGGAAAGGGTCTAGTCATTTGTGTGGTACGGGCGCGCCCTCCCTCCCAAGAGCCAAAGAGCCAGGACAGGACGGGACGGGATAGCGGTCGAGTTCATACCGCAGCATCACGCGGGTAATATGCGAGATTTATCACTAGCAGATTGTGTTGGTACGAGGGTGTAGATGACGGTAGAATGAAAGTGTTTTCCCTCGCTCCAGCTCGCCGCCCCTTTTGGGAAGGTATACATATATTTCGTACAGTAGGTACAGAGGTTGCGTGCTAACGGCCGTTCAAGTCTGCTCACGTGGCTGCCTTTCAGGGTATGGCGCGGGGCCTTGATGGCACCTCACCCGACACCAACTCTGCAGAACTACATACACATGTACTAACCGACCTACACCCATCGTCCATGGCGGCATGCAGTGGTTGATGCCAACTCATCAGGTTACCTTGCGCAACGTACCATGTTAAGTAAGCAATATCCTCTCGCCGGCATACGTTTGTTCTCTGCGGCGATATACCCGGGGGATTGGGTAGAACTATATACATTAATCACTGTATTAACTAGAGAGCATAGTAGGGAATCAGAACCTCATGTTGATCGCTCTAATGCCGGGAGGACTTTGGGCAACGGGTTTTCCCCCAAGGCCTCGCAAACACAACCCAGTCAAGTGCAGCGGGCAGGTAAGCGCGTGCCGGCGCGTGGGGCTGCCTTGACATGGTATGTACGTTGCGCAAGGTGACGTTCGTTTTTTCACCCCTCCAGAGCGAGTGGGTTGGTGAGTACTGAGGACCCGGCATGCAAGCGTTGGAGGGTCAAGAGACCGTTTGCCCTCCCGTTTGTTCACGTACGAAATCATCACAAGACGCTCGGATCTCATGTTGTGGGGGGCGGGGAGAGGTGAAATGCTGGACTAGGCTAAGGAAGTAATTACCTCTCATACTATACGCCTGAACCCTACCACGCGCTGGCACGCGTTTACTGCCCGCTGCCTCTAACCTGCTTACGGTGCCAGTTGTGTGTTGCAAGATCCAGCTTTGGAGAAACCCATCCACGTACGAAAACATCACAAGACGCTCGGATCCATCTTGCCCAAGCAACCCAAGAAAGACAATGCGGGGAAATGCAGACTCCAAGGCGCGGCGGATGCACTTGTCATCGTGATGGCTGACATTGGAGGGTGTGAAATTAGACGTGTAGGTACATGATGTAGCGCTTCGAGGATCTTCTCCTGACGTATGCATCATGGGACATTAACGGACGCGCATCCATGTCCATGACCACAGCTCAGCATGCGAATTCGAAATCCGTCTGTCGTGCCCGTCGCCAACAAACATGGCTCCATCTCTGTCAAGTGTCTCTCTCGTACCGATCCTGTGCAACATATAGTGCCAACCATATAAGTAGTGAGTGCATCATACTGCACACCAGATTGATATGGCAGATCTAAAGGTATTACCCAGAAAACCTAAATGACGCCGCATCGGCTGCACTGATCGACGAGATGCACACCCGCTAGCTTCCACCCTTGCCAGGACGAATAGCAAGCGACCATGGGGCTCCGCGCCCAGTGTTCCTGCAGTGTGTTTCCCAGGTCACACTCAACACCTGGCTCCCGGCGAGGACTAGGTAACGGCTAGGTCTCTATCCAATTCACGCTGCGGACCCTTAGCCCAGTCCCAGTTGGGTAGGACATTTGATTCCCCTACCAGGGGTAGCTAGCTGCCAACGGCCCGTTCGTTCACTTGCTCCGTTTGCTCAACCTCATCGAACTATATAATTGTCCACCGCTCGCCTTCCTCACTTCACCTACGCTTTTCAATCAGTCTCACTCAACCCTGCATTCTTCTCTCTTAATCTTTTAATATTAATTCTTCGACCGCCTGGCCAGCCCTTCCCTCGCTTTCCTTCACCTTTTGGTCACACAACCCCGCGCACGCCCCCGAGAGACAAGCGGCTGTTGCTTGCATCAAGATCAAAATGCATTTCCTTTCTTGGATAACGGCTCTGTCCCTGCTGGGCGCGGCCGCCGCGGCGGGTAGTTTCAAGCGGCAAGCCGACGGTCCCGAGTACCAGCTCAAGACGGGCCCATTGGACACTGACTGGACGAAGGAGGTCGGCACGAATCCGTGGCCAGAATATCCTCGTCCTCAATTGGCACGTTCTGAATGGAAGAACCTCAACGGCGTGTGGCAGTATCAGAATGCATCTGGTGGTGCCGCCGAACTGGCCACTCCTCCCTTCAACAAGACCCTTGAGCAAGCGGTTCTCGTGCCTTTTTGTCTGGAGAGCGCACTTTCGGGTAGGTTGGATCTATTCCCACCATGTTGTAAACACGGGCTAATGAAAATGTCAGGTATCATGGGTAGCCACGTGATTCATAGCTGGTACCGCACTCTGTTCGACGTACCCTCTTCGTGGATCGATTCGGAGAAGCGCGTCTTGCTCAACTTCGGCGCTGTCGACTACCAGACCTCTGTCTTCGTCAATGGCAAGCCCGCCGGCAACAATACCGGAGGCTACTTCCACTTTGCTCTGGATGTCACCGACCTTGTAAATAAAAATGGGACCAACGAGCTGTGAGTAGAGACCAGATTGATTATGTGGATATGTACTGACATTGCTACCTCCAGAATTGTATATACTTATGATCCCACCAATACAGATGGCACCAGCATTCCTCTAGGCAAGCAGCGTTTAAACCCCGACCACATCAACTACACGCCATGTAGCGGCATCTGGCAGACGGTCTGGCTCGAATCCACCGGCCGCGAGTACATCACCCAGCTGGACATTGACGCAAAGGCGGACGGCAGTCGTACGTAATCACCAATTTGGTTCTAACGTTTCACCTCAACTAATCATCCCCCAGTAAATATCACAGTCCACACTTCTGGCGACAAGGGCAATTCTTCCGCCGGCTCGTTTGACATCACCGTTCACTCGCAAGGTACCGAGAGCATCGCTCTTCAAGAGGCCGGACAGGCAAACTCGCCGACACTGTTCAAAATCGACTCCCCGCAATTGTGGTCGCCCGACTCGCCCACCTTGTACAATGTGACGGTCAAGCTTGGCAGTGACACGGTAACAAGCTATACCGGCTTCCGCACTTTATCCAAGGGCGTCATCGACTCCAACCCGCGACCTCTGCTCAACGGCGAATTCGTGTTCCAGTTCGGACCGCTCGATCAGGGCTTCTGGCCGGATGGACTGCACTCGCCGCCTACGTACGAGGCCATGGTGTCGGACCTGAAGGCCATCAAGGAAGTCGGCTTCAACATGCTGCGCAAGCACGTACGTCCAATCCTCCTTCAACACCATCCAACATCATACGGACAAACGCTGACTTCCAAGACAGATCAAGATCGAACCAGGCCTGTTCTACCGCGCATGCGACGAACTCGGCATCATGGTCGTCCAAGACATGCCCGCCATGCCCACATACCCCTACCCATACCGACCAGCCTGCTCCGACGGCGCCGTCCACGTAACCCCCGAACAACAACAAGAATTCGAGCGCGAACTCGCCCGCATGGTCGAACAGCTCAAGAGCCACCCTTCCATCACAACCTGGGTAACCTCCCCTCCCCTTCCCCCCCTCAACCCTCCACTAACCCCAAACCCCCACAGATCATCTACAACGAAGGCTGGGGCCAATCCCGCTACGACGCCGCCACCGACCTCCGCTTAACCGCCCTCGTCCGCTCGCTCGACCCAACGCGCCTCATCAACACCGTCAGCGGCTGGCACGACCACGGCGCCGGCGACTTCCACGACAACCACCACTATTCCTTCCCGCAATGCGGCGCCCCCTTCTGGGGCGGCGACTCGGGCCCGCACGACCCAAGCCGCATCGGCTTCCAGGGCGAATTCGGCGGTGTCGGCAACAACGTCTCCATCGACCACCTCTGGAACGCGCCCCTCGCCATCAGCATGATCAACCAGACGTACGAACTCGCCGAAACCATCGACGCGTGGAACGACCGCGTTCATGCTACGTTTGCGGATCTGAAGACGCAGGTCGAGAAGTATAGTTGCTCGGGCGCGGTGTACACGCAGACGACGGATGTGGAGGGCGAGGTGAATGGGTTGTTGACGTATGATCGACGGGTTAATCGCATGGATAAGGGTCTGTGGAAAGAGGATGTTGGGGGGATTTTGAAGGCGGCGAGGGAGAGGGGGACCACGCCAGATGAGGAGAGTAAGGAGAGGAGGTATGTTAGTGAGGTGGGGATGGGGGTTGGTGTTGAGGGGGGTGTTTTTGGTGCTTCTATCTGAGTTGAGGGGGTCTTTTTTTTTTTCCCTCTCTCTCTCTCTCTCTCTGTCTCCCCTTTGGGGTTTATCTCGGGCTGTGTGGGTTTACGATTGAGAGTGACCATTTCGTTTTGCACGGACGGAATGAATGGGTCGATAGAAGAAGGGCTTATCTGTGTGTTTTTTTTTTTCAGCCCTACGTACCTACCTATTCTAGACCTTAACCCTTGACCTGATCCTACCTTACCTTACCTTACCTTACCTTACCTATACGACCCCATCCCCCCTTGTCTCGGATACCTTGTTCGCTTTACTTGGATCGGGGGGTGACTGGCGTACAATTAATTCCCTTTTTCTTACACTTACACGTTCATGTACAATCAATTGCCTACATACCTACATGTGGCTCTGTATAGTAAGTAACTGTGCTGTACTGTGCTGTGCTGTGCTGTTCTATCTTGTTATTCGTTTATTTTAGTTTCGGGGTTAGATTGGGGTGTGGTCGGTTAGTTCCTCATGTGCTTCATACGTATTTACATCAAGTACAATGTGTATATATACAGAGCCATCGATCCATACATACCCACCCAGCCACCAACATCACGAATAAAACATCACGTCACGTCCCCTTTCAACATCAATTCTCTTTCTATATCTCTCTTTTCTTGTCTATTATTCATTTCTAACACGTACATATATACATGCCAACCATGACATACATAACCATGCTGCTGTAATTCATTACATGTGCCGTTCCTCACTGATCGTATACCATGTCAAACCATCCCAACATGCCCAGTCAAGAAGAGGAGAAAAAGGGGGGTATAAGTGTACCAACTACTGGAAAAAAAACCTCTCTCATGCTGAAACCTCCTATCTACCGCGGCATATCTTTGATATGACAGGTGCCGGGTTGTGAACGTCAAGTTCCTTCACACCCACATGAGCCCGCTCACAAGCGCCACACATAGACTCTGCCACGTGAGCAGTGCTCCAAAAGACGCAGCAGCGCTCTTCTGCGTCGCACTCGGCGCGGCCGAACCACTTCCTCCGCTCTGCAGATTCCCACTGCCGCTGTTGCTGCCTGAGGTGGGCGTAGCCTGCGCAGCGACGAATATCTGGCCCAACGACGGCAGGCTGCTCTTGGGATCGACCTCCCAGACGCCGCTCGTGAACGCGGGGCAGGGCGGCGCGGTCAGTGTAGGGTTGTACTCGGACGCCTTGACGCCCGTGGGGTTCAGCGTCTTCCACCTGTTGCTCAGGTTCGAGAAATCGGGGTTCTTGGGGGTAGGGGTGCCAGAGCGCGGGAAGCCGTCTGGCGGTGCCGAGGGAGACGCAGGGTCGACTTTGGGTCCGTACTCGACCAGGCCGTACTTGTTGGCTTCCTGGATCCACTCGTAAATGATGGCGCCGCTCCAGTTGGGCGTCATGTCGGAGCCGAAGATGGATTCTTGGTCCGCGAAGTCGCGCGGGCTGGGCTCGATACAGCCGGTTTCGGAGAGGAAGATGGGGATGTTGTAGCCGACGGAGGTTACATTCTTGATCAGGTCGACGTAGCCGGATTGCTGGAAGCCCGAGGCACCGCACCACGAGTAGGCGTTGAGCGAGTAGAAGTCGAGGGCCTCGGAGGCATTGGTGCCGCAGGCGAGGTAGTTTTGCAGCATAGGGCGAAGCGTGGCAATGTCCGCGGCAGAGTAGCCGATGGGGATCTTGCGGTAGTTTTTGGAGTCGCGGTAGTGCTTGATGTCGCGGGCAGCTGCTTTGACGTAGGGAGCGGCAACTGAGCCATTGCCCGTAGTCAAGACTTCGTTACCGACGAAGAAGCCGGCCAGATTAGTGTAGCTGTGGAAAGCATCCATGACCTTGCTGAAGCGGTCCAGCTGGGTTTGATTCCAATGCGGGCCCGTCTGCTCAATCTGCGTGTCAAACGTATCCAAATCTAGCCACACATAAATGCCGGCGTCTTCGAACGTCTTCATGCAATCGTCGTGCTTGGCTGAGGGATCGACATGGTAGACGCGAATGGAATTGGTGCCGATCGACTTCATCAACTTGGCGTCGAGAGAGCACTGCGTGTTGTCAATGAGCGGATCGTCAGGCACAAGCTGGTAGGCAATGCCCTTGACGAAGAACTGGTCTCCATCGCTCGTGAAGAGTTTGGCGCCCTTGGTCTCGATGGTAGCGATTGCGTTGACAGCCGCGAGGCCGGCGAAGCCAGCGATGGCGGCAGAGAAGCGCATGGCGAGCGATGAGCAATTCGTCGAGGTTGCGTGAGTGATGGCAGACGACGAATCGATCTACGGAGAGGATATATAGTAGGCACGACTGAATGGGGGGATTGATAGTAAGACCGGTAGTCGCGCAGGTGGTTTGCGCCAAATTAAACTTTGCGCAGTGGGTCGTTGTTGCACGCGCAGGTAGTGAATGCTGAATGGGGAATAAGGTAGAAAAGAGTGCAAGTAGAAGAGCAGGCCGGGCGCCTTCGATGCAATTAGCAAAGAATGCAAAAAGTGAAAGACTGGAGAGAGGAAAGAGGAAGCAAGCAAGCAAACAAACAGACGAGAGCAAGCAGAGGGGGGATGCGGGCATTAGACCTTGAACAAGCAAGGCCCGCGGCACCTCATTCCGCGGCAGAGGGCCATTGGATTCGCGTAGCAACCCAAAACCTAATGGTAAATTGCCATAGGTAGCACCCCTGGCATCTCGACGATGCGTTTGTAGACGCGGACGCGGGCGCGATAGGAGAAAAACATGGAACGAACTTGGCCGCCGCGATAAGATTGATCCGTTGATGTCACTAGCCCGCTTAGTCCCCGCTACTCCACCTAGCCCCACGGCCAATTGGTCAAGCTCACTCAAGCCTACGCTAAAACTGCTTAATCACCAAACAACACCTTCCCGTCGTCAATAGCGTATCAACAACTTCTCTTCTTCCTCTACCTACCCTTCTTCCTTGAATCCATCCTTTGTCGCGGCTCGGTGAAAAGGGGCGACATTGCTTATTCTTACAGTACCCACCTCGCCGTGCACACGCAGGCGTCGTAAGCACGCGTACCTAATAGGAAGATGAATCACACCCTCGCCAGTATCCGCTAATTAATTGTGAAACAGAGAACCGTTACACATGGGCGAACAGCGCAGCGCTATAGTTACAAACATTATATTCATGGGTCAAACCATTGGATAATATCGACACAGTCAACAATACAGCACATCACCCATCCTCACAGAACCCCTCGTCGCGAAAGTTCTCCCTCGCATCGTCCAAGTAATAAGAGACCCTTCGATCGTAACGTCTAACCCACTCCTCCTTGAGAACGTTGTATATGAAGTTGAACTGTCGCGCGCTCTGTACACTGCCCTCTCTCTGGCGTCGAAGTTGGCAAACAACAGTGAAAACCGGGTCCTCTTCACTTTCCTGTTTTTCCGTCTTCATCTCCTCTGCCTCTGCCTCTCCCTCATTCGGTCCTTGGTCCCCTTCGCCAACACGTACATCCTTGTGTATCGTCCGTAAGAAAGGCGGCTTGCAACTCAGTGGCAAATCCCCCCCTTGATCCAGGAACAACCACTTATCAAACGCGCCCAACTCCATCTCATATAGCAAGTAATCCAGCGCAATGTACGTTCCTGTGTGGCCGATGCCCCCTCTGCAATGCACCACCAACGGCGGCAGCGATGGTGGCGGCTTTCCTGCCGCTAGCTCGAACCCCGACTCTGCGTCGTAGTCGTAGTCTGATAGAGAGACGTTGACGCGCGCCTGACGGATGAGGTTGATAAGTCGTTTGATGTCTGGAGCCGAGGTTCCATGCATGTCGTTCCAGGTGAGAGATTGAAAATGAGCTATCTTGGTGGTCAAGTCAGGGGGTTGGTTGGGAGGTCTGGTAGGATCAAAATGAGTTTGGTTACCAGCAGCAGCGGCGGCGCTATGGAACCACGTCCGCAAGTTAAACTCCCTTACATCAGCACCGCACTCCTCCTCATACTTACACCCTGTGTGCTCAAACTCAAAAGCTCTCATCACTTCAGGAACATTGTAAAAAGTCTCCAACAGATACCCCCACCGCTCACTGTCCTCATCGTACCAACAGCTATCTTTATCCAGCGCTATGCCCCTTCCAGTCAGCATCAACATCACAACAGTCATCGTGCCCTTTCCCTCTTCCCTCTGCTCCGCCAAATCCCCCACCATACTCCAGAAGTAAGCAACCTCCTCACTGAGTTTGTTCTGCTGTATGTCGGACAAGCGCTGGAAGGGTCCTTGCGAAGCGACCCACGACCGCTCCACACCATCGGATTGCGTGAGGCGGATGTGTGAGGCATCGAGGAAGTCATTGAACCGGGTTCTCTTTTGTTCCTCGCCCCCTTCTTTTCCTTTCCTAATTTTCCTCCCTTCACAGTCTTCTGCACCCTCACCGTCTTTCCCTTCGTCCTCGTAAGCTGCACAGTTGCGCTTGGGTCTGGGGATTAGGTGAAAGCGGGTCTCGCGTTCTGCAATATTGTGTGAGTTGATGCTGACGTTGAGTGTGGATGAGGTGGGGAGTTTCTGGGTACGTACCTTCTGGAGCGAGGTCTAAGAAAGGGGGAAGAGGTATTTTGTGCGTGCTATGTGAGGGCGAGGGCAAGAGGTGTAACGGGGGGTATGATGGAGTTGTGAAGAGGTCGGGCTCCATTTTCTGATTATTCCTTATTAACGAAGATGTGTAAATCGTTTATACAGGACGAGTTGTAGACAAGTAGTCAGTCAGTCGATATAACAAAAAATGTCAGGAAATAAAATGCTCCTAGTCTGCAGTAATGTTTGTAGCTGGACCCTCCTTTTCTTACAGAGATAAGTATTTATATGTATATTTCATTGATGTAACATTAGGTCTTGTGTGTGGCACAGAGTTTTGAGTCATTCATGGGTGTTTGTTGGCTTGGCGGCTACGTGTGTGTGATTTTTGTGTGTTGTGGCGCAGTCATATACAGAATAATTGACGTGTATTTGATTGAATGGACTACGATGGCTGGAGGGGCGAGGCTTGTGGTACGCTGATGAAGTGAGTGTAGTTCTAGTGGGTGTAAGTTGATGGGCGCTTTTGATAAGACATGGTGACATATCAAGTAGTGCTAACTATAGAAACTCCCGACCCGTAGCGCTGCCCATCGATGGAACTCTAATACATTGGGTCCCCCAACGACCATCCACAGTCATCGGAGACACTCCGTCAGCACGTGACGAATGCCACGCCACATGGAAATCTACTTCTCTCTGCAACGTCTCTTGTCAAAACTCTAGATGGGATTCCCCAAGTCATGTTTATACCAGTCCACAGCCAAACCGGGACGTTGGCGTTGTCAAACAAGTTTCCCCTCATGAACACTGGGTCTCCTTCCCCATGCCTGCATTGTCGCTGAGCAGCAGTCATTTCCCGCCACCTAATTATGTCAACCCGGAAACTAGGCCCTGGACTGCTTCTGCATGCTTGATTGTTCTTTCCATCGTGACTATCGCAATTTTCACTGCGCGTATATGGGCGAGGTTCCGTATTACGCATACTCCAGGATGGGATGACTGGTTGATTATGGCATCGATGGTATGGACCTCATGGCTCCGAGATCTTGTTCAGGCCAGCTAAACAAAGCAGCCAATACTACTTGGCCAGACGATTGTCACCGTCTTGGGTAATTCGAAGCTCGTCTTGAAAAGTTGGCCGTGTGCTCACTCACTGCAGCACTTCGGATCTATGGATTTCAACATCATATATACGATCTCAAACCCTATGGTTACATTACGCTGCGACAAGTGAGAGCTTTCCCCTTACATCTTCTATATATACCGCATAGCTGAGATGTAATAGACTGCTTTGGCGATGTCAGTCCTATATATTGCCACGACGACCGTCACCAAGATTTCGATTCTCACTTTCTACCGCCGCATGTCTTCTTCCGCCCTCAACTCCTGTTTTCTTGTCATAGTCTGGATCAGCATCGTATTCGGTGAGTTGAGTGCTTATTTTCCAAAAACTCAGCTGAAGAATGTGCAGTAGGCGTATACGGCATCATTTCTATCATGCTCCTCATGTTTACCTGCTCTCCCGTCAAAGCGTACTGGTATCGATCTTCTAAGGAGTGGACGAGCACACACAAGTTTAAATGCCGCGAGGAACTTCTTTCCGTTATCGCTATTGCTACTATTAGTACCTTACAGGACTTTATCGCATGTATCCTCCCCATGTCCATCCTGCGAAAACTTCGCCTACCACTTCGCCAGAAGATCGCCTTGTATGCAATATTCGGCATGGGCTTAGGGTAACGCCCCTTACTTCCCACCTCCAACACAGTGACTTTCTAACACACCGCAGTACCTGCGCGCTTGGGTGTTTCCGCATCTCCATAGCCGTGGACCACTTGCAACTCCGTTCTGTGAAGACGTACGATGCTACATGGCAAGCCCAAGGTGCTTGGACGGCGACGTGCGTTGAAGCCAATCTGGGTGTTATTTGCGCGTCTGCGCCTGCTTTGAAGGCCTATTGTAAGTGTTTGGAAAGCCGCCACCAGGACCGCGGGTTTGGGTGGTACCACCGCGCTGTGCGCACGACGTCGTCGGCGACTTCGGGCACGGGTACTATCATACCGTTGAAAACGTGGCGGTTTTGGGTCCGCGGCACGGAGGCGACGGAAATACTGCACACTGTATGATTTCTCTAGGAACTTAATCTAATTTTCCTATGTATTCTCATGGGCTCAGGTCTTTGGCTTGTGATAGCTTTCTCTTAGCCGCCCTCGTGACCCTTCATCACTGACATGGGCCGGGATCTCAAAACATTTGCCAACGTCATAAATTTAGTCAATTTAAAACAGAAGTAGAAGCAAAAAATCCAGCCCTTCGTAATATTCCTTACCACACTCCACCCCCTTTTAAAAACCTACTATATCTACTTCCTACCTTTACCTTCCTACCTACCATACGCACTACTACCTCCTATAATATAAACCTCCTAACATCCCTATTACCTAAGCTAAAATTACACCTAAAAGCACATAACCTAGCTAACACTAACACAACGGAGGTGTAACCCTCCCTACCCCTTCTTTAATACTTTGCACAAGATGGTCGTATATATTATTAACCCTACTATCGAAATAGTGAAATTCTTCTACTAAGATTTCCTATTTGTCCGTCAGATAGTGAATGTGGTATTCTAGGTCTGTTACTGTGGTGTGGATTTGGTGGAGGGTAGAGGTGGTGGTGGTGGTAGTAGTGGTAGTGGTGGTGCTGCTGTTATTGTTATTGTTGTTATTATTATTGTTATTGTTGTTGTTGTTGTTGTTATTGTTTGTGGGATTGGGAGAGGTTTCGGGATGGGCTTTTTGTTTACCTTTTACTGCTGCGGTATTGGTGTGTTCTGATCTGCTAGGTGAAGAGAATTCTAATAACCAAGCGCCCAGATCACACGTCTCCACATGACCGCAACAAAACAACTCGATCCGCGCCTCAATAAGCATCCTTTTCTCTTCGCGACTAAGTGGAAGTGCCTTTGATACATTATCTTCCACGCAGTAATACACGGCCTCATTGGATGAGGGTTTTCCGGTCCAGGGATCCCCGATTGAGAGAGATACGACTTTTGCTGCAATGTCGGCTCTGGTAGGCTTTTCGGCGTTTGCTGGTAAGGCGTCGGAGAGGACTTTTTCTGCGGTGGAAAGCCAGACTGTGTCGTTTGAAATGCTGGTGTCGATGTGTGCGAGGAGGAGGGATACGGCTTAGGGGGTCCGGGTGTGGGGTTCCATAGGTGCGGGATGGTGTTTGGAGGGTTTGGAATATGGCAGATGATGTTGAGAGCGACTAGAACGGGTGGGAATGTAAAGTACTTTGGATTTTACGACGGAATGGGAATGATGGTCGGTTTACGTTGACGGTGATGAAATTAAAGTCAGCGGTTCATAGAAGAGGTGTTGTGGAGGTTAGATTGAGAGCTGCATTGTTGTTGATATAATCTAGGACCAAAACATGTTTGTGTTTGCATTTGAAAGAAGCAATCAATAGAACTGCCTGGAAGTAGTAGAAAATGAAGACGAGCGGATTGTTAGTTGTTTGTTCATAGACATTCGCCCAGGAAACGACAAATTGTTTACCATCGCCTATTTTCGAAATCAAACTCAATGATTTTGTTGCTTTCCATTGCTTTATTGATTAGAACTCATGCTCTTTCGACATTTTTGTGCTTTGAATCCAATCTGATTTTTCCAGTATAGAAGGGCCATTTTCGCGTAATGATCGCGCTACGGCCATATTTGTGTTGATTTACTGCGCTGCACCATGGATATGGGATGCTGTATCAAAAGAATGTGATGCAAAGTAGCGATTGACATTCGCTGCCACGCTGTCTAGCTCCGCGTCACGATCTCAGTGTGGACAAATAGACGAGTAATACAATACTCTACGAGTATTGTCCTGTAATTTTCATGGAGGAAGAGACGGTCAATGAAACAACGGCAACGAATTTCATTGCTCAGTTCTGATTTAAAAAATCCAAATTGTAGAACGGGATTTTGAAATCAGACCGGATTGAGGACGTGAAAAAGCCTGGTAACAACGCAGGTGGTTTGTCCGAAGACCGTGTAGTCTGGTAAGGATTGTCTTCTCCACTGCACATGCTTATAAATAGAAACGGATAGGAAGTCATCATTCCGAGTTTGTGCAACCGATTTATAGAGAGCTGAGCATTTGCAACACTGTGCTAGACTGCCCCAGACGGCTGCGTTTTGCAAGTCGATCTCCGTACAAACAGACATTGATAGCACAAATGTAAGGTATTATGCAAAAGCAAATGGATATCCAATCGGAATTTGCCAAATACGAGCTACAAAGTTATGAGTGGGTGCTCAGAGGCAGTGTCGCTAAAGTGGAAATATGTACACCACACATTCTCGTCAACACTCGTGGCGTCTACAGAAATATTGACCGAGCCTAGTGCATCATAGAGATTCTAGAATTGCATCTATTGGATGTTCTTTTTATTGCTCACATTTACAGAACTCACGGTTACCCAATACAGGGATTCGATCGGCTCTCCGCACGACAGTATTGCGCCACTCCAAGAAGAACCATTTAACATCCGTTCATTCGCCTACATATGTATGCACAAAACCACACCATGCGCATGTAGGCTGAGAAAATTATCGTGCGATACGACGCCACAATAAATCATAGCAAGCAATCGCCGGCCAGACATGGAGCCGCCGCACGTTGTATAAGGCTTTCCGACAAAGTGCTTCAAGATAAAAAGATGGGAAAAGCCCCGATTGCGATGATCAATACAGCCGGACGACTATACAATGCATCTTTTTACTTCGACAATATTTGGCCTCCTGGTTGTACGCAGTGTAGCTGGATATGGGCACAACACCAGCAGCATATGCGACCTTCTCTCGTCAGTCCTCCCTACCAGTATTTTCTGGCCTGAAAGCCAAACCTACAATTCCTCCATAACTTCATATCCATTCCCGCAACTGCGACTTCACCCGAAGTGCGTAATCCGACCAACGTCTGCGGAGGATGTTTCAAAGGCAGTGAAGATCCTTACGAAGCATCCCGAAATCAAATTCGCAATCAAAGGAGGAGGCCATAACGCTAATGCCGGGTTCAATAACGTCGAGGACGGCGTCACCTTCGACATGCAAAGCCTCAATGCAGTACAAATACTGCAGCCAGGAGTGGTCACAGCAGGCGCTGGTGCCCTCTCCCAAGACGTGTACGATGTAACAGACAAACACAACATTTCAGTGATGGTAGGTCGTGTCGGAGTGGTTGGCATCGGCGGGTTTCTCACAGGGGGTAAGCTTTTGTCCTCTTCAGTCCATTATCTGTTCTAAAAGAGAAAATAGGTGGTGTATCGTTCTACTCGCCTGAACAGGGATGGGCCACCGACGCGATACTAAACATGCAGGTCGTCCTTTCCTCTGGCGCCATCGTGAACGCCAATAAAACATCCAACAGTGATCTCTTCGCCGCCCTCAAAGGAGGTCAGAATAACTTCGGCATTGTAACCCGTTTTGACTTGCGCTCTTTCCGTGCTGGCCCTGTTTGGGGTGGGCGCATCATTTATGGAAACGGGACGGAAGATGCACTCCTGCGAGGCTTCACTCAGTTCAAAGACCCCTCAAAATACGACCCATATGCTTCGGGCTGGCTGACTTTCGATTACAATGGGGCGCGAGCGAAACTTTTCACTCCAATCAGCATCTTGTGGTATACCAAGCCAGAACAGCAGCCAGGGGCCATCGGAAACATCACGAACGTCGTGCCTAAGCTTGCGGACGGTACAACTATCGCACCCGTAGGCGATTTTGCAAGGAACGCCTCGATGGCTGTCAAAGGCTCAGCAAAGCGGTATGTGTGCAGAGTTTGATGGGATATGATAAGTACTGACTGCATATAGAACAATTTGGGCAACAACGACCTTTCGCATTTCCCCTACGATTGTGCATCGCATTCACAAAATCTGGAAAGAACTAGTACCCAAGATCTGCGAACAGTACCCAGGTGCAGCCTCGCAATTGACTTTCCAAGCCATTATGCCGGCACCGAAAGCAGGCACACCTCCAAACTCACTCGGATTCTCATCGACCGAGGCACCAGAGAAAGACCTCGTTTTCCTACAAATAGTTTTCAATTTTCCGGACCCTAGCGCAACAGCAGGTCTCCAGAATGCTTTGAAGGATTTTGTTAGGATATTCGACGACGCAGCAGAGCAAGAGGGTGTAAAGCACAGATTTGTATATCTAAATTTTGCCGCAGCTTTTCAGGATCCATTTTCGGGTTATGGTGCTGATTCGCTCAGAGAGCTTCGACGGGTTGCCAGGAGATACGATCCGCAGGGCATCTTCCAGAAACAAGTAGGCGGTTTCAAGCTTTTCAACGGAACGACCTTCAATCCGCCATATAGCGGTCGTTACTATTAATAAAGAATAGAAGATAGGCATGTAAAAATGGAGATGAACAATGCCCCGCAATATCAGATTATAATTTGCCGTGATGGTTATTGAAGCACACAATGGTAGGCTGAGATGTAATCGCATAAACTTCCGTAATGGATGAGCTACTCTTAGCATATCGGAGAAACTGTGGATTGATTATGGGCGCTGCCTCACCCGAAAGTCAAAACCACGCATGCCATGCAGGGAGCGAATGTAATCACTTGGGTCTTGGCCGCAATTCCTGTTGTAAGCACGTGGAACAGCATTGGCTTTTGATACAAGAGATACGCGCTGTTGATCATGACACCACTGCACACGTTCTTTGTTCAACAAAGCCCCTGCAGCGATCCTTGGTTTCTACTAAGATGTGACATGGCTGTTGTAACTTGCTCTTAGATATCTCGTATCTGCCTCGCTCAACTCCCTTATGGGTCAATTATGTCCTATATTAATTGAATGAGATGAATTGTTCGGGTTGCATTGATTCGGGGATTGACGGTTCAGTACTGACGGGCAAGATGTGGAAAAGACAGGACGTTTCTACCTATTCAATGGAGATACATAGATCAGGTCGACCGACACCTCCATTTTGTTCAAGAACGATGATCACAACTTGTGACTTGATCAGAGGCATCGCACCGTTCTCCATCCAACTATGCTTAATACAGCAATTGGAGCGGTATCTGTCTAGCGGAGGAGCATATCGGCATGTTACATATCGGGTAGATAGCGTGCCATCATGGTGCTCAATTTACCAAAATATCTGGTTTCTCTTAAGTAATTGGTTTATTCGTTAAATCTTTAGACTGCTCTTCCGATGTGGCTTCCGATGCTTCCCCCCTGCATTTCCACACAGTGATCTCAACGACCCGTCTAGCTGGTAAATCGATCGACAGCAGGGTATCTTTTTCTGGAAATGTGGAGTACAACCGTTGGTCGATGTTTCAATGGGTTGTTGGCAAAAAGGATTCTGCTCCGGTGGGCCTTTTGACTAGTAACATCCATGCCAGAAGGCGTTTTCTGAGAACGTCCAACCTAGTTTCACGAGATCTCTACGCACTGAACTTGTCAGAACTAAGGAGAAAGAATCGGAGGGGACGAAGATTTTCTCAGATTCATTCTTGTTGCTTCAGTTCTCAGGAATCGGAAAGTTCTTATTCGATAGTCATAGATTCATTCGTCAATAGAATTTAAGATCGTAAAAGAAATCGATCTGTCATAGGGAGATATTGCTTTGCATAATTTCTGCATGATTAGAACCAACGAAGAAATTCCGGTCGTTCTTTGAATAGCTCTCTATCTGAAAATGACGTCAAAATTCATGTTGTAGTCGTCGTGCTACGAATTTTTGAAAGAGAGCTTGTGTCTCAGTAATGCGTTAGATGGCATTCTTCAGTATGTGGAAGAATTTGATGATTCTAGAATTCTGAGCCTCAAACTCCATCGTCATTGTGCAGAAGACAGGAACCCTGGGAATATTTTTGTCTTGGCCCGATTTTCCACTCGCCCGGTTTTAATTTTTGCTCAAGGTATCAGCCACAGAATATCTGATCTAGCTACTCCGTTTCTACGCATCTTGCTGCCTTTTTTAGGTCTAGCGATTATGGCGACAGGATAAGCGCGATTCATTAGTCGTAAGAACGAAGATTAGAGTTCACGCAAGGTGACATCCTGTTTGGTTGTTGTGTAGTGTCATGCAAGTCATGAATACCGTAAGATGTCACTGCACCACAGTGTGGACAGATATCCTTCTGCTTTCAGAGCAAAAGTTGAATCTACCAGCTTACCTTGGATCGTTTAGGGTCAATCCATCGCGGTGGAATACCTGGAAAATTTTGAAGTGATGTTCCATCTAGAAGAATGTATGGTATGGATACTGACCCGCCACCAATGCTTGTAATGTAGCCACGCGGGGTTGTACGTCCGCGCGGGCCGAGGACCCCGCCCCTCGTTATGTCGGGGTGGCAGCGATGTAACTGCGGAGAAGCCTTGATTCAACTGGCCAGCGTTGGAAACGATAATCCACCCTAAAACTTAGCTTATATCTTGAAGATATTTCCATATCAGGTTTCAAATCCCGGAAGCCTGGGTTACATCCTATATCATTTCTGCAACGAAGTGAGTAGCGATCAATTGATGTATTTGATTTTCTGAATGAGAAATGTCTCTAGAGGTTGCGAGAAAGTTCAGCAAGTATCACATCTTGATTGTATCTTGAAAGCATTAATTGATATAAGCATCGATTGTCGTGAATGTCGGCTTAATTCTACAGTATATTGGAATGAGGCGTTTCGCTCATTTCAGTCAAGCTGCAAACTCTAACGTTCGGCATAGCTACTTGGGTAAGTTAGGTCCAGTATATGTCATGCTCGGCCCGATAGCCACGTCCACCTGTTTAGTTGGTTGCGGTTAGTCGCAGTTTGGATTTCCTGCTGTGTTTAGGTGCAGATTGTGACTAGGAAGTCTCACGCATGAACTAAGGACACCGAGAACTTCAGATCATGCACAGAACATGTGCCACTTGCCTTGCGCCGTTTAAGATGTAGCATTCACCTCTTGCTTGGTAGCGGAGATTTCTCTCCTAATATGATACTCAAAATGGCTTTGGAGAGGAGAGACAATGGAATCGGTTCGGAATTCGTATTGTCCAATGCTGAGTCTTTGACTCTTGTCGCTTTCCTTACGATAGCCCTCTACAACGTTGTGGAGCTGACGACGCTCATATTTACGAAATTCCGGCAGTATAGGGGCACCTACTTTTATTCTCTTCTCGTGGCTTCATGGGGCATAGTACCCTACTCTATCGGCTTCATTTTGAAATACCAACGCGTGCCTGTCCACTGGGTGGTTTACGTGGCATTGATCGATATCGGCTGGCCGTGTATGGTCACAGGGCAGTCCATGGTCCTTTATTCTCGAATTCACCTAATCTCCCGCGGAACAATCATAAGCGGGCGGTGGATTTTGTACATGATCATTACAAATGCAATCGTATGCCACATACCCGTCATCGTCATTCTCACCGGCGCCAATTCCCCAAACCACCCTGGTCCGTATACTCGGCCTTACGCGATCTACGAGAGGATACAAGTCAGCATATTTTTCATACAGGAGGTTATCATATCGGGAATATACGTACAGCAGACGATAAGAATGCTTCGTAGCGAAGGCAACGTGCGAACAAGCGCAAAGAAAGTAATGACCCATCTTATCATGGTCAATGTGTTGATCGTCTTGCTCGACGTGAGCATGCTCGCGTTCGAGTTTGCGGGACTCTATTTGTTCCAGGTATCGTACAAAGCAGCAGTGTACAGCATCAAACTCAAAATGGAATTCGCCATCCTGAACCGCCTCGTGGCCATGGTTCAAGGCCGACTTCAAGACTCATCCATCAACAACAATCCTCGAGCTTCGCGAAAAAAGACTTGCTCCTCAATCCAGTTGAGATCGCAAGGACACAAAAGATCTGGATTTCGGACGCCGCTCACCGGGAGTTTGAGCGCCAAAACCAGCACACTAGGCAATTCCGCCTACGCAAAAATGGAAGATACCATTCCGGCAATCGATCTTGCTGAGATGGGCGTGATAAAGACGACAGAAGTGTCTGTAGAAACGACTGCGAGGGATCCTCGTGAAGCAACTGCAGCAACTGATCCAATGGTCGATGCAACTTGGCTCACAGATTGGGAACAACACGTTCCATCGCCAGCACATTGCAAGCCTAGTCAGTCGTCGAGTCAGGACTCTATCATAATCACTATATAGTAATTATAGATCATGTGTAAAATATTGTGTTTTAGAAGAAAATGTCCCTCCGTTTATGACCACGCCACCCGCTATGGCTAGTGGAGCGCGTGATGAAAGCAGATAAGTGCAAATGTGTCTACTATTCATGTGAAAATTGAATATGGGTGATTGCAGACTATCCGGATAAGTTATCTAAATGTCCGGCGATCAACACTGTGGAACATCTACTTGAAAATCTACAGACGACGAGTCACGTCGGCAATGCGGTGCTTCTAGAATGGGTGAAAGTGGAGCGTGAACTAGGATGTCTGAAACTAGCGAGTAAAGGCAGAAGTGTAGGATTGCCCTACCGGAGATCAGTAAGGCATAGAGTTAGAGGTTTTTGGAGTAGGGTAACAGTGCCCACGCGCTCTCTTTCCTACTCTTCTCCTCTTACTGCTCTACTACCTGGCTCTCTTTTCTCGGATACGGAGGCCTGGTTGGTGATTTGCTCCCTTGCTACAGAAGCACTGCCTCCTGTGTAAATCCTGCAGCCTCATCGTGGATCCTGCAGCCCTACATAGATCCAGAAGCCTTATAACAAATCCTGCACCCTGACCTGTATGTACGTCACTTCTTCAAGAATACATCATGTGCTGATACTTTCTGGTATTGATACCGTAGATGACTATGATTCATCTTTTACGAAGATAAATCATTAATACAACCTTCAGTTATATAAAAATCCTCCATCCTTCAAAGAATCCTTCAGTCTTAGAAAAGTTCTGCAACCGTGTATAGATCCTGTAGCTACGTATGAATCCTGTAGCCTTGTATAAGATCTGTGGCCATGTATGAATCCTGCAGCCGTATATAGATTCTGTAGCCCGCGTACAAATTCTGCACTCCTCTTAAATTCTGCAGCCTTATGAATTCTGCAACCTCATAAACCCAGTAACTTTATCCAAATTCTGTACGTTATATACGAGTTCTGCTGCCTTTTATAAATTCTGTAGCCTACTATAATGGACCTGTAGTGGTGAACGAATCCTGCAGCGTTCGAAAAGTCCTGCAATCTAATATAAATCCCGTAACCTTACATATACCCTGCAGTCTTATATAGATCCTGCAGCTTTATACACTCTCTGCAGCCTTATATAAATCTTGCAACCTTGTTATATAAATCTGCAGCCTCCCACCCATTCTGCAGCCTCCTACTCATTCTGCAGCCTCCCATCAATCCTGAAGCCTCCTATTAATCTTGAAGCCTCCTATTAATCCTGAAGCCTCCCATCAATCCTGAAGCCTTCCATCAATCCTGCAGCCTCTATTAATCCTGCAGATTTAGAAGTTGATACGGAAGACAACTATTCGGAGCATATGTCAACCTGGCCTATCCCTTTTCTATAAATCAATTCTATGTGAACATGATTCGAGAAGTATCCTCGGTGTTCGGAAGACTCTAAAACAGAAACATCGATAGCGGCAGCACGTACTGAACATCTTTCGCAGTATTTTGACTTTCGTGGGTCAAATTGCTGTCGTTCACGAATCTAGTACAGTTCTCGACCAATGAGATGGCTTTCTCGCCGACTTCCATGTCATTACGCACGTGCCATGAACTCGTACACTTCCTAATCGGGATATAGTCTACCATTTTCATCACCCTCATAATTTCACCAGACTTCGATATGATGGTATAAAGAGGAGAGGAGTCTGTCTGTAAATTCTCATGAGCAATTTCCTTTCTTCAACGCAAATATGAATTTTCTGCTCTCGTCATTCGTTTACCTGGCGGTTATTGCTGCCGCCGACCAAGCCAACTGCGCGGGCACAAACGCGACAAATCCTCTTAATATCACTACACTCACTGGCCGATACACTGGACTTATAGATGAAAAGTTCCCCAACACCCGTCAGTTCCGATCAATCGCTTATGCTGAACCGCCAGTTCAGTCACGACGCTGGTTGCCTCCGCAGAAACTTCCTCCATCCAGCGAGCACCATTACTCGTATGACTTGCCGCCATCATGCCCTCAGTTCATGTCCGCGACACCATCTTTCATGAATACATATCTCGGTGATGGGGCGCTGATCAACAACGGCAATGAAAGCTACGCCTCTGGTGAAAGTGGTGTGAACACATCCGAGGACTGTCTTCACCTTGCTGTCTGGACCCCTGCCAACGCAACATCCGGTTCAAAGCTCCCTGTATTGTTCTGGGTCTACGGTGGTGGTTTCTTGACAGGAGGCATCAACACTCCCTACTATGATGCCGCCTCGTGGGTAGACAAGTCCCAATCGCACATAGTCGTCTCCATCAACTACCGAGTCAACATCTTCGGGTTTCCCAACGCGAAGGGTCTGACAGACCAGAACGTCGGTTTGTTGGATCAACGCATGGCACTTGAATGGGTACGCGATAACATCGAAGCGTTTGGAGGCGATCCCACAGCCATCACACAGATGGGCCAGTCCGCCGGCTCCATGTCCATCGACGCAGCCGCACATTCCTTCTATCAGGACCCAATCGCCCGTTCAAACATCCTACTTTCGGGTACTGTTGCCATGGGTCCACCAGTGGTAGATCCCACTTTCTCCAGCTTCACCTTCGTCGCCAAAAACTTCGGCTGTGGTGGCGAGAACAGCACCACTTCAGAACTCGACTGCATGCGCAGTGTCCCCTTTGCCGACATTATCGACTTCATCGGCAAGCACGCAGATAGCCAGAGTCAGCCAGCACTCAGCTTCACGCCCATCCTCGACGACCGCCTCGTCTTCTCCGACTACGCCGCGCGCTTCCGCGCAGGAACCGTCGCGCGTCTCCCCACGGTCCTAGCCAACACTGCAAACGAAGCGGCCTCGTTAGCCCCCTTCGATCCTAGAACCCCTAATGTCGGCCCTCCTCAGGAGATGCTCACACCAGTGGATCTCCAAGTCTTTGTATGTCCGACATGGAACTTCACTGTTGCTCGGAATGAGTTGGAAATCCCCGTCTACCGCTACCAGTACGCTGGTTCCTTCCCCAATACAACGCCTTTGAATTGGACTGGTGCGTTCCACGGCAGTGATATTCCGCTAGTCTTCGGCACATACGAGAAGGTGAAGGGTCTGGGAGAATCCACGGGATTGGAGATTGAGACGAGTCGTGTGATGCAGGAGCACATTCTCGCGTTTGTAAAGGATCCTGTCAGTGGACCTAAAGCGTTAGGATGGGAGCCTACACCCGCTCAGGGGGGTAAGGTCGCGAGGTTTGGGACTGATGGTAAGGCGGTTCAGTATGTCGACGCTGCAGAGGTGGATGGTGCCTGCTTTGGTGCGGGCGAGTACAATCCGTTTCCTTGAACGTTGTTTTTAGTATGAGATTCGCTGCTGTTCAGTTTGCATTCGTTTGTTTCTTAGGTTTCTGTTTGGTTACTATAATTCATCTTCTAGTCTGATAGACATCGCATTTAAAGTCAGTCCTTACCGCATAAATACAAAATTAATTGAAGCTTTTGTCTTTCCTCCCTTCCCAATTTGACTGGGGCCGTGACAATTCAAGAATCTCGTTTGTCGTTCATCTAGTCGGGGCGGTTCTAAGCTTTGAGTTCTTCGAAGGGACTCAGGCTTCTAAATTAAAGGTCTAGTAATGTATAGTATACAAAGCACTTGAGGCCTGCCACAAGCTGATTCTGCAACATGGATACGATTAAGATAGAGGCGATCCTCGTGGTTTTGGATATTGTTGCCGTGGCTGCCCCAGTGCGTAATTCTGTGTGGGTTAGTTATAATTTATGACGCACTCTATTTGTGTGGGCCGCCGGGGATTATGTAAGGTGTTATATTTCGAAAGGACGATACATCCAGACAGCAACGACTCGTTAGATCTTTCCAGCTTTCTAACGACTGCAACCGTCAACTGTTACTGCTACAAATGGGCCGATACTTTCAAGGAGGGGATTCCGCCGCTATTGAGATACCAATCGTTGATCAACCCTAGCAGAAGATCAAAAACATCTTTTGATACTGTATGCTACCTCCTAACACTAATAGATGCAGGATTTTGCTGATATGGAAACTTCCATATATCCTACAGCTTGTACTCCTTCAGGAAAACAGCACTGATAAGAGCGAACAAGGAGCACGCCAATGCAAAAACTGAATTGGGATGTCAGCGACCGGGGTCAACTACAAGAGCAAGACAAAGAGGCACTGAAAGGCTTACAGTGTGTATATGTAAATGCTTCAACGTACGAGCCGACAACGATACTGGCTAACTTCCCCTCGGCGCGATGTGCATAGTGGAAATCCGACACTGCGCGTTCAATAATCTGGTCACGCAATTAGCACTGGGCCGTATTCTTTGCGAAGCCACAACATCATGAAAAGAATAATCCAAAAACGCAATGAACAAGGAAAACAAACCTTAGACTTTTCCACCACGTCAAAACCTGCTCCATCTAACCGCCTGTCCAGCGCTCCTCTTAACCCTCCCAGCAATACCGCACTCGTGCCCGCCATGCCCGTCATACAGCCTACCAAACCCGAAAAATACAGCGTTGAGGCCGCGACGGCAGAGTGTTCTGGATCTATGGAAGCCTGGATGCCGACGAAGAGCGATGAGCTCATTACGCCCACGCCGAAGCCGCCGGGGAAATTATACGTTGATTCGAAAGCGTTGATGTCGTTTCCGCGCCAGCGCAAGATGAGGAGGACGTAGCCGAGACATGCGAAGAAGAGAGAAAAAATGGTTATGTTTTTGTAACGGCCGGTGCTGGGGAGTGTCAGAAGAAGATCTTGAGGCGGATAGACTGACGGTGGGAAGACAGGGTGAAAAGGTCGTACCGTTTTATGATTGAACCAGATACGAGACCTCCGACTGCGTTGCCGACTACTCCCGGAACGAGGTGTGCTCCAGCTTCACTATTTGAGGCTTCGGTCGTCACTTGGAAGTACAGCGGTACAACGATCATAAGCTATATTTTCGGGAGTATCAGTGTCGACGAATTCACAGTCAAACGATCGAATCGTGACGACAACTCGGAAGACAGATAAAATTCACTCACACCAACTTGCGCCGTCGCCTGAGCGACTGTAATAATCAGCGAGATCACCAAGTCCTTTTGTATCAGCAATTCAAGAGGAATGATGGGTTCCCTCGCGAATTTTTGCTCCGTGATGCAAAACAACACAAGGAAAACACTCCCAGCCCCCAACGACCCCAGAATCAGTGGATCCGACCACGCCACGCGATCTCCGGCGACCTGCAACGGGAGCAGAAATCCCAAAATACTCAAAGTCAAAAAAGTCGCGCCTTGAAGATCAACGCGGGATAGTTTACTTCCTTTTGGCTCACTTTCTTCGCTTTCCATGTGTTCGTCCGACGAGTTCTTCTTTATCGATCGTTGCAGTTCTGCGTGCGAAGGAACCATGATGGCAATGAGAATGATGGCAATACAAGCGATCGGGGTTTGACCGATGAAAGACCATCGCCATCCCACAGTGTCAGCGAGCCAGCCGCCCAATGGACCTCCGATGCTGCGGGCCGTAGTAGCGATGATGTTGACGTAGGAGCGCCATGCTGCAACCGAGCGCAGAGGAAGAAGGTCGGTTACTAGGATGGAGACTAGGGCTGTCATGCCTGAGGATCCCAGACCGGATATCACTCTTCCTAGGATGAGCTGTGGCATGGATGTTCCGATACCTCTGTCATGCTGTTAACGCGTGGCTTTTGAGGGCGTTTTCGGGGGAGCTTACACGATGGCACTGTTGAAGCTGGTCAGTTGACTGCTCTCTGAATATATTTATCTTGCAGGAATATGTAAATCACAAGAAATTTGGACTTTGATAACGATGGAAGAACACTTACCAGCCAACCGCAAAGAGCAAGTACGCCACGATCAAACATCGTTTCCTCCCATATATATCGCTGAGCTTCCCATACTACGAACCTCACAGTATCAGTACAAATCCTCCTAAAACTCAATGAATACAACAAACAACTTCTTTTTATGCGCAGGCACTACAATTCGCACCCTCGATCTCTTTTCTCCCAAAATCAAATACGAAATGATCAATCTCACCAAAGGCTGTGTGACGGCACTCGCAAGCACAAAACTCGTAAGCAACCAACTCGAATCCCTCAAAGCGCCAAACTCGGACGAAATGACCGTATGCGTGGCCATCAAAAACGAACTATCAGCGTTCGACATGATAACACCTGTGACAAGAAACGCACAAGACGCGCGCGAAAACAAATCAGTCTCTCTGTCTGACAGCAAGAAAGGTCAAAAGCTCCTTTCACGCGAAGAAGCAGAACAAGATACAAGGCCACGAAGGAAAACGTAATTCTCACCGATCAACAAGACGAGGACGATACTCGCCACCGAGACAGACGAAGACGAATCTGTCGCCGTCGATGAAGCAACCGACGATATGAGAACATCAGTTTCCTCCGTCACCAATACCTCTTCGTCTCTGCCGTTCCCCATCGCCACATGTCGACTCTTGTCAAGAGGAGGTTCCGATAGCGGGGCTCGTTCGCTGGACGATGGCTCCGTGTTGGAGAGAAGAGGCGTGCGTTCTGTTATTCGAGAAGACATCTCGTTCTCTCTCGCAATATCACTGCTAAATTAAACTGCTTCCGAAAAGAAATTAAAGAAAAATAGATGAGCAGGAGAGTCGCCACCCGCGCACAAGAAGAGTGACCGGAACTTATCGTTCGCGGGGGTTTTTCGAGGAATGAAGAAAAAATGGCGCTAATGCGGGCATGCTTGCATGCTGCATACTGCAGTTAACAGCACACACAAAGTTACAATAGGGTAGTCAGCTGTCGATGGGGTTTTGCGAATCGCGGACCTTTCCGCTATCGCGAGATGTGGTGGAGGCGCGGGTTTTCCTGGAGCGGGAATCCCATATCGGCTTTAGCCATGTATGTTGTCTTATCCGATGGTTAGCGGCGCAAAGGGACGTAGCCGCGATCACGACATTGGGTTTGTGCAGAGTGTCATTGCTGGACTGACCAATCGCAGCATTTTTGTACGTGAGAGTTTTGATAGATTTTTTTAGGGGTTGATGAGAGTTGTGTAAGATGTTTAAATGTTGCGTGAAGGGCAACAAAACATATGCACAGAATCAGCATCCGATCGTAATTTCGATGCAGGACACTGGGTATCAGCAGAACGCATCACAATTGATTCAGAAGATCCATCCATGTATGGAAATCTATTAATCTAAACCCGAAGCGCAAGGTAACGCACAGAGAACCGATTCAGCCACTCCCAACCCTAGACCGAGTCCCTTTTTCTATCAACACCTACTCCGACCTCAAATCTGATACCTAAAGTCCGGTTCCCGATCAGTGTACATTTGCCCAGGCGGCGTCGTATATCCCTCAGCCAACTTTCTATCCTTGCCAGCCTCTCTTCTCTTGTAGATGGCTCTGACGACCCACCAGCCGCACCAGGCGAAAACCAGGGATCCGAGGCTCCACGCATGGCCGAGTTTGTAGCCGGGAGCGGCGTTGCTTTGGTAGATCTGGCCTGAGACGACGCCGCCGATGTTGGTGAGTGTTAGTAAGATACCGATGGAGGCAGCCTGCGAGCGCGGGTAGGAAGTTAGTGAGGGTCTTGGAGATGCGATACGATGAGCTATCGAGGGAAGTTTGGATGATGGGCATACGTACACGTTTGCCGTCGGGTGCGCAGTTCACGGAAAGCCAGGTGATGTTACTGCCTGTGCAGATGAAACAAGCTGTGGCGATGAGGTACGTCGCAAAGTACCATACGGCAGGTGAAACGGGTGACAGTAGGACGGCATAACCGACGATTCCAAAGGGCGCTGCGATGATCATGGGTAGGAAGCGCGTCTGGTATCGATCTGACATCCAGGCAGCGAATGCGTATACGATAGCACCCCACTGCGTCTGGTTAGTAGCTGGTGGTTAATGTATAGGAAGGCGATACGTACTAGGTTCGTAGGTACGCACAGGTACTGAGCTTGCTTGACGGAGTACTTGAAGCCGTATCTGATGATGATGGGCAGGAAGGTCCCGAAACCGTACAAGATGGTGACGACGCAGATCTGGATACAGCCGTGGAGCCAGCTCTTGATGTCTTTGGCGGCTGCTTTGATTTCTTCTTTGCTGTGGCGACCGTCGCTGCTCGAGTAAGCTGCTGTGCGCGCAGCGCGGAGACGCATGATCTTCTTCTCCTCCTCGTTCAGAAAGTACGCCGTCTCGTAGTCCTTGGGAACGACAAAGACACAAATGAAGGCCCAGACTATCGTGATGATGCCTTCAATCACGTACAACCTGGCCGTGTTACTACGACAAGAACGAAGTCGAAGAACAATATTGAGCTTACCATCGCCATCCAGGCCAACCCCTCACTCCGTCCATCTCCAGTACACCCAGCGCGATCAATCCACCGACGGCGCCGCTCAACGCGCTCGCAATAAACAGGTATGCGACTCGTATGCCAAGTTCTTCTCTCGTGTACCAATTGCACATGAAAAGCGTCATAGCTGGGAACAAGCAGCCTTCGAAGAAGCCCAGGAATATGCGCGTGGTCACCAGACCAGCAAAGTTCTGCACGAAGCCAGTGCATAAGCATGTCAGACCCCATAGGAAGGTAATCGCCGGAATCACGCGATTGAACTGGAGGCGCTTCACCAGGACCGAAGTCGGGAATTCCGCGAGGATGTAGAAGATGTAGAATACAGAAACCGAAGTCTTAGAGGTCAATGTCAGCTGGTGAGGATAGAATATTGAGGGATCAAGTTGCTGAGTTCTGATGGAGGACGAGGATGTGCGGCGTAATCGCAACCACTTACATTCAGCTCGGTGCCTTTGAGATGGATGTCCTTCGTCATGCCTTGTGTCGCTGCAAAGCCAATATTTCCTCTGTCCAAGTACGAAATGAGCATGAGCAGCATCATGACGGGCGCGACGTAGCAATCCAGCTTTCGCACGAGCGCGGCCTCTTTTCCGCGCGCCTCGATGGCCTCTGGCGATTCGTCCTGTCGGAGGTACTCGGTGGCCTGGTACTGTTGCTTCTCCTCCTCCTTGGCCGTAACACCTGAGTCGTCTTTCAAGATAAATCCAGCCATCTTCAGCATTCCACTCCGAGCCTGATTGCTCGATGTCGAGAGAGATTGAGGGGTTGAAGACAGAGGAATTCAGTCAGAGGAAGATCGGCGTAAGTCCTTTCAGACCGACAAGCATCGATTATACAGACCCAGTGCAGCGTAATCCGTGATAGGTATGCCCCTCGACCCTGATTGAGCGTCCAAGACACGGCCCAGATAGCGCGTTTACCCCAGACGGGTAGGATTATGGCACGATGGATGCGTCGCTCTGACCCATAGGCGCGCGGTGATGCAGCCGTGTCACGGTAGGCGAGGCGCGCCGGGAAAGGTGAGTGGTGATCCCTCTGTGATCCTCTCCGCTAGCATCCAATCCAATAACGCCGGCACCCGTTTTGGGGCCATGCCATGCGGAGCGAGGTCGTGTTCTTTTCTTCTCCGAGCTCGGTGTGGAGAAGGGTCCGTTGGGGAAGATGTCGGATGCAGGGGATCATCGGTGCTGGAGTGAGGTGGGGTGCGGAAAGAGGGGTCCGGATGAATGTCGAATGGTCCAGGGCACGGGTTTGGTTAAGAATCTGCGCGAGAAGGCGAATTTGGCTATGGATAGGTATTTTTGGGCTGCTATGCATTGATTGACGGTTTTTGGGTGTCTTGACTTTTCAATGTACTTCCAGATCTTATCCAAGTTTGAACTGTTACTACACTTAACAACATTTCCTTAGATATGTAACAGCTCCGAACAGAAGGGTAATATATGTTATCGACTCTTGATACTTTTAAGTAGTTTGGAAGCATATTCGACCAGATATCTCTCAAACACCATTCGAGTGTTCAAAGCAACCTTCAACTTCAACATCACATACGCTTCAACCATGTCAACTCCAGACCAAACTGTAGCCTTCATCGGTACGCCGTCTCAAGCCCTCCAAATCTCTCCTACACCACTAACATCCACCAAAAGGCCTAGGCGTAATGGGCTACCCCATGGCCATGAACCTCCGCAAAGGCCTACCCCCCTCCCACACCCTCCTCATCTGCGACATCAACCCGTCAGCCCTCACCACCTTCCAATCCGAAACCGCCAACCTCGGACCCGTCTCAATCGTGCAAAACGGGTCCGAAGCCATCCAACGCGCCAACACCATCATAACCATGCTCCCCGACTCTCCAGCCGTAAAAACCGTCTACCTCGACCCCCAAACCGGGATCCTCACGGGCGCCGAAAAAGCCCTGCAAACCACGCCCTCCCGAAACCTCCTCGTCATGGAATGCGGCACCATCGACCCCTCAACCATCATCTCCCTCGCATCCACATTCACCGCATGCTCCACCGCCCCCTCCCTCTCCTTCCTCGACGCTCCCGTCTCCGGCGGTCCCATGGGCGCAAAAGACGCAACCCTAACCTTCATGGTCGGCACGCCCACCCCCTCCGCCTTCGAAACCGCAAAAACCTTCCTCTCGCACATGGGCACCGCATCCTCCATCTTCGCCTGCGGGCCTCCTAGCGCAGGGACTTCCTTCAAGATAATAAACAACTACCTTTCCGCCATCACATCGCTCGCGGCGTCGGAAGCGCTCAACATCGGCGCGAAGCTGGGTCTCGATCTTAAACTCCTATCCGATGTTATTAATGTGTCGGGCGGGCAGTGCTGGGTTACTAGTAAAGCGAACCCCGTCCCCGGTGTGATGGAGAATGTGCCGAGTAGTCGCGGGTACGAGGGTGGGTTTCGGATTGAACTTTGCGCGAAGGTGTTGGGGATGGGGAGTGAGTTGGCGAAGCTGAGTGGTGCGCGGACGGTGCTGGATGGGCCGGCGTTGGCGGCGTTTGGGGAGGTTATGAAGGATGAGAGGTATATGGGGAAGGATGCGAGGGTGGTTTATAAGTGGTTGAATGAGAGTGGTGGGGAAGGGGGTGCGTGATTGAGGAATGATATGTCTTCGTTTTGCGCTCTTTTTCTCGGATTACTTCGTTCGAACATGAAGAAAGTAAATGTTACTAAAGGAAACAACACTTCCCATATCTTTTATTTCTCTAATACTCGACCCAAAAACAAGCTTCATTCTCGAAGACAGGAGATTTCACCCTACAACCACACGCTGAAGCTACTCAATCGAACAACAACCTTCCTTAATACAAAAAAGGTGACACTCCCTGAAGCTATTCCTTTCTAATACAATAAACCGTGCAGAGAGTCACGTCTTAAATCAAATTTCCTTAATCAGTCTTCCCTCGCATAACTCAAATATCGACAATGGCCTTATACCTATCGACAAGACAGGTAAACCTCGAGCTTAAAAGTTACCGAGTGAGTAAGTTATTCAACAACAGACATATCCAACCTCCCCCTTCTCCAGCACACGCGCCAAAAAATATATATATATATATATACACCAGCTAGTTCTATAATTCATTCACTTATACATACACCACAAACAAACATCCAATCAACTTCACAAGATGAGACAGAAAGCTACATATCCAGTACCCCTCTTAATTTTTTCCCCTTACCTATTCAAATGAGCTAACACAACACAACAACACTATTCATTAGCTATCAATATTATTAATACAAAAGTTTAGTAATTTGCCCCTACTCTATTCGTCCCCCTCCCCAGCCTCCCCCCTCATCCTCACACGTCCCACCCATCCTGTGTCTCCTTCGCGCCTCTCTCTCTCCACCCACGGTCACGTCACGGATGGAAAGCACGGCAATGCATATCTGTGTGCGTTCATATAGGTAGTTACTACATACCTAGTGTACTCCGCCTGTTGGGGTAGTGGTAGTGGGGATGTGGGGCGAGCGGGGAGACTGGGGGGTTGGGAGGGGGGTTACTTAATCTGGGTGGATGTTGTTGCGTGTGGGATGGAATAGGTAAGGGGGGAAGGGTGGTACTTATTTTTTGTGTGGTGTTTGGCTGGGTTTGTAAGGAGGAAGGGGGCAGGGGAGATGGTTGAGGGATTGATGGTGGTTCATAGACTGAACTGAACTGTGCCGCACACGCACACGCACACATACATATGTGCATACACGCGCACGTGTGCATCGCGTGGGTGGGTGCCGCGAGGGAGGAACGGGAAGGGGGAGAGTTATGCAGGGCTCAAAGGTGCATATGGTGTAACGGGTCGCATGTTATCCCCCTTCGAATAAAGATATTGGAGAGGTTACCTATTGGAGATGGGACGATGGGAAGATGAATGGATGGATTTATGGTTGTGGTAGTAATGATAGAGGTAATGGTATCAATGATATGTAGGTAAGAGATAAAGTAAGCCAAGGTAACATAGAAACCATCCATCTATATTTATAAAAAAAAGTCCTTTCATCTCCGGGAAGAAAACAACTACTTCTCCCCGCCAAAGAACCTCCCCCGATTCTGAACATCACTCTCCCACTCGACATCGTGTGAAAAGATAATCTCCACGCCTTCCTGTTCTAATGCTCTGATCCTCTCTATCGTGCGCTCCGCTTCGCTGCGATCCGCGTGAATGCAGCAGACGTGGCCCTCAGCATCGTTCCACTCGCCAATAGCCTTCTCGCCTGTCAGCAATCTGCGGTCATGACAGGAATCGCCGCCGAGGTAGATGCGGTGGGTGTCGGAGACGCGGGCGAGGAGGTTGATGTGGCCGGGGAGATGGCCGGGAGCGTCGACGATGAGGAGGGACCCGTCGCTGAAGATGTCGAGGACGGAGGGGAGTGGGGCGTGGTGTTTCCAGTGGTCGTGGAGGGTTATGTCGTCGGGTGCTGGGTTTGCTAGGAGGTGGTCCGATTGAGGGGTGGTGGTGGAGGACGGGGATGGGGATGAGAGTTCGATGGTGCGGTCTGAGGGTAAGAGATCGTGCTCGAAGAAGGAGTGCCCTCCACGCAGAGTTGGGCATGTGTTGCTTAGGAGGGAGAGAGCACCGTTTCCGACAACAAAAGTTGACGTAGGGAAGTCGCGCGGTTCGCCAATGTGGTCCCAGTGGACCTGAGGAGGGCGAGAGTTAGCGATGGGTTGGGCTCCAGGGGATGAAGCTTACATGAGAGTAGAACACGTAGTCAATGTCTTCCGGGGTAAGGCCTCCTCTTGATAAGCTCTTGACAACATCTGGGTCCGTGGTCATGGGCTGTCGCGTCTCCACATGTTTCTGTATGGGGGCGGCGTATCTTTTGATATCTCTCCTCAGCCCCAGATCAAAGACAATTCGGGTAATCTTGCCATTGCGTGGATGCTGATGTTGGATCAAAAACGCTAGAGAAGGGACAGTTTTTCGAGCTTCCCGTGATACAGGATGCACGAACTGATATTCTGGAAGGGTGAAGTGCCCCGCTGAAAGGGCATGCACAGTGACAAAGGTTTGTGCTGGGGGACATGAGGACCCAGCCTGGTCAATCAACACAGAAGTAGACATTGCACGCGCTCGCTCGCAGACTTCAAGATGGCACGAGCGAGAGAGTACTTTCACAGAGAAGGTTACACAGCAGCTAAGCACTCTAATATCGTAGTTGGACTGACAACGCAGTCACCGAGACATGGACGGAGATGAGCGTTGAGATATCGAGCCATCCGCCCGGCTTAAACTAGTCTGCAGTAGCGTATGGCGTTACGACGTGGAGCCGGTGTTATTACCCCTCCCTCATCAGGTTGCGTTGGGGTAAACAGTCTATAGTGCCCGGCAATCCACAGTCGCTCTATCATTTGCGGATCTTCCACGACGGAGTGAAATGAAATTGGAATTTCGTTTCTTATCATCTTGACCTCCACACTCGGGCTATCGTTGGACCCATCCGTTTCTTTTTGGAAATTGACGGTCGCATCATGGATGAATCGATCGAATTCAAGACACTAGGCTTCATCGGCCTGGGAGCTATGGGGAAACCGATGCTGGTACATCTGGCGAACAAGCTCCCGCCCGAATCGCGACTCTTTGTCTTCGACGTGTATGAACCAGTGGTAGACGAAGTTTGCGGGCAGTTTCCACACAGAGTATTCAAAGGAACTAGCGCGAAGGATGTCGCCCAGCAAGCGGTAAGGAGGCAACCCCCCGAAAAAGCAAAGGCAAAAAAGCAAGCAGATTGCTGATCAAGGCAGGAAACCATCATCACCATGGTACCCGAAGGATCCCACGTGCGATCGGTTTATCTCGACATTGAACATGGCGTCTGCAGCACCGATGTTTCGAACAAGCTGCTCATCGACTGCTCGACGATCGATACGGCGACCAGTCTGGCCGTGAAGGACCATATCCACAACCACTTCCCGTCGGCCTCTTTCTACGACGCGCCCGTCAGTGGCGGGGTAGTGGGGGCAATCAAGGGTACGATAGCATTCTTCTTGGGATGCGCGGACGGAGATGCGAACCTGAAGCGCCTGACGCAGCTCGCGAGCATGATGGGCAAGGAAATGATACCCTGCGGAGGGCCGTCACTGGGGCTGGCAGCGAAGCTCTCCAACAACTACCTGTCGGGCGTGATTGCTATTGCCTGTTCGGAAGCATACGATATGGGGATGCGAGCCGGGCTGGATCCACGGACGCTGGCCAAGGTATATGCCGCTGGAACCGCGCAAAACACCATATCAGACCGGTTCTGCCCGGTGCCCCACGTATATGCGGAGGCGCCATCGACGGGAGGGTACAAGCAGGGCTTCAAGGTTCAATTGATGCGCAAGGACTTTGGGCTGGCACTGGAGATGGCAAAGCGAGTGGGGTCTCAGAACGTGCTGGGCGAGGTCGGACTGGCAACGTACGAGGGGGCGAGCAACGACGCTCGATGTCGAGACCTCGATTCTCGCGTCGTGTATCGCTTTTTAGGCGGCAATGAGGAATGGATGACCGAGACAAGAGGTGCATGATGCCGCGTCGTTTGCGTCATGCTGCTGCGGACAAGTGGGTGATGTTGTGCGTGAAAGGAGTGGGTACATACTGTACATACATGTGCAGGGCTGGTTGTGGGATGGCGCAAGACAGGCAGGCAGGGAGAAGTTGGGGAAAGAGGGGCGGAGAGGTGGAGAGGCGGAGAGAGGGGGAGGGGGAGGGGCAAAGGTGCCCCAACAGCTATGCAAGCTCCTTATTATTATTCGAATATACATACATAGACTCTTTCCCATCTGCCGACCTGATCTGGAAACGGTATTTTTTCCGTTTCCTCCAAATCTGTTCTCTGTCTGGTACCTAGTTCCAGTATCTGCCCATTCGGTACTCACCTCGAAGCCATGTCGTCGGACCCCAAGTACGATGATCTGCACAAGCAGCTGTTCGACGAGGGCTTGAAGATGCGACGCAGCGTCGTCGGCAGCGAATACGTCGATAAAGCTTTGGAAAACGGGTCCACCGAGGTATGAAACGTCGATATTTTGTTTTTGTCGGATGCGATACTGACGCGGCGTTGCAGTTCTCGCGCGCCGGCCAAGAGATTGTTACCGAGTGGTGCTGGGGATACGCCTGGTTAGCCGTCTCCCCCGAACGAAGCCTTGCCTAGCTGATGCTCATGCGGAAATGCAGGACTCGGCCTGGCCTGACCAAGCAACAGCGGTCGCTGCTTAACATCGGCATGCTTATGGCTCTTAATCGGGCTCCGGAGCTGGCGGTACACATCCGAGGCGCAAGGAACAACGGGCTGTCGGAGCTGGAGATCCGCGAGGCCATCATCCACGCGACGACGTACTGCGGCGTGCCGGCGGGGGTGGATGCGATGAAGACGGCCGAGAGAGTGCTCAACGACATGGCTGAGAAGGGCGAGATGGCACGTGAATTGGGTGGCAAGAGCGAGCGGGCATAGCAGAGAAGCATTAAACCAGGTAGGCATGTACAGTGTACATGGGGAACGACTTTATGATCCAATGGCTACATATTATGATGTACATAGATATGTAGCCATCCATGTCCATGGCACAAAATGATATAGGCGGAGCGGAGGGGGTAGCCATGTGCATTGTACTCTGCACGCACCCAGCCATGCATGCATGCATGCATGCATCCATTGATGTTGATAGACGACGGATGGCAGAAGCCTCGAGGATACGAACAAAATTTTGCAGAAAAAAACAAACCACAGACGTTTCATCAGAACTGGATCCACATCAAACGTGAGGGGCTTCGTCGTAATGTAATGATGCAATCAATTCTACATGGCTTTATTTGTAGACGACCCCGCTCAAACGCAACAAACCCCGCGGCGACAAGACGACCAGAGAGGAGAGAGACCAAAGAGGAATGCTACAAGTTGCAGGCGGACTCGAGCCAAGGGGTGGTGATGCATTAGGGACTGCCTATCCTTTGCCCGTGATTCGCTCGGGTGGCCTGTCTTCTCCTCCCTGTCTTTTCTCTCTCCCATGTCGTCTCTCCTCCCTCTCCGCATTTTCTGATCCTTCACAGCCAGCTCAAGCCAGTCCAGTCCACCACACCACACCAACCACACGCATCCACGCTTCGTTGCAAACATCGGAACCATCGCCCTCCAGAAATGCGCCGCCATTGACACCTTGTACTCACACATGTCTCCCTCCTGTAGCACCACCACCACCACCACCACCACCAGGCAGAGTTGGTCGCTAACCTAAGCTTTGGGGACCCCAATTTTTTCATGGAGCAGCCCGAGCCGATCCCCGCGGGGAAGAGGGAAAGCGACTCCACCACCACCACCATCATCACCACCACTACCACCACAAACAGCAATCACCACAAGGACAAGGAAAAGGAAAAGCGCTTCGAATGCTCCCATTGCCAGCGCAGATTCGCCAGGCTGGAACATTTACAACGCCATGATCGCATCCGTGAGTTGATTCCTCATGATCGCATCCACCCTTGCAACCATCCAATCTAACCACCTGCGGTGCCACAACCCAGACAGCGGCGTAAAACCTTTCCGTTGCTCAGAGTGCAATTATTCCTTCACGCGCAGGTACGTCGACACCAAATACATTCACAAAACCAATCTAATTGCCTTTTCACGTATAGTGATCTGCTGGTACGTCATGAACGCCTGACCCATCAAAGGGAGAATCACACCAACGGGAAGAACCACCAAAACCATGCCAAGCTCCAGAATCACCCATCTTCAATCGAAAGCTATGTGCCGCCAGACGGGAGACCCATGAAACGCATGCGATACGACTCAGAACGTCCCATTTCCGATCTCCCCAGCCTCATGTCTCCCGCCGCGGTTCTGGCCATGGACACCCAATCCCTTCATCAACACCAGCCGGGAACCGTGGGACCCATATCCTCCGTCCCCGCCACCGACGAATTCTCTCTCGCCGCTCTTTCTATGGCTGCCGAGTACCAGGCCATGCAGGGTACCATGGACAACGGCAGGCCTCCCCTCCACCAGGTCCCCAATCATGTACCTCTCCAGGAGAATAACATCGCAAGAAGTGTGGAGCATTCCGCCATGCAACCTCCACCAACGCATCAGGTGCAAGCTCCCAGTGTTGGCGAGTCTCTGGACAGTTTGACCGCGTTCCTTGACCACGAACCCCTCAACTCGTATCACTTTGCAAGTCTGATCAACACCGAGCAGCCTATGCCTTTCTTCTCGCCGGAATCATTCACGTATGGCCACGATTTTCTGCCACCAGGATCCCATGCACCATCCGTCACCAGCGCAAACAGGACGAATGCTGATGATAACCATTCCTTCTCACGCTTCGGCTCTAGGTTGCCGTCGCTACAGCCGGACGACATCACTCAGTGTGAAGGACCCCCAGCTGCTTTTTCAGAAATCACCATCCAGGGTCGACAGAAGGTCTTGGAGAAGCTGCAAGAGTTTTCTTCTGTTGTCGCATCCGATTTCCGGCTGCCCACTCGCATGGCTCTATGTAGATACACGGCCGCTTACGTCAACGGATTTCATGAGCACATGCCTTTCTTACACATTCCTTCCATGTCTGTAGATACTTGCTCCATTGAGCTCATTCTTGCCATAGCCGCGGTCGGCGCGCAATACACGTTCGAGGGGGAGAAGGGGGTGGAGCTGTTCAATGCCAGCCGAGCCATCGCGACGCATCGCATACGAAGGCGGGACGCTCGACTGGTAGAAGCTCACCGCCGCGCCGAATCTACGCGATCCTCATCGCACGAGGCGGATATGTCGTCCAACGCTGCCCGCAGTCCCCGGCGCTCTTTTTCCGCTGTCGGTCCACTAGGTCTTCCTTGCGGCCCTGAGTACTATACCTCGGACGAGGATCTCATGCAGACGGCGCAAGCTCTGCTTCTGCTCATGGCACTTTGCACATGGGCAAAGCACAGAGAAATTCTTCGAGAAGCCCTCGCCATCCAAAGCATTCTGGCCACCTTGATCCGCGACGATGGCCTCTCGAATGAGCCGCTCCAGGAGGAATTGTCCTGGCATGACTGGATCCGACGAGAATCGGTCAAAAGGACAAAGTTCATCGTCTACGCATTTTCGAACCTTCATTGTATCGTCTACAACATACCTCCCTTCATCCTCACGTCCGAAATGAAGTTGACATTGCCTTGCGGTGCCGCAGAGTTCAAGGCCAACACAGAGTCTGCTTGGCGTGAATTGAAGAAAAAAAGCAAGCCCGAGATCCAGTTTCAGGATGCACTTCAAAAGTTATTTACCAGAAGCGGCCGCGAAATCACCGAGTGCAATTCGAGCTCTGGAAACTACGCTTTGATCCACGCGCTGATCCAACACATCTTCTTTGTTCGACAAGTCGCACGATGTCGCTACGATGGGCAGCGAGACCTGAGCCCAGAGGATGTTTCATCCCTGGAGAATGCCTTGAGGAACTGGCAGGTGGGTTGGAAAAACAATCCCGAGTCATCGCTAGACCCTATGGATCCAAACGGCCCGATTGCATTCAACTCTACCGCACTCCTTCGCCTCGCCTATATTCGCCTATACGTTGACACGGCTGGTAGAGCTCTGGAAACTCGGGATCCGATCTTGATTGCCAATGCCTTTCGCGCCGGTCCAACCATCCGACGGTCACCCAAAATTACTCGAGCAGTGCTCCATTCCGCACATGCGCTCAGTATCCCCGTCAAGATTGGGTACAGGCTCGTCGCAAAAACCCAGTCCTTCATCTGGTCGATTCAGCACTCCTTGTGCACACTGGAATGCGCCTATCTGATGAGCAAATGGCTTGAAGCACTCTCTGAACCCAACCCGGAACCTCCCATCACCGACGACGAGCGGAGGATTGCCTCGATCGTCAAGGGTATGCTTGATGAGACCGAATTTGCGCTCCCGCCAGACGTGACTTCAGACTCGCCGGCCTTCACAAAGTATCTTAGCGCTGGCATGTTGAGGGTTTGGAGTGAGATATTCAAGGGGTCACAAACTTGGGCGATTGTTGACGTTATTGGTACTGCCCTGAATCTTTATGCGGATATGTTGGAGTCGGGATAGAGTTGGTAACGCTAAAACACATGCACTATCATATCTGCCGCGATATTGTGGTTTCTCTATCCAAGAAGAAGAAATTCCCTAATCTGTCATTGCCATATCAATGACCAACTTTCCCCCTTCACCCTTGTGATACTCATCCACGAGGTCATTCAGTCTTGGTAATGAGAACGATCTGGTCATGGCTCGGACATTATGCTCAGCAGAAAAGCTCAACATCTCGCGCAGCATCCTGTTGCTGCCGATCAGGCTGCCGATGATAGATATGTCTCGAAACACTACATCGCGAGCGGAGATGCGGAAGCCATCTTCTGGGAAGGACACAACAACACACTTCCCGTGTGACTTCAGCAGCGCCATAGCGTAGTCGAAGGCGGCCTGGGTTTCTGGTAGAATAATCACCGCATCAAGCCCCATCTCTCCACGATCCTTCTTCCCGTCTTCAGCGCCCAACTGCTCGACTATATCGGTTGCCTTTTCAGATCTCGCGTCCACGATTCTAGCGCCTGTGTTCAGCCCCTTTGCTAGCTTCAGAGGCGCGTCGGCAGCATCCACTCCATGTACCTTGTATCCCATCTTGGCCGCATACTGCAGCCCCAGATGCCCCAGGCCACCTCCTGCGCCAACGATTCCCACTCTATCGCCTATCTTCAACTGGCATCTCTTAAGAGCTGCATAGATGGTTACGCCAGCACACATGAGTGGTGCAGTCTCGACAGCGGATAAGGCAGCTGGAATGGGTGCTACCTGCCTTGCATCCACCACGGCGTATTCGGCGAAACCACCAGGTCTGCTCAACCCATTATTTTCAGAATGTGGGCAATATACCGAGTACCCTTTTTCGTCTCGTCCTACAGGATCCTTCGATCCTTGGCATTCGAAACAATCCCCGCATGGATGGAAAGCTCGCCCGGGCACACCGACTCTGTCGCCTTCCCTAAATGCGTTGGCTATTGAACTCGGCGAGTCAAAGTGTGAGACCACGGTTCCCGCGAACTCGTGGCATGCAATGTGGGGGAAGGCTTTTGGCAAACCCGGCATCTGGCCTTGGGCGAGCACGTAATCTGTGTGACAGTAAGATGCGGCGTCCACCTTGATCAGAATATCATCTGGAGCGTTTGGTTTTGGTATTGGAACATTGAGGAGTACGTAGGCTGTTTTGAAAGCCTCGAGAAACTGGCCTTGCATTGTCTGGGGGAGCTGTCCTGCCATGTGGGTGAGGCTGTTTTCGTTTGGGAAGAAAGGATCGATTGCAAAGCCAGCGTCCGCTCCCGAACAAGGAATGACAATATGCACGTTTAATAAAGATCCCCGCATGGAGCGGGGTACGGAGGAAGCTACGGGGTAAAGACGCGGGGCGATACATACCTGCTTGCATACGCAGACGCAACCTTCTCCAACTCGATGCAATCAATCCTTGACAACCAATACATTCACGCCGACTCCCAAGCTCCCACTGAAGATCACCACCTCGTAACATCCCTCAACTCCGACCTTTTCTCTCCCTCGTCAACCACTTCATCCAAACCTCCACCATCTCAGCAAAACCAGCCTCCAAAAAAAACCACCTCCCCCCAGAGAACAATGACCCAACCCCGTCCCACCCTCCCCCCACCGCTCCCAAACCAATCCTACGTCTCCATCTCCGCCCTCGACGGCGGGCACCTCACACTCCCCGAACACCTCTTCGTCACATCCGCCTCCCCCTCAACCCGCACCACCGTCCCCTCCCTCTCCTTCCTCATCCAGCACCCCTCCCCCTCACCCACCAACCCCTCGCGCCCAACCACCAACATCCTCTTCGACCTCGGCCTAAAACGCACCATCTCCGACTACCGCCCTGCCCAACAATCCCACATCACGCACCGCCACCCCATCACCACATCCCCCGACGTCCGCGAAAGCCTTCTCAAAGGCGGCATGTCGCCCTCGGACATCGACATCGTGGTGCTGAGCCACGTCCACTGGGACCACGTAGGCACACCCTCCGACTTCCCCAACGCGAGATTCATCGTCGGGAACGGAACCCTGAACCTCCTCTCCAACGGCGACGGCCCGTTCTACCCAGCGGACCTCTTCAACGCAGACGAACTCCCTAGAGATCGCACGACCGAACTCCCACCCACGTCCACCCCTTCCCTAACCTCAACCTCAACCTCGACTGAAACTTACACATGGGCACCCCTCCCCGGCCTCTTCAAAAACACGATCGACCTCCTCTCCGACTCCTCCCTCTACATCATCGACGCGCCCGGACACCTCACGGGCCACATTAACCTCCTCGCCCGTATCTCGCCCTCGAAATGGATCTACCTAGGCGGGGATTGCTGTCACGATTACCGCATCCTTACTGGGGAGAGGGGGATTGCGGTGTATGATTTTGAGGTTGGCGGTGGGGTTGTGAAGAGGAGCGTGCATGTTGATATGGAGGAGGCGAGGCGGACGGTGGAGGGTGTTGGGCGGTTGTTGTTGGGTAGGGAGGTTGGTAGGAGGGGGGAAGGAGGTGATGAAGGGGGTAGGGATAGGGAGGAGGCGGAGGTGGAGGTGGTTATCGCGCATGATGCGGAGTGGAGGGAGAGGAATGCGGCGAGGTTTTGGCCGGGGCGGATGTAGCTTGTTAAAGGTGAGGGGTGTGGTGGAGGGGGTGGATGTAGTATCCCTAGGAGTAGAATACGTACTTATAGAAGATGATTCAAGACCGGTGATGAAGAAGAATGGATACGTCTGTGAGAAAGCAAGAAAAAAGATGGGGGGTAGGTAGGTATTATACATGGCAAAAATAATTGATCCATGTCATGTGTGCCATTACGGAGTTATCAGCTATGTATGTATATGTGCCTAGGTAGGTACTTAGGGCTATGTAGGGGGGGAAAAAAAGGGCTGTGTTGTTTGGGACCGCGAACTTTTTTCCATTTTTTGAAAATAATCTTGTTTGTGAACAAAAACAACCCTCTTGTGACGTATATATATATATATGTACCTTTCTACATACATGACTGTTCCAGACAAAGTTGTGTTGGGCAAAATGAAGAAAAGCTTGTCAACCAACCAACCGCTCCCCCCTGTTCCATGTCTCTCTCTCTCTCTCCTCAGACAAACCTCATAATATATGTATGTGCACAACGGGTAGGTAGGTAACGTGTTACTTGGTGTATGATATACACAAAGCACGACCTCGAAAAGAAGACAAAAAAAAACCTGCCCCTAAAAAACCCACACCTTTTGCCACAGAAAACAAAAACTCCATACAAAACACCACCTACCCAACCCTCCTCTTCCTCCCCCTCCTCCCCCCACCACCCCCACTCGCACCCCCCTCAACAACCCCCTCCCCCAACCCCTCCAGCTTCTCCTCCTCGACGCCCTCGGGAATCCCCATCTCCTCCTCCTGAAAAACCCCCTCAATAATAGCCAGCATATCCTCGAGCTCCTCGTCGGAGAACCGCACGCCCGCCTCCTCGACGACGAGCTGCAGCGTGATGAGCGAGCGGGGGCGGATGTTGTAGATCTGGAGGTACTCGGTCTTGTTGAGACGGTATTTGGGTGCCAGGGCGCGGAAGAGGCTGTGGTGCCCTTTGTAGAGCGTGCGGGGGCGGTTGGAGTGTGTGGTTGTTAGGGAGGTGAGGGGGGAGTCTGGGTTGGAGAGGTAGTGGATGCCCTGTTTTTGGGGGGAAAGGGTTAGATTTTGTTTCTTGGGGAAGGTAGGGGGACTGTGGTTAGGTTTTTGGGAGGGATGGATGAATGGAGGGGATGTACATCTTTGAGTATTTCTTGGAGTCCCGCGGGGGGCTTGCGTTTCCGGTGCGTGCCGTCGGTGCCGTTGTATTCGGCTTGCTCGGCTTGCAGGTGCAGGAGCACTTCGTGGTTGGAGAGGAGTGCTGATTGTGCTGTTTTGATCTGTGTCCGTGTTTTTTGGGAGTTAGTGTTGTGAAATGGGTTCCGCTGGGAGCCAATGTGTGAATGGGACGACGCACGTGCATGTCGGAATGTTTGCTTCTGCCGGGGCCGGCTGTTTTTTTTTTTTTTTGTTTTCTTTTTCTTCGTGCTCCGTTCCCTCGGTTTCTTGAGAGGAAAAGAAAAGGGGAAAGGTCTGTGACAAAAAAAAGGAAGATTAGATGTGGTCCGTATTCCCAGCCGCTGGTTGTTGTATCACGAAACACGTGACGGAAGTGAATAGAAGTTGTTGGGGGAGGTTCGAGTTGTGTGGAATTGGTAATGTTCCTGCAATTTTATGATTAGCATTTTTGTAGTCACTGATTGTCGTTTTCAGAAGTCCGTAGAAATAAATTTATTTTGTGGACGTATCCATTGAGGCCGCAGAGTTTGGTATCGGGCTGACTACAGCGGCAAGCAAAGCCCGACGACGACACACACACCCATGGAGCCAGTCGATCAAGTTATGATGCACCATGGGAAGTTCAAGGGGGTGAATGGAGACTCACCTTGCTGTTGCAAAGACCAGTTTTGTTCCGCAATGGTACTAATCGGTATGAGCTGTGTGGTGAGTTTGGTTAGTGTAGTCAGTGGTAATAAAAAAATAGTGCGTGACCGAGGCAGGTTTTGCCGCTAGCCAAAGTCTTGGCACAACGGCTCGACCTGCCCGTAGAACGAATTCTCGTGGGATGATGGCGGAGGCTACATTTACATGCCGAGGCAGACTTCCCTGACATGAACGGGCAGTTCATGTAAAATGACGTCTCCAGAAGAAGCTTATATCAGAATCACATGAGGGTGCTAAGCAGAAGCTGGGATTGCCATTTACGGAGCGATGCAGCTGTCTTGGCAATGTGTATGTCTACGTGTTATGGAAGCCTACCTGCACGCACAGAGCATGTGGCTTTGGCAGAAAGGAAACTCAGTTGAACGCGGTGAAGCAGGCATGTCAACAGGCATCATGGGCTGACTTGTTGTGGACTGGATAGATGGACAATGAGCAAGCAAGCAATAAAAAGACGCGCCTGGACCGCCATCGCCCTGAGTTGTAGGTTGCCGGCTGCAGGCGATCGAATTTGGAGACGACACAGAGGCATGTCGACGAGAGTCTGGACTCTGGACGGGCGCACGGCAGGGCTCAAGGCAGTGCCCGAGGGGGTACAGAGGAGTCGTGCGCGCATGAGAGTTGTTATCTTTGGCCTTTGAAGTGGGTTGTGAATCGGATGATCTAAGCGAAGAGTCGAGTCTTTGAAGTCGGACGTTGGGTGTGGAGCGGGCCGAGACATGGTGAGTTTTTTCTTCTGTTTACAGTGGAGAGGTGACTAAGTCATGGAGAATGCGTAGCTTGCATTTCAACGTGGCTACCTTGAGCGTAGCGGTAACGGCGGCGCAGAGATTTTTTCCGCGAAACCACGGTTCATTGGGCATGGACATGGCGTGGACTTTTTTCGTTATTAATTTTTTCCTTCGTTTTGGATGGATACCTAGCGAGCGCCGTGGCCCCTCCAGAGCGCGGTTGGGGCGCCATGTACCTGAGTGCATAGGCACAGAAGTACGTTAGGTGATGCATGCCTGCGGTTCAGGTAAGCAAAAGCCTAGGTAGTTAGGTAGGCTATGGATGAGGGAATATCGAGTGAAGTATGGAAATGAGAGGGGCCAGCACAGCACCATGTCCTCAATGTCAGGCCACACGACCCGGGTCAGCCCTAGCCTGTCAATAGACCCGGCCTCTAGTAGCTATGTACTTGTACTTGTCGAGACTACCGCATCTGTGTAGACGACGGAGACGGCGAGACATCGTCAAGTATGTGCTTTGTTTTGTCCATGTGCGTGGTGATGGTAATTACATGTAGGTACTAAGGGTAGTATCAAGGTGTGACCAGAAGGGAGCGAGCGACGTCTGGATTCTGGGGGAGCTCATAAGGCGAACCAGAAATCCACGCGTGGTCTAGACTCTCGTCGACTTGTGAGGCGTAAGTTGCAACGGAAGGGGCACGGTGCGCTCTAGTCTGATTGGTCATGCCAGCAGCGTCCCACCAGCACTGCTGCCACACTTCTGCCTCTGCCTCTGCCACTGCACCGCATCGCACTCTCGCACTGTACCTACTGTACTTACTGCTCAATGCTGCTAGACCACCCAAATGCCTCAATACATGCCATGACCAGCTAACTCCCTCTCTCTTTCTCTTCTCTATACCTTTTCAAACCTTTGTTACAGGTACACCTCCCACTATCCCTACCTATCCCTATACTTACTATAGTAACCATACTATACTGCCTTGGTACTCTTCCCACGTACTTACCTACTCACTGCCTCTATCGATTGCTCCACTCATCCTCGTTCCCATTCTATCGGTGCTGGCTGACTCTTCCTTCGTACTGTCCTTGTCACCACCATCATCCACTGCCATGGTGCGTCCATCGTGATCAACCCTCGCCCTCTCCTCCGACCGAGGCTCTGCGCCATCCGTCTGAGCCATTCTTCTTCTTCATTCGTTTGTTTGCTTCGCTCCAACCACCTCGTCCCAATCAGCATTCTTCCTTTCTTTCTTTTTGGCTCTTCGTCCATTGCCAGCACGCATACACTGAAACAAACCATACTACATTGGCCCAGTAACCCCCGTCCGCACCCGTGCTCATCCCCCGCCATCGGTCTGGTCTTGGCTTGGATATTCCCACCCCCAGTGCCCCTCCCACCAGAAGATCTGCTACCCTTTCGAGCCACCCAGTTTGTCTCTCTGCCGCATCCATCCCACAGGCCATGGACGCCCGTTTCTTGCCCTCCTCTGCCCACACCACCAGTTTGTACACCGACGACAGCAGCACCAGCCTGACTGCCGCCACGCCAGACGAAATCCCGGACCATCACAACCCACCCTCCGGTATTCCTCGTCGTGTGCTTGCTTCGCCCCCGCCGCCCATCCGCGACGATCCATCTCTTCCTCAACCATTGCCTTCCCCCTTGCCCACCTCGGAATCCTTGGACCTCCCCACCCCTCCTCTGCTGGAGACGGGCCCCGATCTCAGTCTGAGTTTTGCTGGCACCGTCCTGCCCCCGAATCATGTTTCCCTCCCTGCCCCTCCCATTGTGAAAACCTCTCCCAATCTGCGGCTTCCCTCGTTCGACCTGCTGGGCATTGCTGCACCCCATCCCGATCGCAAATCTTTCGACTCCAGTCTCTCGTTTGCCTCGCTCGGTGCCGGTCCGCTCTCCAAGCCTGAAGACCCCCTCCATGCGCTTAGCCCGCCGCCGTTGGCTCGCATCCCGCCCCTCGACGAACCCCACGCCTCGCCATCTCCGCCGGCCGCAACCTCCAAGCCCGCCAGGGGCGACGTCCACCACCCGGTTCCCGTTGTTACCCCTCCTGCGGAATCGGGGACGGTAAACTGGGGCTCCTTTGTGAATGTCAGACCCGCAGGCTTGGGCTCCCCACCAAGTTCAGAACCAGGCGTCTCCCCAAATCTCTCCAACACAGCTAGGGCCGGCTCGCTGGGTCCGTCTTCCAACATCATTGTTCCCGTCATGCAACAAGTCGACGGCGCCTTGGGAATGGCAGTTTGCATCCAGCAGATCAAGGAGATTTTAGGTAAGCGTGCCACCGTCCGATCCGGAGAATTTTGCTCACCACCCCGTAAGCCACCGAATCCCGCGCGGAGAGTCTCAGTCTAGTCAAAATCCTATCCCACGCACTCCCCTGTCCCTCCATGTCCGGCCACCTCTTTGGCCAGCTGATTGCCTTCATCCACGAGAGATCCCACACCAACACGTCGTGGACCAACGTCTTTCACGCAGTTCCCGGCCGCTTTACCCTGTCCGATCTGCCCAAATCGCCGCCTTCAACGCCCGGTCCCGCCGTAGGCGGAGACGAGTACTTTACGAAACAAATATTCGACAGCGCCGTGGCCATACCGGATTACCAGTTGGAGTCCAAGCTCTTGCCTCCAAGTCCCCGGCCCGTTGTGCCCCCTGGAAGCATCAACATATCCATCGTGGAGCGATGCATTCCACCGACCAACACGAACGAATACGCCGAGATGTTTCAGTTGCGCGGTCGCTCTTTGCTCCACGATCGGTTGATTGAGGTTTCCAAAGAGAACGGGCTGCTCCTCTTCATCTACCCCACCAAGACTGGCGCTCGCACCTTCATGCATGACTATCTCGGTCCTGTTCTGGATCCATTGCTGCGAGCGCTAACGGTAGTCCACGATTTGGCGGCTGATCTTGGCAAGAGTCTGGGACAGATGGGTTCAGTGGCTTATCTGGACGAGTACGAATCCCTCAAAACGAACATTGAAGATTTTTGCAGGCGGATCAGTAGCACCGGTTCTACCGACTCGGTAGATCAGAAACCGATTTACGAAGTCATGTATGCGTCGAGGCAAGAGATCCAGCCTGAGCGAAATGCATGGGCGAACGACTGGTGGATCAAGCAGGAAAAGCCCAGGATCCGCGAGACCGTAACAACGTACTTTCGTCAAACGAAGAAACTCCCGGAGTCCGGTATGACGGGGACGCATTTGATCGAGGCCGTGCTGGATGGCGTTGCCCATCGCAATGCCGAAAGCGAGCATCCACAAAAGGGGATCGAGGTGGGCGTGTTCATCATTAAAAAAAGAACATGAATCTGAGCAATGCCGAACTGCTTTCGTCTACCGAGTGTTCATAGAAGGCGGTCCACTGCGCGAGGCTTCAGGCATCAAGCCGTTCACTTACGCCGAGGGGGCCCGAGACTGGTCATACCCTCTTCACAGGTAGTTACCGGCCATGGGCAAGAACAGTGATAGGAGCAGCCACATTCTTGTAACAACTTTTTCATCTTCTATGACACCTCCATGTCATGATACGAGCGATGACGACGACGACAATAACGAAGCCATTCTTGTTCTCTCAACGGATGTATAGCGCGGCGTAGACGGGAAAAGCAATGCTGGTAGATGGTCTCAATTCAATACCCCATTCTGGCTTGGATTCATTTGCATAGCATGGCACACTATGAGCATGGCGCTGGATGGCATGGCATGACACGGGGTTATGGTAATACGGCGTTCCTGGGAAAGAGCAGACCGAGACGGGAATGGGACGGAAAGGCACCGAGATGTGGGGGCCTCGTCAAGCGAGAAAGAAAGTAAAAACAAACCAGGACAGAGAGAAGACTATAAAAAATAGGGCATCGAAAGATGTCCGAAAACTACGTAATCCCATCCCCATCCCATCCAATCGGCGGGCGCGATAATCAAACCGCTGCACAACCGTGAGAAAATAATAAATAAATAAATACACCATGTAATAAACATACATATACAAATACCCAAGGTGAACCACCGTATTACGGACGATGATTTTACCTGTTGCTCCCTTTTTTTTTGTCAGATTTAGATAGTTCATTAGTACCGCAGTACTTAAGGGCTTACCCCCTCTACCCATACAAAAAGGTGAGTATATATCAAACACACAAAAACACCGGAAAACAAAAAAAAAACACGGTCCTTTTATTGGTTTTTCTCTCTCCATATACGTTGTTTGTGTGCTCTCTCGCCTTTGAACCTCCAAAAAAAAAAATTTTCTTTCCTTCGGGCCTGTGTTGATTGATATACCGAGAATATATATGTACATACTTGCAATACTCTGCGATACGGATTTTTATTGATTACCTAGAATAAATATCTATCTACACAAGCAACTTTTTTTTTTTTTTTCTCTCCCTTGAAACTTGATTAAGAATACTACCTAATGACTTAGTTTTAGGCACACACTTATATAGATAGATAGATATATTGATGTGTAGAGGAAGCAGATTGATGAATGAATGGATAAATGAATGGTTAAAGTAGGTTCTGTAGTGTACTGCACTGCATCATATACACATAAAGTCCTTGTACTACATAACTAACTACCTACGTCCTACGTATCGATGATGGACTACCTACTACGACAAACTGAGCCCGTCCCTGTCCCCAATACAGAGAGAGAGAGAGAAAGAGACTAGGTGTGTATGTATGCGGTGGCATGGCATGGCATGGTATGGTATGGTATGGTATGTTACACTGAAACGTTTGGGTGGTAGTGGGGGGAAAGGGGAATGAATGGGGGGATTGAGAAAGGTAAGGAGATGGGAAGATGCGCAGGCAGGGGCTGGAGGAAGGAGGGGGAGGGGTTTTTTATGAGGTTCCGGTCGGTGGTGGTGGTGGTGGTGGTGGTGGTTTTTTTTTTTTTTTTTTTTTTTTTTTTTTTTTTTTGGTTGGTTTAGAGAGAGGGTGGAGAGACAAGGGGGGGTTGAGAGGGTTGAAAGTTGATGGAATGAGTATGCGGAGTGGAGAGAAAACGTTTCAGATCAGAGAAGGATGGATAAATAGGACAGAGAGTAGAGTGAATGGCATCACACGATAGATAGATACTACGCACAAGAAGCGGATGAATAAGATTTTGTACAAATCAACTTTTTTTCTCAAATTCTCCCTCGGCTTATCGTTAGCTGCGCTGCTGCTGCCTTTATATATGTATCCATCCTCCTACATGCAATGAAGATTGCGAGATTAGGGAAAGCAAGCAGCAACGCTCAGCAACATGCAATGCATCGCACGACTTAGCATCTCCTTCCTTCCAACCGTCATCGACGCACATCAAACTCGGAAAAACACCCAACATGTACAGGATAACCCTACAAGCAAGCTTCCCTTCCCTTCCCACCATGCGCCCACTCGTTGTTGGTTCGTCTCGACATAGCAAGACAAGATTGAGAAAAAAAGAACAGGAAAGCAAAAAACAGGATCCATTCAAAAACGCCGTCGCCCGTTTTGACAGAGTAGTATCAAGGAAAGGTAACAAAGAAATGATGAGAGATGAAGGGACGTGGCAGGTCTGAGCGTCGGAGACTTCTAGTCCTTGCTCTTCTTCTTCTTCTTCTTCTTAGAATCCTTGTCATCGTCGTCCCGCTTCCTCTTCTTCTCTTCGCCGTTCTGCTTGGCTTCCTTGGCTGCCTTCTTCGCCGCTTTGGCTTCACGCTTAGCTGCACGTTCGGCCTTGCGCGCCTTCTTGGCCTCCTTTGCGGCCTTCTTCGCTGCCTTGCTGTCGGGTTGCTCCGCATCCGATCCTGACTCTTCTGCGCCCGCATCTGCATCCATCATGGTCGTGTCGTCAATCTCGCTGCTGTCGGCCTCTTCTGAGGCGGCCTTCTCCGACACGGCCTTCTTGGGCGTGCCATTGACCTGGGCCTTCTTGGACTTCTTCGCAGCCGGCTCATCGCCAACAAGACCGTCCGCATCGGGATTATACTTGCGGGCTTCCTTAACCTCCCATTTGGGTGCCCCAAGCGAGGTCTGGTTGGCATTGGGCAGGCTCTTAAGGGGTTTACCTTCGAGTGCGCGTAACCGCCGTTCAATACCAGTTCGTGCATCGCGACCAAGCTGTGACTTCTCCTCCTCGGTAGGCTCGTTAGCCGAGCTCTCTGAAGAAATACCCCATGTGCTGAGGGCATCCACACGCAGACCAAGAGCGGTTTTGGCGGCAAGCATACGAGCAATCTTGCCCTTGTTCTTTCCAGTGGCTTGACCAATCAGAGAGGCGTGGTAGATGAGACCATACTTGGGTGTGTCGTGCTTGGTTTTGAGCGCGCGGAACAGGGCCTTTTCGGCACCGAGGATCTGGATGGTGGATCCGGGCGATTTGGCAAGGTTCATTAGCGAACCGGAGTGGGCAATGAGACGGGCACCAACGAGGTCTCCGACGAGTGCAGTAAGGTTAGGTGCTAGCGCCTGCATACGTGTGGCGAGGTAGCTAGACAGGTTTTGACGGTGCTCGGTCAAATCGACGACCTGCTCGGCAAGAGCGCTAGTAGCCTCCAGATCTTCGTCACTGATTTCCGTTCCCATGGAGATCTCAGCGGCAGCCTTAACGGCGGTTTCGATCTCTTCAGGCAAAATAGACTGTATGGTATAAGTAAAAACAAAAAGATTTAATCAATCACGATAACTTACCGAAAGATCAGCCTTGCGAGCGTTAGACCTGAAGCCCATTTTGAGAACCACCCTCGAGTAGGCAAGATTATCGTTGAGAATCTTGGCCAGTTCGGGGAAGTGCCATCCGTACCATTCCTTGACGCGCATCGCATATGTGTTAAGTTGCTTGTCCAGCACATCGAGACTACCGATGCTCTGGATGATCATGGTATCAACCTTGTCGGGCGAAAACTTCAGCTTGTGTCGCGAGAGCGAATGTGAAAGACCCAAGCGGGTAGAGTCGACCTCAGCAGGGATCAGGTCGGAGACGAGGGATGGCAGATGTGCGCGAATGGCGCGGTAGACATCCTGGGTAGAGGAGTCTGTCACAACCTTGAGGGAGAGGCCGGGGAGCTGAGAGATGGCGTTACCGAGTTTGGGATCGGCAACCGCAAGAGAGGATTTGGTCTCGTCTTTGAGCTCGTTCAAAAGGGTAGATAGCATAGGGCTGACCTTGCTGTCGGAGAGGGCAGCGGCCTCATTGAGGGCGGTGACAGCATTCTCAAATTTCTACCAACATATCAGTATCTGTTGTACACGGGATGGACGAAGAGCAAGCGTACGGTGAATTTCTTCAACTTCAGTGCGTTTACTGCACCCTCGACCGAGGACAGGTTCTTGTCGCCGTCTTTAAGCAGCTTCTTGTCCTTGGCTTTGAAGAGCGCATAACCAGCGCTTGTGCAAGGTCAGCTATGTTTTGCAAAATTCGTCGAAACAGCAGTCGGGACTGCCATTTGCATACCTGGTCTCGCTCAATATGAAGAGGCCCATTGTGCTTTTGTCGTTTTCCCCAGAGCTATGAGGCAAGTGCAAAGCAGTTTCGAGGGCGGGAGCTCCTGCTGTCGCTCCAAGCAAACTCCTACTCTTTCCGTGTCCTTTTGTGCAAGCGGTCCGACTCGATTGGCAGGATCCGGTACTCGCGGCGGCTGTTGCGAGGCGTTGGCGTTCGTGGGTAGGTAGCAGTTGCGACGTGCAAAATTAAAAACGAGTGGAGCAGAAAAGTTCGAGTTGCCAAGCCTGGCCCAAGCTTCTATTTTTTTAGGAAAGGAGCGCACAACGTGATTATGGATCACACTCAGGTGTGCTGGAGCAGATTATGCTTCTATAGACACTTGGATCAACCGTGCATAACTTGATTGAATTATTTGCTATTTCTATATAGACGCTGAAAAGCTATATTCTGTAGGCATCAAAATGCCCTACCTATTTGCACTCGAGAAAAGTGCGACAGGGGTGTTTCAACCCACAAAGCTACTTACTAAGCAAACGCGAGACATCGTATTGGCTGATGAACGTGCTCGCCCGCAACGGGATGCACAACTTCAAAATGACTCCGATCAAATGGCCTGCCAATTGAGCTCGCATTAGGATGGTACGACACAAGAGAACAGACTAGAATTGCGAAAACCCCAAATCACCGCGAGCATGTCTACGGCTGATCGCAACTTGGGTCGCGCAAGAGGTACCACGCCTCGCGTTGCAGACCTCGCATCTACCCCCGAAACCCCTCGGACCCCCCTCGGTCGATCCACTTCATCCATATATGGCTCCCCTGGTGGCTACCGCACCGAAGACGAATACATTGTGCTCGAAATCGGCGCTCGGTTTGTGCGTGGCGGCCTGCCAGGCGAAAGCACACCGCGATGCACCCTCTCATTTGGCCCAGACGAGCAGAGGAGGGCGGCCGACTATCGCCAGTGGGATCCGGAGCACAATCATGAACGTAGAAAAAGGAAAAGGGGGGAAGAATGGGGACAAGACCATGAACTATATCGTTTGGATCTTGGCCAAGTGGATTTAGGTCTGGTGGAGGACAAATTCGAGAGAGCCATGCGTGAAGCTTTCAACAAATATTTCGTTCTCGACACCAAACCGCGTCGTATCATGCTCTCTCTACCACCGAAGCTGCCGCATCCGCTCATGTCGAGCTTTCTGGACGTCCTATTTGGTAGCTTCCAGGCACCATCCATCACTCTTTTGTCCGCCCCTGTTCTGGCTACTGTGGCGGCTGGACTCAGGTCGGCTCTCGTGGTCGATATAGGATGGTCAGAGACGCTCATCACAGCGGTTTGCGAGTATCGCGAGGTGCACGAGCAGAGAAGCATCCGTGCAACGAAGCTTTTGAGCGAGCACATGGCCAAACTTCTGAATGTCGCGCTCGATGATGAACCAGGCGCGGGTGACTCCAAGACGGACGTCTCTTTTGAGGAAGCCGACGAGGTGCTCACTCGCGTCGGTTGGTGTAAATCGAAGCCAAGGTCAAACCGGAGGACTATGTATTTTGCGGCCCGCACCTCTCCTATTCTCGAGGAATTTGAGGATGCTGTTGAGTCACCGGAACCCACCGTCACCATTCCGTTCCCTCGCCACACTCCCCCAACGGAACTCACGATACCATTTGCATCGTTGGCTAAACCGGCCGAAAGCGCCTTGTTCGCGCCTGACACGGCATTGAATGAATTCGATGACAATGAATTGCCACTGCACCACCTTATGCACCGCGCCCTGTTATCGCTGCCCATGGATGTCCGTCGCCTGTGTATGTCACGTATTGTCATTACTGGCGGTGGATCATCACTTCCCGGGCTGAAGACTCGCCTTCTTGCGGAACTTGAAGCTCTCGTCTCCCAGAAAGGATGGGATCCGGTACGCAACTATGGTTCGGCGAGCGCGCGCCACGAAATGATCATAAACCAAAGAAGAGAGAATTTGGAGCTAAGAAAGCAGGAGGGTGATGACAAAGTTTCTGAATCCCTTGATCCCAATGCAGCCCCTCCAGCTGGTCTGCAGAACCCCGAAGAAGATCCAATTGATGCAAAGCTCTCTCATCTGGCCTTGAAAAATGTACCACCTACTTCCTTAATCGGCGGGGTTATCAGAGGTGTAGACACCCTTGGTCCCTGGGCTGGCGCGAGTCTGGTCGCTCACCATCGCATCAAAGGTATCGTGGAAATCGATAGAGAAAAGTACCTTCAGCATGGGTTACAAGGTGCCACTAAAGAGAAAGAGATATCTGTCGTGCAACAACGGCAGAGCATGGGTCCAGGCATTGGCATGGGGCGAGGAGCGGGTGACAGAGCGAGCTGGACGCTGGGAATATGGGCCTAAACATGCCGGCAGCAGAAACACTTCTTTTCAGCGTACAAGCGTTTTTTCAATTCAATGATACCCTTTCATCGCCGAGTTCTCGTATGTCTGCTTATTTTATCCACATATCGCTATCAAAATTGCCAGGTGTGGCTTTGTTCGCGTCACGTGATGTTACATCAGCCATTCCAACATTGAAGGTCTGAAGCATGCTAATCGCTCTCTGCTGTATAGTCAATCTATCTAGCGCATTGATTTTCCCTTTCGTAGTTCTTTTATCATGAAATGGGTATTGGCAGAGGACCCTGGGTTCGGAATCTTACCTATGTATGTACATCAATGATATCAATAATATGCATTACGGACTTAGGTTGGAACAGAGCCATTTTTCACTTTGACACAATAACATACGGACGAATAGCCTTCTCCAGGCCAAGGCAAACCCCGTCACGTTATGTATGACGGCCGCGCTGCAATGCTTACCACTCAAATCTCCTTGCTTACATACTCACACTCTCCCATGAAGATCAGTTTCTGAGGACACGTCGTTCACTGAAGATTAGGCGCCCAAAAATCGGACATAATTATAACTGCACGAGATTTCGAAAAATGCTCGATTCAGTTTTACTCAATTTGCAGCTATTCGAGTGGCTACTTCCTGCCAGCCTAACTCTACCTTCACCAGTTCAGAGCCATGCGACTTACCGGGGTTTTATTCATTTATTTCGCAAACCTTGGTGCTTCAATCAACGACCGTAGACCGTCTTCGGATGACCTTGTAGTGGGTGTAGACATTGACCGGTCTTTTTCAAGGATAGCTTGGTCCGTAGCGCAACGTGCATCCACCATTTACATATCTGACTTCACTTCTAGGGTCAACCATACATCAAAACATGCGCAAGTGTTCGAAGATTCTCAAGGGTTCACGGCGATCCCTCACTATGTCTCTTTTACCGACTCAGGAGTCCTCGTTGGTCATGCAGCAAAGGCAAGGTGGTTAAAAGACGCCAACACTATATTCTGTCCCCCAGAACTGCTAGGGAAAAACTTCTCGGTTGTTCAGAATATGACCGGACATCTACCGTATATGCTAAAGGATCGCGGCGGACATCCAAGAATTCAAATCAAATACCACAATAGGGTGGAAGAGTACAGTCCAAGGGATATCTTCGTATACATTGTGTCGTATCTAAAGAATATGGCGGAGCAAAGTATAGGAAGACCAGTTAGATTCGCCGTTGCTAATCTACCAGACATCTTTCAAGATCAGAATTTCGGTCATAACCATCCGACAGATCTTGTCTCTATAAAGGTGCGTGGATTGTCTGCCAGCTTCGAGGGAACATTCATTGCTAACACTTCAAGCTTCAGAACGACCTCGAGCAAGCTAGCTCAGATGCTGATCTTTTTATTTTCTGGTTTAATGGGTATTTACGGCATGGAGGAAATGCTTATCTCAATGGTAGCAGGCATCATTGGGTCCCTGATGAGTATGCGCTGATGTATACAGCTGACGAGCATGGATACGGTGCGGAATTTCCCCCTTTCTTTTTCAAAAATTTGATGCATTTTCTGATATTGAGATTTCATGCGGCTAACTCCCGAAGGTGCTGTTGTACTCCAATTTGAAGAAGGGGGTGTTTACCCAGTGTCACCGGTCATATTTGCACAACCCTTAGAGTGGAGTAGTATTTTCCATAGTTTATCTGGCCTGGCAAGAAGTCTTCCCACAATTTGGCGTGGTCTCATAACCAGCATCAAAGCGAGAGGCTCCCGAAGTCAATCGCGGAATCCATTTCCATACAGTAATATCATCAACCCTATACCCGACGAGGCTTCGAAAATCATCGATAAGGCCATTGAAAAGGCGCGCACCGAAGAACGCAACCAAGATTTGAGAATTGCTCATGTCCTCTACAGCGGTGATTTGACACGTTTCCCCTCGGTTCGATCAATGCTGAGCTTGCACTTTGATGCAAAACAACTGCGATACCTCGATGAGAAAACAGCTGCCGGTTTCAACCCCGAACATGCTCGCGTTATTGGCGCCGCAATTCAAGGCCATCTTTATATCAATCCGTTTTTTGACCTGGACACGTACGAGGCGCCATCATTTACATATTTATATTATCCAGTCGGTAAGATCGTAATCACAAAGCTTGCCGCGTTATTCTTGGTTAATCTTCTGCAGGTATCCAGATTCACGGTGGGATATTTGAAAGTTTCGTAAATTTTGCGGATGAGGATCCTCTTCCCCTGCAACGGAAAATGAGATTAATGGTTCCGCCAGGCCACGAAACAGTCGCAATCAACTTGTGTACAGGACCCTTCCCTGACGTGGGATTCTGTGCACTGTTTGGGATTCTCAATCTGACACTGTCGCCCCTTGGAAGAAACGCATCTTCGAGCGTGAGTGTACGCGTTATCGACGTCACGAATCCAGACTAACGCAAGGACACGTAGATCGAAATTATATTTCATGCAAAAGAGGACCGCAGTTTCCTACTCACCGCGCGCGATGAAAACAGTGCCAGCAAAGCTTTTTTGGAAATCCCCCCAAACAAACGGCGCGAAACCGAATTTGCATGGGAGGCTATGGCCGATAACCTCGTGCGCAAGATGATGTTAGCACACCCCGGACTAGATTGTGATTTCCAGGCCTGGCCCGTGAGAAACAAATGTAAATTACTGGAAATGCAAGCGAGGGAAGTGGCTGGCGAAAAGACGCTCGCAATTCTGACGGCGATGCAGCGTGGAGAACCCGTTGAAGGAAATCGATTAACAAGAATCCGGGATGGTTTGTGGTGGGATAGATACAGAGAGGGAGAAGTTGATGGATACGATCCCGAGTGGCTCTCTAACAAGATTGAGGGAGACATTAAACGTTACTTGATGGTCTCAAGTGGTCAACAGGACATGATATGGTTGGAGTTGATGGAGGACCCTCATGAAGCACAGCATGAATTGAGGAAATTAAATAAGTTGATGTGGGTTATAGGCAAATGGACCAGAAGTATTGACGCAGGAGCGATTGTCTAGCGATTCAGCAGTATGTTTGGGAAGCGGACTAAGATGTCTTTTAGACATACACGACATGGTGCAACATAGCTAGTATTGAGATGTCATAAACATTTTATAAACGTGCTACGAAATTGAGAAAACTACAACTCCATTTTGAATTTTGGTCAACAATTGGCATACCAAGCCGTTAAATCACTATCGCAACGTCGCATCACCAGACTCTAGATTCTGTCAATGTTCCACGTTGATCATACGCAAATGTGGCTGGTGACCGTAACATGAGATCCTGGGCGTCCACGCGTTGTTCACGTAGCCTAATATGAAAGATAGATTGCATTGTCTGTTTTTAGCCGCTCAGAGACACCACACTGCCACCTCTTTCTGCAACACAATGGTGCATAGTAAACCAAATAGTTAAGAAGAAAAAGAAAGACAGACAGAGGACTGGAACGTGCATCATAGTGATTTACCGGCTGGGAATCAATTTTTGATAATCCTGCCTACGACTGAGTGTTTACGAAGGGGTAAGGTGCAATTATGCTCGTTGAGTATGATGCTTTTTGGGGCCGTTTGGTTACTTCGCATGCACCATAGGGTACCTGCAGCGTTGTAGATTAATATAGACGGAATACGACGGTGATTCTTGCACATCCAAACTCGGCGCAGAGAGTGAAGAAGAAATAAAGAATATATAAAACCCCACGAAACGACTCCAAGACGAAATTATGAGGTATCAAGTTTAAGGATTGGATCCCAACTTTGCACGAGCAAACCCCCCAAAAACTCAAACAACATTTCCCTCCCAACCCTCTCCAAAATGCGACCCTCACTCGTTGCACCACTCAGTTTACTTCTCTCCCTCACCACCACCAACGCGGCACCTCATCCTACAACATCCGACCCCACACCACCACCCCCCTGGCCCGAAAAAGTCAAACAGACGTCCAACTACCTCCGCACCCTAGGCACAGCACTAGGAAACCCAGGCTGGGGCTACGGCTCCTTGATCAACCTCACCTTCTCAGACGGCGACTGCCACCAAATTCGGCTCTACAACTGGGACTGCAGCTACGCAATCCGCTACCAGCTCTCGGTGGTGGCCGACTGGCTCGACGCTTCCGACGCCGCGACGCAGAACCGGACGCGGTGGGAGAACACATTCGAGGATCAGCGGTACTATTCCGAGGGCTGGTATAGAGATCCTGTGGATGGGTTTGATTTTTATAATGCCGCGCGCTTCACGTGGGGGCCGTGTGGGAATAGGGGTCCGCAGAGCGCGTGTGGGCATACGTATTGTGTGTTGGCGAATGGGACGAGTGCGGGGGCTCCTGGGACGGTGCCGCAGGGGGAGACGCCTTGGATGGATCCTAATGATCGGAATAGGTTGTGTACGTGGTTAAGGGGTGAGTAGGTTGGGTGATGGAGGATGCGCGGGGGGAATGAGGTTTTATCGTTATTTTGGGAAATGTGTAGAGGGGGGTGGCATGAGGAAATGAGAATGACTTCGCGGCGTCGGTCGACCTGACATAGTCACAGCATCTTAAGAGGAGTATTTTGAAGACTTAATCGGTGTTCCGCTTATCCTGCACCGCCTCAAGTGCCACCTTCACCATCTCCTCCTTCTCCGTGATGAAGATGCTATGAGAAGTATCGTACGTTTTTCTCTCCACACGAACCCCATGTTTCTCTACACGTTCAAGCATAATAATCTGATACGAATGCGCCACCGCGTAGTCCTTCAGCGTATGAACATACGTGACGGGAAGTTTCTTCCAAAAGTCATTCTTGGCAGGAGCATTGAAAACCGACAATGGGGAGCGAACGAGGAGAGGAAGCGAAGCCTCCAAAACATCTGGATCTCCTTCCCCGGAGAAGAAGCTAAGATTTGGGTCGACAGGAAAAGTAGATCCGTCGTCATAGTTGGTTATAAATTGCGACCACATGGGGAATACTCCAGCGGCCTTGATGATATCGACAACGCTGGTGCCGGGCTCGAGGATGTATGCGCATTGGTAGAGGAGATGAACGACGCCGCCTGGCTGTCCTGCTGCGGCACGTGTAGTGCGGAGTAAGTCATCCGTCAATGCGTCGGTCCCAACTATGCCGCCGTACGAGTGCATTATCAACAGGACGTTCTCGCCGGCAGCTACGCGCTCTTTAATGACGGTGTTCACAGCAGTGGTATCCTCGGCGAAAGATACGGTGGGCGGCGTAGTGTATCCGTTGGAGCAGCTAGGGAGACGTGGGGCGTAGACGGGAAAGCCGGCTGATGTGAGGGCGTCGATAAATGCTTGATAATTACCTGGCTGGTGCCAGGCACCGTGAACGAGAACGACTGTGGGGAGGTTTTTCATGGTTGTAGTATTGGGTTGAAAACTTGGAAGATGAAGATCATGTAACTTAGGTGAGCAGACTTCTGCTAGAAAATAAGTGTGGCAGTTGAGACAGTATTACGCGGTACCAAGTGGATACTTGACTACAGCGATGTAAGCACGCTAGTTGTACGGCACATATACAAATAGTGGATCCATTGAGAAATGTATGCTGGAGACACAAGGCGCTAACGTTTTCCTGGGTTCCATTTCGTGAAAGTATGCATGTTTCGTGGGGGCTACCCAAGGAGGGAGTGTAAGGTGAATTTGATCCTAAGTTCAACAGGACTGCCCTCGATGCAATCCATTAGAGACAACAGTCAAAATCCGAATGAATCACTCAATCAAACAAATCAAAACCAAATAATACGAATCGCGGACAAGGATGAAAAGAAAAACTACGCACTCTGTCGTGACTAGGCACGCTGATTCCACCCACTCAGTCAATAGCCATACCACCAATCGCAATTCCCTAACTAATTTCAGCTCCCATACTCAAATACAGATACAGAGTATGGGCGCTGTGAATTCGCTTCCAATTAATCCAACAGCATGAGTGCGAGCCATTCATTGACCGCCATTTCCCGTCTGACAATAACCCAAGAACCTCGCCGCACTCCTGCATAACCAAGTCAGCTGAAAACCCCCTTCAAAAGTATTGAAAACCTAGAGTAGAGTTTCAGCTGCACTAGGTAGAATATGCGATCGAGTCATTGGTGCAATCTGCCCATGGTGGATTGATGGCGAATGAGTCGATAAACCGTGTATAACGTCATATGCAAGAGTGGAGGAAGAAGGCCCGGATGAAAGTAATGTAGTTAAGTCATAGATTCATCAGTAAATTTCTCTCTTCCCCAGCTAGAAAACGCATGGGCAAAATGAACGTTTCAAATTCGTATCCAAGTGCGTCGACGAACCCCAAAACAAGCAATGATAGGAAAACAAATTGTGCTGCCGACCCAAAAACCGCAATATACGCATCATACTGTCCATTCCTAGATCAAAATGAAATATGTTCTCTTCTTCCCTCTGCCCTGCTCTAATGGAGTCAAGGAGGTGTCGAATCAAACAGGTAGCCCCCCAACTCCCTCTCCAAGCCCGACCTTCTCAAACAAGTGCCTCCTCTGTGATCTCGGCAGCCAAATACCGTACATGTCAGCACACACAACCCACCCCTGCCTCGCCACCCTCACATACTCGGTGCTGTTGACTTCCGGATCCTTTAAGAAAGCATCGACCGTCTCTTTCCACTTGCCCTCCTTGCCAATGAACATCTCGCCGGCACACGTGTTGCACGCGCTCTCCGCTATGCGGAGTTTCTTGAGATCTTCATGGGATCGCAGGGCTTTTGAATGGTACGGGTCGTCGTTCCAGGCGTTGGCGTTTTCGAGGCTGGCGCGGAAGGTAGAAAGGATGGAGGCGCGGGAGACGGGAGGTGTGGAGGGGGACGAGGTTAGGGGTAATGAGGTGAGGTTCTTGCTTGATGATGCGCACAGCATGTCTGGTGTCGTGGTGAAGGAGACGGGGGAAGAGGACTTGCAGAGAGCACGGACGGTGTCAATGGACTCCGTGACGGCTGTGTAAGGCGACCCGGGGTACTCTGCGGCTTCTGCGAGCTCGGCGATATGGTCGACGGCGTTGAGGCACCGCGGGGTACAGAGGCTTGACACAGTATGTCCAGAGGTTACAAAGGGATTCTTCAAGTCGCTAGCTGTAAGACCTATTGCGCCGCAACGCATGTCATGCACGGCGGAGAGGAGCGCGTGAACAGGTTGCCTCTTGTTGGCGGGAACACCAACATTCTCCAAGCTTAAAGTGGAGGGCACGGGAGGAGAATTTCCCCTGTTGTATCCATGAAGCACGTTGATCACGACACCTGGTATGGAGTTGTCGTCGCGGCACGGTGCCCCATCACACCACCATCCCATTGCCTCCCAGACGCGGATATGCCCATCGTAGTAACTGTAGCACCGTTGCGATGCGCTCTTCATCTTGTCCTCGAATTCGGCGAGCCCAACAGGGGTCCTGGTGCCAGGGTGGAGTATCTGGCCGTACCTAAAGCTCAGTGTTTTTCTCGCGAGCCAGTCTTGTAGGCAGTCGCTGCATTCCGTCTCTCTCCGGCCAGGACCCACGCGACGACTGCTTACGCTGCGTGTGAATGTCCTATTCATGCCCGATGGCGATAACTTCGTGACGGTCTGACGAAATCCAGGAATTACCTTCTGAACAGAGGTCTGTTCGAGAAATGTATCTAAGCCGTTGAGGTTTGCCTCGTTCTTCCCATCTACGATGCCCCACGTCATCCACAAGTCCTCGGCGCAGCTCAGGGGTTGCTTCCCAATGTATTTTTTGGGGGGTCCGCTGCACAGGCGGTCATATCGCGCCAACAAGCTCTGAGACACGCCGGCGGGGCCCTCCTCTACGCTATCTGCCTGGAAATACGCTTTCCCATCCTTGCCATAGCTCTGAAAGTTGAATCGGTTGGCCCGATTCACACATGTTGCAGGCATGGGGGTGTCTAGTTTTTTGAGCGCGGCTTTGCATGCTCGAGTGCAGACGGCGTTGTTGTAGTATACAGGGTCCGCGCCTGCTTCTTTTGCCTCTGTCGCGTTCCCGTTGTCCCATGCGGACGAGAGGATCATGCGATGGCACGGCAGGCCTGACGCGGCATCTTCCCACGTCTTCTTGCACGTGTCCGAAGTGCTCTCATCAAGAACGGGATATAATTTTGGAAGGTTCAGGTTGTAATCTTGGGAGCCGGATGCCAACCACGCTGCTTCCTTGGGGTCACCCAGACTGATACCTTTCTTGTCGCCGTAAATGAAAGCCAAAACCAGCACCACAATGACGACGACGATGGTAAATACGGTGGAGCAGACGAGGTAGCATAGCCATGCTTTGATAATCTTCCGGAGGATCCGCAGGAGAATGTGCTGTCGTGGAGGAGGGTCGGTTGCGGCTTCCGCATCGGTACGTTGTTCAGGGGCTGCATCTGGGTCGTCACGGTATGGAGGGGGATCGATATCCTCGCCAGCCTCAGGGTCGTCACGATACGGTGCGAGGGGCTCCGTATCGGACACAGGCTGTGATTGAATGGGTTCGCCCGTGCCAGGATGGTTGACGCTTTGTGTACTCGCAAAACTGGCCGCTTCTTGTTCTTCCAGTGCCAGCGCAAAGGCAAAGTCGGCGTCTTCCTGTTCCTGTGCCTCATAAGCATCGGCTTGTTCGGTGATAGTGTGTAGCGACACTGCATCTGACGCTGCCGCTGGATCGTCCTCAACGGTGGGGGTTTGGTCTCCGCGAGCAGCCATGATTGCGTCGCACAACCGAGTAACGAGAGCTGGAGGTGCTACAGGCAATGTCTGACGGCGCAGGACAATTGGGGTGAAAAGGTTAAGTACACAGCAGATAACGTGAGAGGGCCAGGCACCAGCGGCGCCTATTTAATGTTAAACGGGGATACCGGTGAAGACCAGGATACATCCCTGCACATCGTGTAGACTACTAACCCTACTACCACATGTGTACTAGTTGATGCATTTCATGTCAGATCTGGACTAAACCGGAACTGTCGGTATTGCCAATAGAGGGAACATACGAGACGATAGCACAGCCGTATATACTCGGGACCGAGGACGTTAATGTGTATTTCTGCCTGCGAAACCAAGAGTAACAATACTCTGCGATGATTCATTCTTACATTTCATGGTATACTCGTACGTCTAGCACGTAGCCTCTTTTTTTTAATCCAGGCACCATGGAGTATACAATGTATATGGAGAGGTAAATATATCATAAGAGGGCGTGGGGACGAGGTAGCAAGACCACAAAATGGTAGGGGGTCGTGAGATTCTAAGAGGGTGGGAGGGAGGCGAAGAGACCATAAGAAGGTGGAGTAGTAGAAACGGGAGAGTGAATCAAACCGTATGAGTAGAAGAGGAGAAGGAAAGGAAGTGAAAAAAAAGTCATCTTAACTGGAGTCCTGGACATACTCGTAAGCAGAACTTATGCCCCAGTGAGTAGAGTAGAAAGGGGGAAACGGAGTCTGTGATTTGCGTCTCAAAGCCACACAAGTACAGGATGCTGGACATGTCATCGTCGGTGAAAGAGAAGCCGGAGATGATGGCATTGAGGCGCGAGCGTCCGCGTGAAGTGCGGGAGGAGTCGTTGTCAAGAAATAAGATAGAGAAGAGAAAAAATCACCTTAAATAGGTGGCATACGCGGGAATTGAGTGAGGAAGGGACACGTAGGCAGAGTGGTGGAGGAGTTACCGTACGATTAGGAAGGATAATTGGAAGTAGCCATCGTTGGGGACGGTGGTGAAGCATGGTTTAAGGTGAGAAAATCCACCAGCGTTAACGTAAAAGATAGAACAATAGATAAACGCTCAGGCGATGTCTGCTGATGTTTGCCGTTGGAACTTGTCAAAAGATGAATGAAGCGTTCCCTACCCATGCGTGAGGAAGTGTCTTAAGAGTGCAGGAGGAGTTGCTACTGTGTAGTGTTAAGAGCGACATACGCAGGCACGTAGGTGACCCAAATCGTGACTTCCTCCTCGTCCGCCCCCCACACTTCGCCTCTGTTTCCCCACAATGTACAAATGCCTACAGTAAAAATAGTGAGAAAAAAAAGGTTTCAAGACGTGATACCGCCTCGTATCTCTTCCAGACCGAAAAAAAATCACATCAATCAACCCTGGTATCGACTTTACTTGGGATCTTTTCCCGCAAAATTCCACATGCAAGACCGATATTGGGTGGGGCGGCACATCCACTTCAGATTCGATATCTCCACCACCGACGCCGCTCTAAGACTGCAAAAAGAAAAAGAAAAAAGGAAATGCCTCAGACGCCCGACGTGAGACTCGAACTCACAGCCTTGAGATTAAAAGTCTCACGCGCTAACCAATTGTGCCAGCCGGGCTTTGATGTCTTGATGAAGCATGAGAAATTTTGGGATAAAAAAATAAATATAGTAAAAATATAGGAAGGTGAGAGGATTTGATGATGTGCCATGTGTGAGGCGCTATATAAGGGCGAGGCGTGAGTGGAGCTGACAGCGGGGCACTATGCATGGATCGTGACTAGCCTTGTGTTGGATTCCGCGGAACGGAGATACATGACGGATGGCTGGGAAATTTCGTGAAGGCTGCTACAAGGAGCATACATTCACATTCTTTCACGCTACAGCGACGAATAAAAGTCATGTTAACCAAATTGAAGAAAATCTTCTGACCTTCAGGTCTGAAACAAAAGTATAAATCTTTATTATACAGGGGAAACCCGCTAAAAGCATGCTCGTAGCCTCTAAGTGTGCGCAACCATCTACTGACGACCCCTTACAATCACCCATTCCCATCCTTTTCCACATTTCCTCCATCATTAGTATTACCCTTCTCCGAAACCGCTTGCACAATCCCCCTCATCCTCTCCATCAATTCTGCTACCCGGAAAGGCTTGCTAACAACGTCATCCATGCCCGCATCCATCGCCATCTGAATCTGCTGCCGCCGCACATTCGCCGTCACGCCGATGACTGGTATCCTGCTCAGCAGCGCTCCCGAAGTTTCCAGCTGTCGAATTTTCGTGGTCGCTTCGAGTCCGTTCATAATTGGCATTTCCTGTAGATTATCAGATGAGATTCAGTTTGTATGCAGGATGAAGGGATGGGAGGTTATATTACCCAGTCCATCAGTATGACGCTCAGGTCGACGTCGACGGGACGTTCTGGAGCTTGGGGTGAGGTAGACGTAGTTCGTGAATTGTTGCTCCAATGTTTGGTCTTTTCTAAGAAGTCGAGGGCCTCGCCGCCGTGGTTAGCAACACTCACTACGCAACCGAAGTTTCGCAGTTGTTTTGCAAGGACCTTTTGGTTCACTAGGTTATCTTCCACGACGAGAACGTGAAGTTGGTTAGGAATGTTATTCTTGTGCTTTAGTTCACGCAGGCTAGGCTGGCGCGGCAGGCTCATCGCCTGAGCGGGCACGTCGGAGGTGAGTGCTGATTGCCGGCGGCCGATGGATGATTTTCTGTAAAGATCGGCCGCTGCTTCTTCGTTCGCAGTAGATGAATCCGTCTTCTCTGGTGATCGTTGGGACCTGATGGATAGTCTGCGTTCCAGGCCTTCTCCTGATGGCGATCCCATGGGCCTGCGTAGTCGGTCAATCTCCTTTCGGGTAGTCGCTCGGTGCCTCATGTCTTCTGGGAAAACTTCTGGCAAACTGGACCTTCGGTTGGGCACCACGCCTGATCTCCTCGTTCTTATGTAAAACGAGAAGGTGCTTCCTTTTTTGGGTTCACTAGCCAAGCCGATGGCTCCGCCTTGCAGCTCCGTGAGCCTGCGAGATATAAAGAGACCCAGTCCGGAGCCGCCGTAATTGATATGAGTTCTTGGTGATGCCTGAGCGAAGCGACCGAAAAGAGTGCTCCTCTCATGTTCTGACAACCCTCTCCCAGTGTCGGCCACGGAGAATAGCAAATAGAGGTTGGATCCGAGCTTCCAGTCTTCTATCAATCGAGGATCCTCTTTTACTAGCTTTGTCTCGAATTGGATATCACCCGCGGCTGAACTTGGCTCTTCCTTACTCGCTGAGAGAGTCACTTTGATGTTGCGGGTTGGTTCAAGACGTGTGAATTTGAGCGCATTGGTAATAAGGTTGATGAGCACCTCGATGGGTCAGTGTTGCCATTTGAAAGAGGAACGTATACTTACTTGGAGAAGTCTAGTCGGATCCAAAGACATCCAGTCAATGTTCAAATCACGGAATGACTTATCGATATGCAACGTCATACCAACATCCGCCGCTTTTGCTTCGCTTTCGAACATTTTGACGGCATGCCTAACGACACTCTCCGGCTGTGCTTCAATTGGAGTGATGATTAGCAAGCCTGAATCAAGTTTAGAAATGGTAAGAATGTCATCTACAATCTGCTTCATATGCTGTGCGCACTGAGCAATGGTCTGCGCAGCATCGAGCGTCTGATCCAGTATAGTTGCATAAGTGTCCGGAGATGGCATGGAGAAATCATCTTCGGCGTCAGGGTAAGATGCCAATATACCATCGGCACATTGCATGATAGCTGAAAGAGGATTGCGCATTTCGTGCGAGGTTGTATCGATGAAGTGCTAGATTGTGGGAACATCTTAGCAAGAGCTGCTGGCAAATTGAATCTGTAAATTACCTCTAAATGCCTTTTGCTGTCCAGAGCATCATTCATGCGGATTTTTTGGACGCCTTCAGCCCACTTCTGCTTGGATATGTCCGTGACATTTCCCACAATTTCAATGATGTCCCCCTTTTCGTCCAGTTCCGGATATGCAGAAGACAGAATCCACTTATAATGCCTCTGCGATTGGCTTTCAGATTGACGCAAGGAAGCAGGAGGTGTCCAGGGGATGTTTGTTCGCAACTCAAAGCAGATGGCGACCTTGTCGACCACTAGCTTCTCGAATAGGGCTTCGCATCTTTCAATATCTTCCGGAAACACGATGGTGGTCCACGCACTCATCACATCTTCTCGGTCCACGGCAGTTTCGAAAAGATCGTACCAGCTTCGATTGCGATATGTATATCTCCCAGCACCGTCTATCGTGAAAATGGCTACGTCAGATCTCTCGGCAAAACGCTGAAACTTCTTCTCCTTGAGCTGCAGTTCGTTCAAAAGCTGCTCCTGTATACGAGCAGCTCGCACTATGGCATTTTCTTTCTGACGAATTTCTTCGTCAAACAGTACCACGGATGCGAGAGAAGTCGCCAGCAGGCGTAGCATGACATGCACGTATTGTTGGTAGTCCTCATCAAAGGGGCGGCGCGGGTTGATGCCCACGATCAAGAATGCCTGGATCTGCTCACTCGTGGTGGGCAATACGGGGCAGATAATGACAGATCGGCACGGGTCGCCGTAGCCTCGCCATTTGATACCATCCAAGAATCCACCCGGCAGGTCCAACTCGCTAAAGTGAACGACAATGGGTTTCCTAGTCTTCATTGTCTTCAACAAGTGTGGATGAAATATAGAAGACTTATCCATTCTGATATCAATGGCGGCTGGCGCAATTGGATGGCCAGGTTCGACGCCAATGGAACCTTTGAGTGCGTAATGTTGTACCTCGCTGCTCATGCTACCGGGGGATGGTAGACAGGATGAAGGCGCACCATTTTGAGATTCTGCAGCGTAAAGCAAAGCAAAAGGAGCGTCCTTGTCATTGATAGTCAATGTATTGATGACGAGATCCCAGTATGTAGGGAGATCACGAGCCTTGGCTGTCTGGCTACCAACTTCCACCAAAGTCGACACTCTGCGCTGGAGAAGACCATTTCTGGTATGTCAAGTCAGCTTATAACAATAAATCAGGATGAGAAATCCAAGGAGATCCATACTTAGTGGTTTCCACAAAAGGTTGGTAGTAGCCGGCTACATTTCCAACATGGTCTAGAATGGGAGTGAACTGGAAAGAAAAGAAGGTTTCTTCCAAGAAACCATGTCTATTCAGAAATAGTGGTAAATCGTGATTACTTATTGAATGACCCGTAGCGTTGATATGCTGATTGATAGGCTCAAAATGCGGCCAAGACTCCTTCGCGGCGACTCGGGCACTCTGTCCCATACAAGGATGGAGAGGGCTAATGAGATCAATGTAAGCTTCGTTGTAAATCATAGTAACCTCTTCACCCCAAAACAAAACCGCAGGATAGCAATCGTTCATGATCATGTTCACTACACATCTTAGTTGGGGTGACCACTTTTGCATCGGGCCCAGGGGCGTTTTTTCCCATGCTACGCTCCGGAAATAGCGGACATGATCTGACATTGTTGCTGATGGCGGATCGAGGGTGTAGTCGAATGGGCCATTGGGTGCAAAAGTTTTGGACATGGTGGTGGGTGTAGATGGAGACCGCTCTTGGGTAGATCTCAGGGTATCAGCCACTGTGGTATCGATTAGGGGCAGGGCGGGTAAGCGACCAGGAACAGATTGCTGATCTTTTTTAGGAGTTTTGTGTTCTTGAGCGTCCATGGACTGATCCCTACGTCTCTGAGCACTGCGACTCAACTGCAACAGGCTCATGGGAATACCGCTCACAACCGCATAATGCTCAATCGAGGTCAGCCACCACAGATGATCAGCGAAAATATAGCCTTTGCCCCTGAGAGCCTCATCAGAGGGTTCAGCCTTGTTCCACAGCCAACTCTTGAAGGCTACATGCGACTCGTAAGCGTCGGTGAAGATGGCATCCGGGCTGTCATTTCCGCTAACTTTCTTCAGCAATCCAGGCACAGTGACAAGAGCAGAGTTGATATAGATGAACTCCAGAGGACCAGTGGCGTAAGGCAGATCGGAGGAAACATTGATGGCGAACGTAGGGCGTGCATCGTGGTCAGCAGCCGCCAGCAAGCTCACTTTCTGCAACTGAGCATGTGCCGCGCTCTTTTGGAGCTCTGAAATGGAGCGCAGGGACAATTTTCGCTGCGCATCGCTCACTGCTTCATGGTAGTGTTGTTGAGCGGGCGACGAAGTCCCGTGATAGTCGGTGGGAGTGGAGGGGCTCATCTATCAAGGAGCTATCAATCACTAGCTTGATGTGTTTCCGGCTTGGCCCGGTTCAGTCGCATTTCATGCAGCACCAACCCGCCTCAGACCAGAAGAGGGTGGGATTGAGCATTCGAACACTTGGATGTCTTTGATAGTCGAGTGAATGAGACTTTTCGCGACTCCAAGCACGGGCGTGGAGGAAGAAAGTTAAGGTGGCGGGATCGAACAGAGACCATCAGATTGTTCCATGTTTGGTGAAATAACCTAGTTTAGTGACCTCAAGTGCTACTTCTAGCAATTGGTTAGGCCACGCTCTATTTGTTCTAGCCGGGGTTTCCTGTTTTCATTTCTCCTGTTGGCGGCTTTAGTGGACGGACCTCTGGTCCGACCGCTCATCGATGCTAATCCTCCAGTTGTTTCGCTACAAGCATATGCTCAGATTTGGCAGAATCGAAACATCAAGATATGCACATTCGATACCGGATTATGGACAAGAGCAGTCATACCGTGCAACATTATGTTGCCAAATGCCCGCGGGAAATGTTTTCTCCTCATCTTGGCATACCATACGGAAACGGAAACCTCGAGTAGATCTCCCGAGAGCCCTTGCTAGTTTTCAGATCTTGCTTGACTGAGTTAGGTTTACAGCGCCACTCTCTCATGCCCGCGGTTATTCTGTCATATTTCCCCCACCTGTGTCCTAATTTGTATTATGGATTCTTGCGGCATTAAACAATATCTACTATTTTTCTAAGCAAGTATCAAGCAGTCAGGGATCTCTGAAGGATCTTTGGGATATTATGCTGCAAAACTGTGGTCGTTCGCTATAATCTATAATTATGCTCTAGAGACGACAAATTACTACTAATCTATCTTATTCGAATTCTAGTTTCATACGCATGAAACAGCCCTAAAAATATTTTGCCGACCACTAGGATCCTCTACTGCTCGATATTCCTAGAGAAAGTATGTATGATAGAGAGTAGCAGTGACATGTCCGACATCAATCATCGATAGTCAAGACTCATCGTACGGCCATTGAACTACTCCCAGAAGAATCTATCACTTTTGCCCAAAAAAACAAGGCAAAGCTGCCTTCAATTCAATGTGCAAACGTGAGTTTTCACCCAAGCCGTAATAAGCTTTTGGCCTTTTTTCCAAAGCCATAGCAGCATCCTCAATAATACAGGAAAGTTAAATAGGGCCATTAGATTTGATTTCTCAAATAAGATAGGAGCCGTCGCCCAAACTGGAACCCGAGGGCGAATTGAGATGGCATGATCGGAACGGGCAAGGAATTTAAGGTTCTTCGATATGAGAAAGGAATTAGAGGTGTCTCTCCTAATCTCTCATCTAGGTAGTCTGAACAGAAATGACGGAAATAGCAGAACAGCAATCAAACGGCTAAAACTGAACGATCATTTGAGAGCGTCTCAATCATCGAAGCACACAAGAATGTTTAGAAATCGCACTCCCTCACTCCTATACCTCCAAAACGCCCTTGTCCCACAGGAACCCTCGTGAGAAGGCTCCCACACTTTTACTCAAACATATAATTCACCCCTCCCTCTCGATTGTACTCCTACCTTCGGCCCCTGACCGCAAACGGGCTCTGTTCTGCCGAGCGATATGAATCAAGCGAGAACAGGCTGACAAAGTAGAGCGCAAAGAACCTCACCACTTTATCACCAAACCCACCATTCCCACTCATCATATTCTGCAGGCCCGCAAAAGCGCCTTGTCCCACAGGTCGGCTCGGCTGCGTGGATGAGCCGAGAGTATAGCCTTTGCTTTGAAAGTGTACACCGCGAGCGGCGGGTCCATTTGCGCTGTCCGCGACGGCTTTCCTCACGGCAGCTGTGAGGGCAGAAGGGTTCGCGCCCTTTAGAGTCTCCACGACGGATGTGCCTTTTATCACGAGGAACGTTGGCATAGCGCTCACTCCGTACTTCCGCGCCACATCCTGCTGGCTGTCCACATCGACCTTGACGAATTGCACGCGTCCTGGTTTGCTTTCTCGCTCGGCGAGGCTGGCAAATACGGGCGCGATTTGTTTGCAGGGTCCGCACCAGTCTGCGTAGAAGTCGACGATAGTGTAGGAGGACGAGGAGAGGAGCTTGTCGAAGTGGGACGAGGATGTGACGTTAACGATCTTGTCCGGCATGGCGGCGGGCACGGAGTTTGATTATATCGATGAGCGTACGACGTTTGGACGGGAGATCAGTAGGTATTGTTCGTTCGCTGCACGTTTTTGCTCTGTACAGGTGTTAATGGTCGGGATTTTGAACAGATGAATTACACCGTATGAGGGGAAGTGGAGAGGACAGCTTAGCTTTGCGGCGGCGGAGGGAAGCGGAGATGTCACGGAGATATTACAGTAGCCGAAGTTTCGCCGATTTCAAGCCATGTCACCATACAAAAGTTAAGAACACCAGCAACTTCATCCTCGAGTCGTATTTCTAAAATATTTTCATCTAGATTGTGTAGCTGCTCTTTCTTACAGAAGCAGTCACTTATGATCGGTCCATTCCTAGTTATGATAGAAACCTTGATGCCCTTCAATTGATCATGGAAGCTGAGCAATGAAACACGGGACTAGGAGAATGTTCCACGAGAAGACTATTCGAGATAATCCCCAAACAATGAGCACCTCTCTAGTGAATATTCAGTGACTGAGCCCATGAGACTCAACCACTGCGCGTCTTGCGTTTTGGTCGGGGTGTCTTGGCCTTGTCTGCGGCCTCCTCGGCCTCAAGTTCGTTGACAACGCGCTTCCTACCCCTGGTTTTCTTTGGCAGAATCTCTTCGCTCTCGTCAGAGTCTACTTTCTTCTTGCGAGGTTTCCTAGTCTTTTTGGGAGGCTCGGGCTTGGGCTCGTTATCATCGGTATCGCTGTCGACATCGATCTTGCGAGATTTCTTGGCCTTTTTGACAGGCGCAGGCTCCAGCATGGGCGGATCAACAACCTCGTTCTGCTCGAAAGATTGAAGAATGGCAGTTCGGTATTCCTCTGGCAGGCTGTCGATGCCATCAAGCTCATCTAGCTCATGATACTCCCGTGCTCCCTGGAGATCAAGCTTGGAGACACACCGCCTACAAAGGGTATTAGAAAGATCCAAGTTAATTAGTCTCGATGCTCACCAATGCTTGTAGTTCCATGAAGTATGCTCTCCGAGGAATAGCGTTGCAATACCCAATCTCAACTCTCCCTTCACGATATTGCTGCCTTCGGCAGTGCAATCTGCACTGCGGCAACCAGCACGGCGAGAAGCAACCTCAACTTTGTAGCCCACCGCATTCATGAGCTCGCCACCACTGTGGATGCTTCTGGCAAGGTCGGTGCGGATATCTTTCCACTCTTTATCGACGACTTTTCCCTCCTCAAAGGCAAGCCGGACTTGTTCCTGGCTTTCAGCGCTGAGAGATTGGTCTATAGATAGGGGCATTGAGTCAGCAAAATCAACCCATTCTCTCAAAAGATGTAAAAATCCCAGTATATCAAAATAGGTGTAGCATGAGAATTTCTTTCGGGAGATACGTACATCCAGCAACGTTGGTGACCTCATCTCCAGCCAGCTCTTTCATGGTCTTGATCTGCTTAGGCGTCGTACATCCCCTTGCAAAAGTTAGATTAGGCTCCACAAGACGTATTATCTCAAAGATGACCCTACCAGTGACGCCACAAACGGATGTACTTTTCCTCCGGCTCGTAGTAGCTTCGAACGCCCAGTCGCAACTCGCCTTTTTTGATCATTGTTTTCGCCCTCTTGCATGCAGCTTGCTTGCAGATGGCGGAACTAGAGACGGAATGCTCAAGGACGTGCTTTGGCTCATTCTCCTCAGTCTCGGTAGCTGTCTTGGTCGACGTCGTGGTCTTGGTCGTAGTTGTGGCCATGGTGTTGGAACGCCCAATGCGTACAGGCTTGAGATGTATCAGATAGAGCCAGACGATTAGTGGCACGCGGTATGGTGCAAGATGTTTGCTGGTGTCGCTAACTCCAAGGCAGACGCGTCGCGCTTCTCATTGCGAGGAAGGTGCGGGTCTTGGCGCGGTTGTGAGGAAGGTGCGGATCGGTGAAAGTGAACAACATGTGAAAGACGGAAGACAAGCGAAATGAAAGCGAATTATCTCGTCTTAAATCCGTTCCAGGTAAACAAAAATGTCACGATGACTGAATTTGCTGTTGCCGGGAGGCAGCTCGCATTGTCTCGATGCATGTAACTTCACACACTACGATAGCGAATAGTACGCTTCATTCACTGCCCCCCCTTCAGGCTTTACATCGCGGTCATAAAGTTAGTAGCGTAGTAGAATAAAACACGATTTATTTTTAACATAACCAATAGTTCGGTGCAGTTTTGGAAAATAGGGGCGTTGATCAACATTACAGAGAAAATACAATGAATGAAGCGAGAGCTTGTCTAGACTGAAGTACCAACCTCTCGCTCGAATGATCTAAATTGCACTCACTTTCATTTTATCAATTTGGTCCCCTTGGGTGCTCCCTGCGTTGAAGACAGCTCGTGGCGAGACATGGTTTCTTTCTCTTTTAACGCTGATAGCTCATAAAGAGTCTTTGACTCAACTTCATAAACAGCGGGAAGAGGCACACTCAATTCGCTCCTACATGCACTTGCTGGGGAAGAGGAAGGAGGAGTGTCTTTTGCCGGGGTCGGTGGACCTCGCGCGTGACGTCGCTGGTGGTAGAAAATGAAAACAGTTATACTGGCCAGGATTGGTATCCCTAAACCAAGTCCTAAGCCCAGTCCGAGCCCTAGACTCAACCCGATATTCCCTGTTTCTCTTGCAGTGGAACTATTTGCAGAGGATACCGCTGGTGCTCTAGTCGGATTTGTCGAATCCATGCTTTGTGAAGCCGATGAGGATATCTTACTTGTTAATGATGAAGATGTTGGAGTGTTGCCAATGATGGTTACCGTCGTGGGATATTCTGTTCTGATAATTAAAATGATTAGTACTTAAGAAATTGCGTAGGAACTGACCCGGAAATTCAGTATATTGACTGGAGTTGGCACAGATATCTTTCTCACTAATATCCGCCAATATCCTATTTGAACAATAGAATCGATTTGTCTTCCCTCCCGCATCGCACCTTTTCATCCCCATACCCATGAGCCCAAGATTGTCCCCATTCGTACTGTTCAGGCAAAACAATGGACACTCTGGACTAGTCCAGGACTTATCGGTACAGCTTGCGCGAACAAAGGGTGGTGAGCTCTTCGCTGACTCGGCAGGCGTCTGATCTGTGAGAGCGCAAATGTGGTTTGAAAGACAAGCGTAGCCGAGACTACAGCAAGAAGAGTTCGCTGATCCTGTATTGCATGGTGTATCTTGCGCGGACGAACCATCCGGAAAGTAACAAGTTCCGCAGACGACATGGAAGACGGAAAAGAGAATCCAAAAAGCATAGAAACATTGTTTCATTGTGAGGAGCTAAGGCAGCAAACAAAATTTTTATGTGAGACTTCAGGAATTTCGCATTGATGAATGTTGGGGTCGCAAACCGAGAGGGTAGGGACACTCGATTATGTGTTATCCAGATATTGACATAGGGGTTGATCCGAAAAAAAAACAATTCTAAGTGGTCCTGATCTCCAGTTCCCTATCCCACGGTTGGAGGTGCAAGGCAATATCCGCATGCATATTCTGCAAGCCATTGCGTCGCTGTATTGGCTCCAGAGTCCGTAGCCGAACTCAGTGGGCTGTACATCAAACTGACAGTGGATAGCCATCGTACAAACACCGGAGCCTTGTATCCCGCCAGCCAAGTAAGACAAGAGCTGGTGATCCGGACGCTATTACAACATAACATTGTAAAAAGGCTGCCGAATGATGGAAAGAAGGAAAAACCATCAAAAAGTTGAATAGAGAAAAAGGGTTGGAAGAGGGAGGGAAGAAGAGGTTGGACGATGCTCTAGCTGTGTGCACCACAACATATGAACGTACCCCACTGAGCTATACCCGGCAAGTTGGCCCCGGATCTGTTTCAGATGTATCGGATCTTTAAATCCTGGAATACGAGGCAAATTGATCGTGTCCGAGTTCTGGCATTGTATCTGGGGCCAAAACGAGGTCAACCTTGTGTATCTACATGCACATTTTCTAGCAAAGATGAGTAGGAGAATATCATACCATTATCAAGAGTGCCATATCATAATGATCAAAGACCCTAATTGGCGGTCAAAAGTTAGAATGATTCGACATATCAATAGTGGACATACCAAAAAGCCTTAAAGTAGCGAGTGTGGAAGCTGAATTTACAATCTGAAAATGGAATTAAGCAGGACTAGGTATGGAAGCGTAGACTTGAGAAGACAATCGATTTATGACTAAGTGGAAGATGCGGTGCTAGATCCGGTTGATACGCGCCTGAGACCTGCAGCTTCTTCGCGATCTTTTTCACTGGGCACTACTCGTTCACACCAAGAACACCAACTACGCAGTTTACCGGAAACCTCTCGCTCCAGGTACTGTATGGATCTATCCTTTTCATCTCGGTAGATCTTTACACACTGGCCTACATGGACTTGTTTCTTGACCTTCTTCTTGATCACGTTGCCGATACCTTCTATCTCTTGCGCATGGTAGCTGGTGCCGGTCCATCGGCCAGGAGATGATGCTGTTGGGGCCTCTGAACTCTGATGGCAGTCCACCTCGTGCTCGACGACCCTTGCTGCCAGGCAATCTGAGCCCCTTCCGCACTCCACGCCCTCGTTTCCTTCGCCAGCCCCTGTGCCCACTCCGCCGAGGTAATGGCTATATCGCGTCCGCCATGTCCACGCTCGCAGATAGGAGGTGTCGGCGTTACGAAACTGTGAGCCACACGTTTGGCACAGCCATACCATGGTATCGCATACGCAGGGTGTCCTTCCGAAAGCTGGAGTTGTGAAGGCGCGATGCCCTCCAACATCGAAAACATCGGGACGTGGAGCTGGCGAATCTGACCATGAATCAATCGACGACGCGCGGGGCCGTTTGAAGGCTGTCAGTAGATGCAACGGGGCCTTCGTACAGGTGCGGCACAGCCGGCGATGGCGAGCCCGCAAAACAGGCGTCGCAGGCGGCTTAATGGTACAGTTCTGTTTCTCAGTCAGCATAGACTCGACAGAGTAACCCTTGATCAACGTACGCGACAAACAACACGTGCACAGCGCTGACACTCACCGACCATATCGTGTGCACATCTCCCGACTCGACCGCTGGTTAATTGACGCGACGACCGGAAGTTCGCATGAGCCTCCATAAGACGAGACCCGAGAAGGGCACCAGCGTCGGCATCTTCGTTCTCGCAATGTAGTGTATGCTTGATCAATTGGTCTCTATATTCAAGAAGATTGGCACGAAACTGTCTACACGTGCGTGATAGATCGTGCAGTGAGTTGAGGTCCAGCTGGGACGCGAGCTGTCTGACTACGCTGTATGAAGCTATGGTTAGCATGCATCGAGCGTGGAGTTCTGTCCTTGCTGAAGGTTCGAGCTCACGGATAACAGCTCAGAGCGGCAGAAAATCCATTGATATTCGGGTTTTTCCGTCCCTCTGCTGTTGCCTCGCTGCCGTTCTGATCGCTGCCAGCTGTGCCGGCCCCGACGCCAAGGGAGTGGTGGAGTGGTTTCTGTGGCGCTCGATGGCCATGTTCCGGTGGCTCATCGTCCAGATCAACAATAACCACCATTTCGAAGAGAGCTATCTCCCAATAGAAGCATCGAACCGCCTACCGAAGCCGAAGAAGTGAATGGATACGCGTTCGAGTGTGAAGAGGAGGTGACAAGGAGTGACGATGTTGGGAGAGTGGGTCTTCTTTGTGGTGGCGGGGCGGCTTGGCTATTCGGAATGCCTTTCCGACGATTCCGAGACCTTCTTACCGGAACAGTGACTCCAAGACAACAATTATATGTGGACGTTCTGGTTAATACAAGTAAACTGCCTATGCGAAAAACTATCATCACGCTTCGTTATATTCTGGATCAAAATTCTCTGATAATTCATCTACCTTTATTTGTGACTCGACAACATCAACCACAGGCACTTTGTGTACATACCTGACATGAATGACGCGATGATTGGCGATCACAATGCATAAAACATGTCTTCGCCCGCTTCCTCACCATTCGGTACTGGTCGCGTATTTTTCAATGATGTCTGGCTATAGAAGGGACCGTGGACACTCAGTGACTGACCATCATCGTAGCGAGACAGATTCTTGAGTCGCACATCTTTCGAATTCTTTTCTCCCCACCAGAACACGTCGTTTTCGAGCATACACGTGACATTCCCGTGCATCTTCACTACTCCCTGTCAAACTTCACGATACCTCAGGATCTCTTTGACGGTACTCTCCGCATACACCTTCCTGAGCAGGCTCTGGTCTTCTTGGTACCACCCAGGAGATACCCGTGAATCCACACCTACTGCATCGAGGAGCGCGATCATGGCTTCTTCCCAAGTCAAAGGCCGCGACGGGGCGGTAGGAGTGGGCGCGCAAAGGAAAGTGATCTTGTTCACGGCTTCGGCATGGTGGCGTCGAGTAAATGCATCACCGTGAACTGTAGGTATACCGCATCGGCATATTGTATGTCGACCAAAATGAACTAAGTCCTTGGAGTAGTGGGTTATATGTGGATGCCCACTGCCAGTGGGTGGGGTAGGAAGTGGTCGGTTGAAGACGACTCCTGTATAGACCTTTTCTTCTGTGTCTGCTTTCCAATTGGCGACCAGAGAGCTGACTCTGCTCTTGATTGTGGAGCCTCCTCCGCTTGTAGAACCAGTACTGTTTCGAAGAAGGCCAGCATGATGACTAGGGACTGAGTCCAGTAGGGGTTCGACCTCCCCGAGAGAGATATAACGTTTCCGAAAGAGTCTAACTTTGCATGCTGCAAGCCAGCCGTGGAGTAATTCACCATTCATCCTTCCAGTCCTGTGGTTGCTCTCCACCTATACAGTTCGCTATATCGGTTGATAGGATTGTTGGGTCATCTACGGTGTATCCTATTGAGCAGATTATATATGCTGAGAATTGAAGAGCAAGGCCTTGGTAGGTACGTATCTATGTGGAGCAACATCGAATCGGGAACCCATTCCTCCCTTATCTTAATGCATGTACAATGCTCTTCACCGTGGCCACGTACAGAACAATTCACTTCGAGAGAGTATACTTACCTCTGATGAAAAAAAGAACTGTCATACGTCCACCTGAATAAGTATTCCATGCATAAAAGTAGCAAAATTGTTCGAAAAGTAAGAGAAAGGGAACACAAACCTCTGATTTCAATTCGTACGCTATATAGCCTTTATGTAAACTGTAGAACTGAGGAGGTACTCAACGCGCACGGATAGTTTTGGGATTACTGAATGGATGAGGAAAATACCTCATCTTGTTTCAAAGTGATTCTTCGAGGTGCATTATGGTGACGTTGATAGATTGAAATGAAGATCGAGGGTGTGAATGGATGGAGAGGGTGACTGGATTCGGCTAGCATCGCCAAGGCTGAGTGTAGCGCCGGCATCTCCGACATTCTCTCCACCATTACGACAACTCCTCAAAAAAGCAAATAAGATGAAGCCGCCTTGAGTCCGTTCCAGCGGCCTGCAGGCACGAGCTACTTTCACGAGAATAACATGTACGATCCGGCGTCACCTCCTCCAGAGGTGTCAGTCCTCCTTCTAGGTGACGAGGAAGTAGGCAAGTCAACCTTCCTATCGTAAGTCCTCCTCGATATGTTCAATCGATCCACTTCTTCTACGTGGGCTCCCAGCACACTTTTCATAGCTAATATTTCTACCAGTCGCCTTTCGCTAGGTATCCGCCCTCAGGACGATAACCTTCCGCCCTACGCCCTCCCTTCTCTCCGTGACTCTGAACAGCCATTCACCTTCAATATCTCCCTCTACGCGCGTCCCTATGTATTCTCTTTCTACGATACCGCATGTCCAACTTCATACACGCTCTTACGCCCATCATTCATAATTCTCTGCTACGATGTATCGCGCCGCAGTACCCTCGATGCGCTTCGTACGCGTTGGCTTCCCATAGTGAATAGTCATTTCAATCATGATGAGGCATTGCCGGTCATGGTCCTAGGACTAAAAAGAGATGCTAGACGCGAGTGGACAGAGGAAGAGAAGAGGAGGGACGAGGAATTGAACGGGAAACCGGAAGGGACAGGTCGCGGAGAAAGCGTGATGCCACAGGAAGGGGTGGGACTAGCGACAGAGATGTTGTGTGATCGATATGCGGAGTGCAGCGCATTAACGGGAGAGCTCTGCAGGGAGGTCTTGGAAGATGTTGCGCGGACAGCAGCCAAAACAACGACGGAGAAGGGAGCGAAAAGCGATGGACCGCAATGCGCCTTGATGTAGATGGGACATTCTGATCAACGGCTCCCTCTTTCTCGCCAGCTTCAACGACAAATCCGCTTTAATGGGCAAATAAAGCGGATTCAGACATCTCTCGATTCCATACATGATTCCAGTTACCTTAGCGATCAACAAAACCACCAATCGGTAATGTTCCACATCTTACAAGATCCCATACAAGTTACACCTTCGCCAACTCTTCGCTAAAATCAAAAGCCCGCTACGTATCGTTATCGGCTGGCGCGCCATCTCTTGCGTGCTCCAGCCATGCCGTGACGAGATGTACGCAGCAGAATGCAAGAAGTGGCCACTATCCTTGCATGTGCATGAATCATAAAGTCCATGTGATCTCTGTTATCCGCCGCCATCTTTCGAACTCCAAGTTTCCTGTCATTTTCACTCTCAATTGTCATACACAAATACAGTGAATTGGGTCGAGGAACCCCTCAATTCTTACAATGTCTTCATCTGGGCTGGTTTCATCCTTTGTAGCCGCTATCCAGGCCTCTCTATCTGTGCTCCTCGTTATTTCATACGGCGGTATCGCAGCCCATCTCGGCCTCCTCGATAGCAAAAATGGAAAAGCAATTTCCAAAATCTGCGTCAAAGTGTTTCTCCCCGCTCTGCTTCTGGTGAAACTGGGTTCGGAGATGCATCCCAGCTCTGCGCATCGTTACCTCATTGTCATTGTATGGGCTTTCATTGCACATATTGTGTCATTTTTGATTGGAATTTCTGCGCATTACTTCCTTAGCATGCCTGATTGGATCACGTGTGCATTGATGTTCAACAACACTACCTCCTACCCGCTTTTGCTCATCCAAAGTTTGGACGAGACGGGTATCTTGCAGGTGCTGATGACCGGGGACGAAACCACCCGTGCTATGATTGAGAGAGCAAAGAGTTATTTTCTGGTGTTTTCGACAATAAGCAGCTGCCTAACGTTCGCGGTGGGACCAAGGTTAATAGACACAGAACACTCGCCAGATAGCGATGATGATGACACGCTTGCGGGGAGTAGGACGCTAGATGAGCAGACAGAGAGACAAGGTGATTTGAGAAACGGAGGGGACGAAGAAGCACAACGCGCGCCCGACGAGCTGACTGGTCTTCTTTCAGCATCAGGAGACGGCGGGCAAGCTAATGGCCGGGAACGGCACCGCAGTGTCACGGCAATCACTTTCTTCCCCTCGAAACCTAAATTTACCACTGCGAAGAGGCGCCCTTACTACATCCCACGTCCCAGATGGAGCTCTCTCGGTGTACGTACGCAATGGTGGTTACTATTCTTCTACGACTTCCTCAATGCACCCCTCGTTGGAGCTGTACTCGGTGCCATCATCGGTCTGGCACCACCTTTACACAAGGCATTCTTTGCAGGGACTTATCAAGGCGGTATCTTTACGGCATGGTTAACGGAGAGCTGGAAGAACGTCGGCCAACTCTTTGTTCCACTTCCGCTAATCGTTGCTGGAATATCACTTTATACCTCATACATAGAATCGCGCCAGCCGTCTTCTTCGGGCCAGGAGACCCGCGTTCCGGTACTTACTACCGCGTTCATTCTTCTGGTGCGGTTCATCGTCTGGCCGGTTCTATCAATTGCTGTCATCTATGCGATCGCTAAGGGAGGGAAAGACGGAATTCTAGGGGATGATCCTATACTGTGGTTCACAATGATGCTCATGCCAACAGGTCCTCCGGCTATGAAATTGATTACGATGATCCAGGTCAGTGACGCAGGAAAGGAGGATGAGCAGAAAATTGCGAAGATTTTGACTATTAGCTACATTGCGTCTCCCATACTAGCCTTCACAGTAGTTGGTGCTTTGAGAGCAAGCCAGAGTATCTTGTAGTGCGATCTCTTGTGATCTCGAAAGTTTTGGTGCTTTAAAATCTTTGTGTACGATGTTGAATGCAAGTTTACTCTTCATTCACGATATCATTAGCTCACGTTCGCGTAAAGCATTTATACATACCGTCGCTCGTTTCTGTACAGATATGGTTGTGGCCTGTCGATATACGTTCGTGATAGCTGCAAATATTGTTTGCTTGTCCAACACTACTTTAGAGCTCGCAGACCACTGATGTCCCTGACCATAATAGCACTTTTTGACCCGCGAAAATTCAGCGATGACTACGTTAAGCGATTTTTACATCAGTTGCTAACTTGCTCGCTCATACGGGCAGTGTATGTGTAGTCTCATACCTGACCCGCACGTAACTTCTCTCTTCATCTTCACGTATATAAAGTAATCATTAGTTGCATGTGTGCCCGTCCTGGCTGAGGACGTTACCAAGTGTTTCCCCTACCTGTGTCGATACCCAGGGTAGCAATACTTTGTAAGGATCAGTTGAAATTTCGTAAAGGAATCATAGTTTTCTTTTTCATCAGCTTTGGAAAATAACACCGTGGTACTCACTAGGATAATATTATTTGCGACTTTAACACAAATGAATTGATAAATAATGTTAAACACAGATTAGACTCACTCCAGACCATCAAGCAAACATCTACTACGCTGAAAGCCATTCGTTTGCCTCCGCATCAATTTTACAAAGCAGAGTTCACCCACTGGTTGAAGCCAATCATGGCGTGTTTGCTTTGACACATAAATGTGTAATTCAACCCTATGCCCCCTCAACTATGCCAAGCCAACAGCAATCACTTTGATATATCAATCCGCTCTACCCCAGTCCTTCAAACCTTCAAGCAATTTTTTCTGACCATCATATCATACTCCAAACATGGGATATCCTTCATATAAACCCTCCTTGGACAGCGGAACCATAGTCACCTCTGTAAGTGTTATCAATCTCAATACTCTTGAGAGACATGGTTAACAACTCATCCCGCATTACAGCAACTTCAATACCGCTCATACGCCCACGATCTGAAGATTTACCACTTCTCCCACACAATCTTCAACCTCCGCCGTTTCATCGAACACTGCAGAGACGCCGACACCGGCTTTGTGCAGCATTGTTCTTCGCGGCCGATGCCAACTCAAGACATTCCGGACGGCGATGAATTGCCCAAAAACAAGACTGAAGCAGTGTACATGCCTGGCGCATATACAGTTACGATGAACGGGGCAATGTCGAATGTTAGGGGCTCCGCTTTAGGCTTCAGTACCACAGAAAAAATTATATGGTTTATTTTCGCTAAACCGATGGATGAGCACTTAGAAACTCTTGCTATAAACATGAATGGCAACTTGGTACAGGCGGGAGATGGCAATACTTGTAAGCACTACTTCGCACATTGTATCGCTAGCTTGATGCGAAAGGTGATCAAGTAGAAAGTACTACTCTAACAATGCACGAACAGATAACAACCAGACTACTCTATTCGATCTGGTTGGGTACATCGAGAAGCACAGCAATGGAGGCAATCGACGCTGCATCAAGGGTGGTAATTCGAATCATCGAGAATGGTTCGAACTACTTGGGGAGGCAACTGGCAACCCAGTGCCCAAGGTCGTCGCTAATATGGAGCGAGCTATCAAGATTTGCGGGCAGTGGGACATGTTCCGTGAGGCAGGATACGACGTGAGCAAGTCTGGGTATACCCCCCAAGTTGTTGAAAAACTTGTGGACTATGGCGTTTTGGCGAAGGACAAGAAAAGCGGGGGATAGAACTGCGGTGTATGCTCTGCATCACAGTTTTATAGTTATTTGCAATAATGTTTTAGTAGGATACGCAATCACAACTAATGGTTGTGGAGGCCTATTTCGGTATGCTACCTATAATTACTCTTTGCAGTGCGTGCCCATTCATATTCTCATAATATTATAGTTATACCAGGACGCAATCCCTACTCGATATATTTGGATAACCGCCTTCCTGTGATTGCCTGTTGATCTTTTTTTTTGGGGGGGGGGAGGGGGGAGAATATTAATTACCAACGTATCCCTACTCAGACTATTAAGACATAAAACGTTCTTACAGCAAAAGACAGCAACTGCACTTAATTAGAGTACAAGAGAACTCGATGTTTTGAATTACACACTCTCTTCTGTCTCAAGCTCTTCGGCCACCCTGTCGAAGATGTCTCTAGCCTTGCTCTCCACAGCTTCCAACCTCTCTTCCCTCTTCATTCCATCCAACTCGCCCCAGTCTAAAGCCCCACAAACTTCTGAAATCGCATCTTTCCACTTCCTCTCATTGCCCTCGAACTCGTGATCTTCTTCGTCTTCAGGAGTAATTCTCTCGTAACAGCTCGACGTCAAGCTCAGATACGTCTCTCTCTCCACTAACCATAGCTGTTGGGCATCATATCCAAACTGCTCGATTGTCAAATCGAGAACGAAGGTTTTACTTCCTACCCCTGGACCGGTGATTGTGAAGATTGAGTGCGCAGAATCGTTGTTGGTGATTTTCGCAACTCCATCTTCTCTCCCATGGTCAAGTCGTAGTTGTATTAAAGGACTTGGCAGAAGTTCGGTCCAATTCACGAATACTTTAATGTTACGGCGTTGGAAATTCGTCCGGAGATGTGGGAGGATAGATGATACCGCGATATCGCAGTTGTGGAGAGTGAGGAAAGCGCGTACTATCCTGAGTTCCGTATCGGGTGGAAGTGCTGCCGCGCCACGCTTTGGGGCTTGGCTGTTGGAGATGTGGAGAATGTAGGTTGGGGGAATCTCGGAATTCATCCATGATAGGTCTGAGGTGACGGACGAGACAACTTCGACATGTTTGTACTGAGTATAGATCGTAAATATCTGCCTATAAGGCTCCAAGAATGCTTCAAGGTCGTCTTTGGTGATTGAAGACATGGAATAAGTTTTGGATATTTTGTGTGGTATGTGCGGTCTGAAAAGATAATGTGGCGTCTTTGTGAACCACTGGTTCATAAAATTATGGAGGTTGGCTGGTTACGAAACAGGGCGTTGACAGCTTTCTCTATTCTGGCACCCTGTTTGACAGTATGTAGAAGGTACGTAGAGAGGCTGTTTAGCAGTATTTTAAAATAGAAGGTGCGGTTAACATGCTATTTTCGATTCCACCTAAACCGCGTAATGAACAAAGAAAAGTAGAAATCCTTTGATGGCTTGACTTTGCAATATTGCACTTCTTGAACAATGTTAATACCTGTGATACCAAATCTTGATACATTCCACTTTGACTCTGCTGTGGTGGTGCAAGGAAATGGAAACAGCAGGATGACTGGGATATATACTTGTACTAAAGACATTTGCTATATTATTCGGTGCTTAACGTTTGCGATTCTCTGCGATTGTGATTTAGTAGCAAACATTGGACAAGCATAATCAGAGCACAACACTAAGGGAATTTATGAAATCATTTGCTTACGGTTGGTATGGGGTAGTTCTATTTCAGATAGTAATTTCAGAATGTAAGAATGCAAGAATGAAGAAATTGATGATCGGCGGAGTCCTTACCATAAATCAAATGATCTTTTGGCGCTTATGCTTTGTGTTAAGCTCCTCTTTCAGTGCTAGCTCAGGCTGAAAAATGTATTTCTTGAGAGCCTGGGCCGTCTCTTTCTCCACGCGGATCAGCCTAGTGTTCTCGTCCTGGCCCGCCAAATCCTCCCAGTCGACGTTCGAGCAAAGGTTCCTGACGAACTGGACAAAAGCTCGCTCCTTAAAGTCTTTGGGGTCTTTCTTCCACTTACCACCGGTAGATTTCCAGTTATGTGAATCCGCGAAACACCGAAAGTAGGTAGTCTCAGATGAAAAGAAGTCCACGCTGCTCCATCCATACTGTTCGATGGTGGGGTCGGCAATGTAGTAGTTGCCATCGACGTCCTTTATCTGCATAACGGAGTGATCGACATTCTCTGTATCTTGCGCGTTTTCTTCTGTGCTGTGCATGATGAATATTTTGTTTGCCTTGAGCCAAATCCATTCTGCTTCAGCACCGAGTTCAGCCAGTTTATCTTTTACAGGGGGAAGAAATGCCATCACGCTCCAGTCGCACATGTCAAGCTTTTTGTACGCCGCGTGAAGCCTCTGGGCTTCCATTTTCCCGAAATTTTTGACCATCTGCGCCGGTGGAGCTGAATTCACATCTTCTGCCTCATTTCTATTAATGGCTACTGTGAAAACAGGGACACTGCTGCCGTTCTTCCTGCTTATATATCCAGACATGGCCATACTGAGTAACTTGGGCTTCCCATAATGTTCGAGAGCGGTGTTGATGATCACCCCGAAAACCTCCATTGTCTCCCGGACAGCGAGGCCTTTCTTGGGGGTTTCAAGCGATTCTTGTTCCGTAACCCCGAAAACCTCCATTGCCTCCCGGACAGTGAGGCTTTTCTTGGGGGTTTCAAGCAATCTCTGTTCCGCAGACATTATGCTATTGGCTTTGTAGTGCTTGAGAAGGTAATCTTTTCGAGCTTATTCCGCCGAATATAAATACATAAATTGTGGTACTGTACTCTGTGCATATTCAAAGTTGACTGGTTGGAAATTGTATGTACACAATGCAGCCGGTGATCGATGTATCCGCTGTAAACACAAAGATTATACAGTCAAGAATTTGAAATGAGTTACATAGAGTATGGATTGATATTCCAGATGATTCGATACACATGCGATGGAAATTCTACTTTGGTGTAGTTAATAGCATAACATGGTAACTGCGGAAAAGCCAGAAAGAGTTCAAAGACGTTTACAGAGCTCTGTATATATGCGATGTGTTCGCACATAACTGTCATAATCATGAATCAACTACTTTGGTAGCCTCGATCATTTTTTAAACGTTGACATTTTCATGAAAGTAATGAGAGCATGGTAGAGTGGTGCCGTTCTAAGAAATTAATCTCTTTGCTTTGAGTAAGTCATTGGGATATCTCATGTCCTGGCTGATCGTGCCCAAAAAAATACATTCCTCCACACCGAAAAATGAAAAAACACTTAATAAATTCCCATGAATCAAGCAAACCCCTCCCAACTACCAAGTATGCTCGATAACACCCGCCTAGCGCCTGCGCCTGCTATATTCTGTTCCATAGTTCTCGCTCTGTACACGGTAGTAACCTCGAACGTGCCTCGTGTCTTCAATATACTCTTCATTCACAAGACTTTTTGAGGACTTCCTTCCACTCGTTTGTCCATTCCGGTCTTTTTCAAATTCTTTGCGCCCACCTTTATCATCTACCTTGTCCCCCTGTGAATATTGTGTTGATCGATGCCTGTACTCCATCCCAAAAGCGCTCTCGTTTTTAGAAGTCATTTGCGAGTATTCGTGATATGTGGCTCGCACTTGCTGACTTGAGTAGGAGGTCAATCCGTTCGTAGATGGGGTAGGGTGTGACTTGTAGGAGGTTGAAGAGATGGTGTATCCATACGACCTAGCTGTGGGCACGTTTCCGTCGGATGATTCTGGTATCTGCTTGTATTGATATGAGAAGGTATGGTAGAAAGAAGACTGAGAGTCGTGCTTCATTCTAGTGCCATTAGGAGAAGTGCGATGCGAAGACATAATCAATGTTGATTTTTCGCTCGTGAATTTTCTTGTCATTGGCTCTTCACGAGCCTTGGAAAAACAGTGGGCGACTTAAATTGGGACAATGTTCGTTTTTCCGCTATTTGTCTTTGCGCAAGAAACCTCAAGGCCTCACGTGCTGTCTCGAAATTTATTTAGACCATGGACAGTAACAATTGTCGGAGTTGTTGCCTGTGATGTTTACCCCTTCGCACGGGATCATTTCTGTGGCAAGTCACCTTAGGCTTGCTGTCTTTCATTAACGGCTGAAAACAGCCGTGTATGATCTCGATTGCTATTTACAAGCTCAACTATCATGAAGTGCACGTTATCAAGCTATTCTGCTCAGTTTCTAATTTTTCAAGGGCTATCATTACGTACATACAATGAATCAATTGTATGGAGTCGGATTTTTCCACTAGCTACTCTACAATAAGAATGTTAACATAATGGTTCATAAATCTCAAAGAAAAACCAACATACATAGATCGTGATATCATTTCACTAATGTGCACTCCATGGGACCTATTAATAGTGATACGCAGATTTTACCTCATCAGTCCCATTCTCGGCCATCCACTCTGCTGCCTTAAGATATCCCAATATGTTGTGATTCTGACCACCAAATTCAGCAGCGCAACATCTAACAACGGCTTTTGGCAAGATATAACGATGGCCTCTCCAAGTGCGAAATTGAAAACGATGGGCGTGAACCGTTATATCGTTATGATGGAAGAAATCCCACGCGCGAATCTGATACGTCTCGTACAACCGGTTCAGGACTGTGTAGTAGCCAATATCACCAGCTGATACGGCGGCAAATGTGAGGTGCTGCACAAGCGACCCGAGATTTGCATCTTGTGCCCACGATTGCGGTGAGGTAGATGTAGAGCCCCATGTCGCTCTTATCCTTTCAAGGATTTCGGTAAACGCGAGTCTATTCCAATGTCAATCAATCGTGTTTCTTCGCGAAGGTTTACTTACATGCTGATTCCGCCACCCATCGAATATCCAGTCACAATGATCTGCTTTGGTGTCGTTCCGCGCGCCGCCATATCTTCCACTCCACGAGAAATCGCATCGTACGTTGCTTGTCGCATCGCATGCCACATATCGCGAAAGTAGCTGTGCACCTGGTTTCCGTTCTCGTATACAGGATATGGTATGCCCCACCACATGGGGCCTTTGTCATGGCTCCAGAGGTTTGTGTGGAGCTCACTAGGATCTGAACCGAGGAAAGCGATAGTGATTTTATTGCCATTGCAAACCGCGATACCTCTACGACTAGCGTTGAACCCGGTGACGAGTTCCGACACTGTGAGGTTTGGGTTCTGGTAGTGAATTCGCAAGGTCGCTGCTATGGCGCTTACATCAGGAGATAGAGTCGATCGCCATAAGATATCTGCTGCATCTTTGATGTCTATCCATTCTGACGGACCATCTTGAAGTTCAACTAGCGGCATTGGTGAAGTGTTTTGATCCAAAGATAAAGGTAACACGACAAGTGAGGAGTAGAATGTTAAAGCGAAGTTTTACCGTTGAGACTTGTGACATATATACCATTTATGTTTGCTAGAAAAAAGCACGTGATCACAATCAGTCACCTTAAATGTGTACAGCTATTACTCTGGGGCCACCACATGTTCAATAAATGGGTGGTAAACTTTGCATATTACTTCAATATTGAACTTGGACAGGTCCAGTCTAAGCGAAGCGGGGTGTCGCAATGACACGGTGGGAAACAGGAAGTAATTCCGATGCCTCCCAAGCTCCCTCAAAATCAAGCATAAGTACCATGTTCTATACATAAATGTAGAAGTCATTTTGCAAAGCGGCCCTGCAACACTCATCATGAATCAAAATATCGATTGTTATCGCGACGCAATGTATTTGCCTACAGTATCAACATAGGTAGGAAGTGTAGCTCCGTAGCGTCCTGATTAAGGACTTGCGCACAGTAAGTTAAGGGACACGTGATGAAGAAGACTCGGAGTTGGGGGAGGAGTAATTGTCGAACCATAGTTTTTTCCATCATGAAACGCAATGGAAAAATACATCGCAATATTGATCATAATGCTAGTGGCATGTAATAGTCATCATCAATTGATTGATATTGTGAGGAGCGGGGAGCTACAGGCCTTCGCTTCCCTCAAAAGAAACGACAAGTAACACGCATCTCATCGTTCATTATCTTTACAAAGCACTGATGAAGTTATGCTTACGCTAGACTTAAATAATGACGAAAAAAATGACATGTTGGTTAGATTCCTCACGAACAAAGAGAAAATAAACTATGAGATGACCATAACTCAGCCTCGTCGATTTCTCACCCTATCCAACAACCGTCCAAGAGCCTCCGAATCGCTCTCCCCACACTCAGGATACTCCTCCAACCTACTCATCCACTCCGGTTCCCACCCTTTAAAATCATGCCTCCCATGTCCCATATACCTCCTGAGCTCTTTCTCGCGTTCTCGCATCGGCAGGGTACGATCCACATCCCAGCGCGGACGATACATGTTATCCCAGTCGTCCCAAATCACATACATGCCCTCGAATAGACCATTTTCGATGTCGTACTCAGCTTCCCACGGAATTTTTGGCATACCGGTATAGCCATTCCTCTTATGTTGATGTCTTTCTATATGATACCACCTACTCACCGTCTCGAAATCCCATTGCGTTGAACTCCCGAAGCGGAACGTCCGCAATCTGTCCAGGCATTCTGTGAAGCGATTAAATACATCGTACCATCGCAACTCATTCGAGCGAAACTGGAGATGTTGCGTGAATTCATTCTCTATTTCACCGTCGAAAAAGATTGTACAGAATGATTCGTCGTAGGTAGTATACTCCAAATTGTTCATGTCATCATTTCCTCCCAATGGGATAGGATAACCGTCGGAATCGAGCCAGTCGTCGATCGCGTATCCGATTTGGTACAGGATCGAACAGTGATCTAGGAACAATGAATGTAAAGTTGCTTTGTGAGAGAGGATCCAATCGATCTGGTGCGGATGGTGGAAGATGTGATGACCGAATGTGAGTGAGCCAAGGCAGGGAAAATGTACGGCGCTCAGATCGAGCTTGGGGAACCAGCCTGATGGGAGGTCGGAGTATAGGACCAAGGTTTTGAGCTGTGGACGGGGAGGCTGGAGGAATCGAGATGGGAAGCGCGTCCAGAATGACTGCAGGTCTCTGCTCTGCTGTGTGTGTTAGCGCACATCATCTTGCTTGCTTGCTTAATCCACGGTAGTTTTACTGTTTAAAAGGGCGAAGGTGTGGAATCATATTTAACGTACACGATACAATGGACCCGCCCTTGACCTTGTCTCGGCATGCTTTACGCTCAACCTCAATGTCGTGCAACCCGCCAACTTGTTCAAAAACAATGGAGGTGTCCAATCATCACGGAGCAGCTGCTGTTGGTTTTCCAGATGTCTCACCGCAATCTCCTTAAGTTCGGTTTTTGCAAGCGCGCGAAAGATGCGCCTCAGCCATATCCGCTGCTGCCCTCCTGTTTGCGATACATCAGCAATATCCCCATCGTCGTTGTGTCGATCAAAATGAACAGTGACGCTTTCCAGCCTCGGGAATTCTCCTAATCGTTTTATACACTCGCGGTACGCAGTGCCTAGCACGAGTGGTGGGCGTCGACCGCGGAACATTGCGGGGTGGTGGTCGCAGTGCGGCTCGCATGTGTAGATGTCCAGGGCTTTGACGTAGTGTTTCAAAGTCTCGTGGGAGATTATGTTGAGAATTTTTTGTGCTTTGTAGCCTGGAGGAGCCGGGAATCCTTCGGAAAGCCAGGCTGGAAATTCCGGGATGGGTAGCAGGAAATCGTCGAATCGGGGCCCAGACGGTTTCCAGTAAGAGGAGACAGAGGACGAAGATGAGTAAACCGAAGTCTCGTCGTCGCTCTCAGCGGGCACAAATCCATCAAGTTCGTCCGCGATGTAATTGTCTGATCCTGTATAAGAAACAGTCTCGTTCAGCGATTGCGCAGTGCGTGTGTTTTCCTCGGTGGGGTTGGAGGGAGCCTCAATGACATCTGGTTCTTCCTCACGACTAGACCTGGTTTCTTGGCCATTGCTGTTATGGTCTGACCGAGATTCAGGAGACCTCTCGCGTAGATTAAAATCGTCTTCTTCCAAAAAATCATCGAATTCATGATCCGAAACATCTAGTTCCTCAGAGCCCCCGCCACTCAACCCATTTAACCCAGTGAAGCTTCTCACTTCATCGTGTTCGGGTTTACCACAATGACAGTAACCCCATCTATCACTATCGACGCTGTACACATCGTCTTCCGCCTCCGGGTCCCATTGTGGATAGAGCGATACCCGCTTGAAAAGCTGCTCAACAGCATATTGCGCGAATCTGCGGTTACTGAGCCTGACATGTGCGAGGGAGGGTTTGTCTAAATAGGCGATGATTCGGATCAAAAGCTCGGGAGGGAGGGCTTCGAAATTGGTCATGTTTCTAGTACTCAAACTCAGAAATATGCTGTATGGAAGATGGAAGATCCAAGAGTGTCGGTTGAAGTAATCCTACCCCACTGTCCGTGCCACCGAACAGATCAATGGGGCCAAACTTTCGTCCAATAGTTATCAAAAGTCATCAGTCTAGCTGACACACCCAGTTTCCGAGAATGTGTCATCTAACCCCATGAAAGCCGTACTATGTACAGCAATACTACACCAATCCATTGCGAAGAAGAAAACACTTTTAAAAACACTTTTAATGTACAGCAATACATCAGTGTGGTCCTACTTTCTTTCAGCTGATATACCTAACCCAATTCCTTCCCTCTTAACATGCAAAAAAATATCACGAACACACTCGGATTGAAAACAAACTTTCATTTATTCTACCCCGTATTCACTGCGCATATAAGAACATGTACATATTTTACAAGTTGCCCCCTCGTCTCTCTTCACCCTATACACATTAACCCGTGCGTTCACTTTCCTTGAAACACGCGCGAGAAACAAAATCAACACAAGGGAAACCAAGGAAAATATCAAGATGTGTCAGTGATATAGCATTGAACGTGATTTATAGCTTGGCTCGTCGTTGGAGGTACAGTCTGATTGCAACAGCGACTGTGATTTCATTAGCATAGATTCGTGTGGAGAAGAATGTACGTGCAACGGGGGAAGCTGTGAAGGTTTGCACACGCGAGATGTGTTAATCTCCACATGGCCAATCCGAGAGACAGGAGAAAGGAGATATTATATATGCGGTTTTGAATACATAAGATAAGCCGAAAAGGACAAGCTTTTGGAGATGGACTTCTCACCGCGTATACCTCGACATAGAGACCCCCAATAGTAACCCAAAAATCAAGAAAAGCGCAAGACAAAAAAGAGCCCACATCAACGTGGATTAATAGTGGTATAAAGCGACAGTAGAAAAAAAGATCAAAAAGGGAATATAGTAGAAAAATCACGAAGTAACAGCCAGCAATCAGCATCACTTACCCACAACAGCAGCTACACTTTTAAAGCCTAACAGACTCAAAAACCATCCTCCCCACCCAATGGCATTACCCTCACGGTCGAAATTTGGCTTCAGGGTGCTCATTTTTTGGTATTGCTTGGACTTACTGTCCGTGAAGGGTGGATACCTCATGGCGAGCATACCCTCTAACCAAGCGGGCGTGCTCGTAACGGACCTACGATGCGTGAAGACATCGTACGAAGCTTTCCCACGGTATGCGCCCTGACCTGAGTCTCCGACGCCGCCAAATGCTAGGGTGGGAATGGCAGCATGGAAGAAGCCGTCATTGAGAGAGGCGCCTCCGGAGCGGGTTTGGGAAAGCACTTTCTCCATTTCGGCTTTGCTGCCAAAGGGGTAGAGTCCCAGAGGTGTGGCGTGGACTTCGTTGGCGACTTTGATGGCCTCGTCGAGGTTTTTGACGGGTAGAATAGGGATGAAGGGCCCGAAACTTTCGTCTTTGATGAGGCTGTCTTCGGGACTGTCGACTATAACGAAGGTGGGTTCGATGAAGAGATCCTCTTCGTCCATGGTGCCTCCAAGGACAATCTTGCCTTTAGTCTCATCTAGCATCTTCTTGAGACGCTGGAATTGGCGCTGGTTGACGATGCGGCCGTAGTCTTTGGATTTCCGGATTCCTTCCGGGTAGAATTCAGCGTAGGCAGTTTTGATTTCGCGCAAGAGGGGCTGAACCATGTCTTCCTCGACGAGCACATAGTTCTGGCTCACGCAGACTTGACCGGCATTGTAGGTCTTGGCCCATATGAGACGGCGAGCAGCCAAACGCGGATCGGCGTGCTTGGTGACAATGGCTGGGTTCCTGCCACCCAATTCGAGAGCGACAGGCGTCAGGGTCTCAGCGGCCTTTTTCGCGATTATTGTCCCCACATTTGCAGAGCCAGTGTAGAAAATCTTGTCCCATTTCTCCTCCAGAAGAGCTGTTGTCTCGGGGACGGCACCTTGCACGACGATGTAGCATGAAGGATCCAGGTATTCGGAAACAATCTTCTGCATTACTGCCGCGGAGCAGGGGGAACTTTCGGAAGGCTTGAGCACGGCGGTGCATCCAGCAGCGATGGCGCCAATGAGAGGGCCAATGGACAGCTGAATGGGGAAATTGAAGGCACCGATGATCAGCACAGCGCCCATTGGATCTTTTCGGATCCTGGGACCCAGGAACTTGTTTGCGAGCGGGATGTCAGGCGCAGCCTCGTCAGCAGCCCATTTAGCGAGGTTGTTCTGCATGAAGATGCAGTCATTCATACACCAACCCAGCTCGCCCGAGTACGTCTCGAACAACGGCTTGCCCAAGTCTTTGGAACATGCCTCATAGATGAGGTCGGTGTTATCCTTCAAGCCCCAATACAGCTTGCGCAGCTGCTTCAGCCGGAACTCCAGCGGGCGGGTCTTATGGGTCAGAAACGAGGCTCGGACGGTCTGGCAGATCGCGGGGAGGTTTTCGATGGGCGTGTGCTCAAAAGCAGGCAGCGATGCGGAGGTGTTTTGCGCCATGTTATGTGATTGTACTCACTTCGGCGGCCGATCGAGTTGGACGTATATAGGGGACGGATAGTTCAGCGGAACGGGAGAGTGGGGATGGCTTTGCTATAAGTCAATTGTGCTTGGTTGACTAAACAGATGGCGCATGAATCGAAGGGATCCATGCCAGACGTTCGAGCTTGAGCTGTCGACTCGGTGCAATCGCATTGATTCCTCGTGCTACCGAGGTACGGAACGACCGTTGATCCGCTACCGACCCCGCTTTTCTGAACGCTTTCCGATCTAGGCCTAGCGCCCGCTTTACTCTCATGCCTAGATCTCTGGGAATCCCTTCCCACATGCGACGAGTACAGTACAAATAATCGCCTGGAATGCACCGTGGCACCGAACCCGGGGGCGCCTGGCATGTCATTGACTTAAAGAGCCTTCTACCGATAACGGCATGGCCTGACCTGCCAGCCAGAATACTGGGTCATGATGGGTACCTGAATGTGCTAAGCCTATTCAAGCCATGAACAACCAACGTCATTTTCACGATGACGGCACTGTTTTCTCATTGATAGTAGCATAGGTTATATAAACACAACTCTTGCAACTACAGACATTGCAAAAATCAAAAACCTCATACCATTGTACCTTTCTTTCTTCATAGAAAACTAATACTCTACATTTTCGACCTTCCCAAAATGGCGCCCAAGAAAGTCCTAATCATCATGTCCGACGCCTCATCTTTCCCCCTGTACAACGTCGGCTCCGAAGGCAAAACCGTACAACAGCCCTCCGGCTACTTCCTCATGGAGCTTGCCAAGCCACTGCAAGGTCTCCTTGATGCCGGCTACGAAGTGACATTTGCATCGCCAGAGGGGAAAGAACCGACGCCCGACCCGCTCAGCACATCTCTCGCCGCGTTCGCCGGCAACTATTACGAAAAGAAGCGTGAGTTGGAGTTGATCGAGAGGATGAAGCGGGAGAATGGGTTCTCCCGACCGAGGAAGTTCTTGGAGATTAGCGACGACGAGTTGAAAACCTTCGCTGGCGTGTTCATCCCGGGCGGCCATGCGCCGCTTTCGGATTTGGGTGATAACCCTGAGCTGGGGAGGATCCTGTCCCATTTTCATTCACAGAAGAAACCTACCGCTGCTATTTGCCATGGTCCTTACGCCTTTTTGTCGACCAAGTACGGTGGCGACAAGCAGTTCGCGTACAAAGGATACAGGCTTACCAGCTGGTCCGATACCGAGGAGAAGTTCATGGAGACGGCTGTTTTTCGTGGCGAAGTTAAGAAAGTCGAGAGCGCTTTGCGAGAAGAGGGTGCTGAGATGGTTGAGGGTATCTCGACCAGTCTGGGTCACATCACTGTAGATAGGGAAGTCGTCAGTGGCGCGAATCCGATGGCGGCGAACTCGCTGGGGAACAAGTTTATTGAGATGCTAGGTGCTTAAAGAGCTCGCTATTAGGTTTAATGCATGATATCCAACTCGCTTCACCCTCTCTCTATGTGTTCTTCTCTTATTCGAACCCATTTTTTGTTGTAGGAATTTACCAGGTCTACTCTCCTTACGTTGAAATTTACATTTAGAACACTCGGGTCTCAACCATGATTTACAGGCACTTTGCCTTAGTTCGTGGAAGAGAAAGGCGTGATGCAAGCGTGGCACTGCCGCCATTTACTGGCCGCCATTTAAAAGGAGACACAACATTGCTTGTGCGAGCGAACTCCATGCTCCACTCTATTTACTCCTTCTTTCCCTCACTTAAACATTAATAATGTTCTCTGTCCCCTACTACAATATACTCCATACTCGATTTTCCTCGCTGGCACTACAAAAACGCCCTACTTTACTCCAAGCAAATCAACACTCCATACCCCTCGTTCTAGTCAGAGCACAACATTCGCTTGAAGATGAAGGCCAACCACCATAGGCTGCCCAAAATTTCCATGATTCACCCTCAAACAGCACCACAAGATTCGCTCAAAGACTTGAAAACTCACCCGTATCTTCCGCAGAATTCTTGAAATGGCCTCCGCCCTTCATTGAACCCCATCACGCCACGGCATAACATCCCAAAAACCGTCGATGAAGTTGCTGTAGAGATGCAGTACGACATAAGCTATAGGGGGGAAAATAGTACGGGAACAACAGAGTTGAAACCTTTCAAAGGATCATCAAAACATTTAAAGTCACATTAGGGGCCAGCTGGGCAGGGCGTAGTGGCCAGGGCCGGCTCCTGCCAGTCCATTCGGTCCCGCATTTCCTGGGTGGGGCCACCGGACTTCTGCAGCTCTAGTGCTCCTGCAGCGCCTATTCACCCATCCAATTCAATGCATGAGGCCATCCTTCAGATGGAGCTGCCCACCTGCAAAAAATCTTCCAAACCCTCCACTTGAGGAACCAGACATGTGCCAGAGTAAAACCAGGAACCCACAATTCACTCCAATAGCCGAACAGTGACACCTAACCTGCATGAAGTCAAAGTGGTGGAGTGGACAGCGAAGCCCCAGAGACAGATCGATCACCGAAGGAGAGTATGTGCAGACAATACCAGGCATACAGGATTGCATATTGGACAGCTGTTTCCTGCACCGTCATTGGCACTATTGCGAGGCGATTCCTGATTCGCATGGCATTCTCTCATGTCCTGCTCATATCACTCCTCTCCTCCGCTTTTCAATCCTCTCTCAGAGCATCTACTTACCCCCTCACGCCCTCCTCATTACGTGTCAGTGTGCAAATCTTAAGGACTTACAAAAGGATGTGTCATATTGTGTGATCAGCTGCTTGTACAAAGCAATGGAAAAAGTTCAGTGCCGAACGAGATGGGACTATGGATAGTCAAAAGATGATCCAAGTAGCATTTCCTCCGTGTAGTAGCAAATGTCCACTGGGATGGGCTGTTTCCCGTACCCCCCTGGGTTTCTGCAAAAAACGGATGTGTCTCGGTGCTCCCTGGGACAAGGTCTTGAATGGCGAGATTATGTAGACGGAAATTCATGGAATTGTTCGTAGCATGGGTGATTGGGAAGATGTACGGTTGCAGAAGTATGCATAGTAGTCTTGTATGTAAGTTGTGAATAGGGTAAATCGTCGAGGGGGGTGTTCGTAGAGGGAGCTTGAAAAGACAGAACGCGAGTTGGAAGAGCGAGCAGTGGTTGACAACGAGAGGGTCCGTCTGGTAAGATATGATTTGAACGAGAATCGAAGTAGGTTGACCGTAGATATTCGGGGTGTCGGTACATCGTGACGTCGATAATGAGGGTGATTTCTTTCTCGTGGGAGAAGAGTGTCGTATCGTTAACTCGGCGAGACCCAGAGATTCCAACCTCCCATAGCCATTCTTCAACAACTCTTCAAATCTTCCACCAGTGCATCGTCCCATTCACCTCTTGCTCCTGCACTCCTCCAAACAACACCCGACGAGACTTCTCTCTCCCTCAACCTCCAGCCCATCCCTATCTCCTTCCCCTATCACCAACCCTTCACACCCCTTCCTCCAACTCCTCCCTCATCATCCTCTTTCCCTCGACCAAACCCTCACCAAACCCTGCACCATCATCCCCAACCCGACATCCTCACACCCACATCCCATCAACCAAAGCAAGCACCAAAAAAGAAGAAGAAAAAACAAAGGTCTGGGTCCCAACAACCCTTATATAAACAACCCCCACCCCACTCCTTCCCACGATCTACTTTCCAAAAACAGCACACGTTAGTTTTCGCTCAATCGCTTGCGGACGCACTTAACGCACTTTGCTCCTCGCGCGAGGAGGGCCGAAACCCCCCCATTAATGCCCGTAAAACACAACAAGCCCCGAACGTCACTAACCTCCTCCTAAAAGAAGGAAAACTCCCGCGCTCGGGTGTCGGGATTTTTCACCCTGTTGGGGGCGATCCTTGGACGTAGTTTCTTTGATTTTCTCATCGAATAGGTTTCCTCCCTATCTATCCTACGGGGTTTTTTCTTGATATGGGGGCGGAAGATATATGTAGCAAGGTATGCTTCATTTACCTACCTACCTACTTACCTATCTTGTTTACACAGTACTCCCATACCCAACCCCCATTATCCAAAAAAACGCATTTTCCATCCCTTCTCTACACACACACACACACACACACACACACACACACACACCCAACTTCCCTCATTCCCCACCACCACCAACCCGACACACACCAGCACAATGGGGCCAGGCCGCACCAACCCAACACTCAACCTACCTATTTACACCATTTCTCCCAACACGGAAAACTATCGCGCAGAGTGGTCGCCTTGACACACTACTTTTACCCAGTGGAGCTTAGTGTACGGTGTTAAAAGAATCGATTTGATTAATTGGTTTAAGGGTAAGGGGGAGGCCTTAAACGAAGGATTTAGGAGGGCGAGGCTAAGGCGAAGGGATTGCCTAGTTGGGGAGTGGTTTAGCACAACCATGCGGTGCGATAGATGGGTGGGTGGGTTGGATGGCTTTGTATTTTTTATTTTGTTCTTGAATTTGTAGGTTTGTGTGGGCTGGTGGGAGGAGGAGGGCGCGTGTGGATGTTTTGCTGTGGAGGGGAGATGGGGGCTCATTGCGTCGGGGTCGGTTGGTGGTTATTTCCATTTTTTCTTAAAGAAAGAAAGGAAGGAAGGAAGGGAAACGGTTGGTTGTCCTCTTCTGTTTTCCTTGTAAATCAAGATACAATCCAGCGTACTCGACCCTGCTTAAGATCTCTTCAGTTGAGTATGGGACCTGAAAAAAAAAATCATACCCGATACTCCACCATAAACACGCCCAACCTACCGTTTCTAACAAAGCGAATTCAAAATACAACCTACCAACCACACCCTTTCCCCCTTTCCCCCATTCCATTCCCTATCTTAACCAAACCTGCCCTACATCACCCCCTCAACCTGAAACCCTGCGGCGGCATCAACAGCATCGAGTACGCAGGTTAGAAACCCCAATTTCGTAAGAAACCTCCCGCTCTGTGTGACATCCCAACCAAAAACGTTACTTATAATATCTTTTACTTTGCGTGGATACCGTGAGTGCTTTTATCAATCGATTCCTCGAAGATGAAATCACTTTGAAGAAAACCTGTATCGTTGTATGTGCGGTAAAAAGGGACATGTGTGGGTACGTACTAGTTACGTCGTACTCTGCGTCGGACTGTATCACGTACTACTACATTATCCATCCATCCTAACCCACACCCTCGACATACCTTCTCCTTATCCAAAACAAACACCCATACATACATACCCCGCTCCCCCTACCCACCATATGAAAACTTACTATATAGCTACGTTCAAGGTATATAAGAGTGGTGTCAACAACCATAATCAACAAAAAGTTCTTTTCTTTTTTCTTAAAAAAATAAAAACAATTTGGATAAAATCACTTCAAACTCGCGTGTGTCAAGATATCAGGAATGTAAGAACAAAGCAACGCAAAGACAAGAGGACGGAAAAATTGCCAAGCAGAGTAAGTTTTCCCTTATATTGGAACGTGATGGAAGTAGGGAGTGGTGCATGGTGGGTAGTATGCCGTTTTTCGTTCCCAGGCCTTTTTTCTAAGAAAACACGAGAAAGGGATATATCTAGTTTAAGAACGCAGGCATGATCAACCCACATTTCATAAACAAAATCCTAATTCCCATCTCTCACCCAGTTATCCTTCCCATACATACTACAAACCTAATACGTAGAAAGTGTTAGAAGATTGGAAAACGGTGTAGGCGGGTGGGTGAGATGTTTTTTTTATTTGACGTACCTAGAATAGAACATAATAGTTAAAAAATTCCGAGGGAGTTATATGGCGCGTTGGTGAGGAGTACGTGTACGATGTTGGATTTACAGATGGTGTGAGGAAGAACAGAGCGATGACGCCCGGTCGATTGGATGGATTGAACAGCTGAGAAGAGAGAGAGAGATGTATTGATTGATTTGCAAGATCGTACGTAGCAAGTCATAGCAAATGACTACGACACCATTCCAACCGGACAAAATTTCCCAAAGAACGAACCACATCCTTCCTTCATCTCGCAGGGAATCCACCAAACCGGTACCTACCTACATAGAACGGGGCCATTTACCAACGAACGCACTTGCACCACACACACACCAAAAAAAGGGAAGCGGGTACCAGTCCATTGGTGATGTGATTTACAACGGTGGCTGGCTCCACGGAGAATATTACCCATCATAATGTTGTTAGCTCCTACGACGATGGGAAAAATGGGGGGCGAAAGGAAGCACTGTGAGCACTGGTCCGATCCCCCCCCGTCCTTAGGCGAATAGCTTATCTGACTTGCTTTTAAATCCTACAGGAATTTGAAAGGTGCGTGGGTGTGGCTCAAACGCATGGAGCTACACATTTATTGATGGTATGAGGGAGAGGGACATATTTCAAGCGGCGTTGATTGAGCACGTCGAGAAGAATTGTAATGTTTTTTCTTCTTCTACGTACTCGCGCGAGAAGAGGGGGAGTTTGCGGAATGATGATTGTTAATGCGAGGTTGGGTGAGATGACAAATTGTTGCTCGAGGGATGGGAAAGTTGATTGATGCTCGTGGCGCAAGTAAGCACCCTATAACACAAGGCGTTCCACCGTCGCACCAGGCGAGTGATACTGATCTGACATGTGGCGATGCAATCATGCTGGATGATCTCCCACAGGAGTTAGGGTGTACAATAGGCGAAGGCGTGTTATATCTGTTGTGGTTGTTGTTGTGTGTTTACTAGGAATGGCAATATTCACTGCATTGAGGTACTGTTGCTGTGCCGTGGCTGTGGAAAGGAAAAGGATATGGAAATACAGAAACAGCGAGTAGGCTGTACACAACGAATCGGCCTGGCCATCGATAACGTGGGAGGGGAAGTGGCGAGAATCCAGACGGCGATCGGAAAGGGGGATAGCATGGGATGGGTGGCGTGAAGATCCAGTCACGTGAATCAGCCCGTTTCACCACGTTGGCGGTTATGACAGCATGCCAACAAGGATGCGGAAACTCTTTTTCTTGAAACCGACCTGTTCTGCAACCAGTCAGCAGCGCTCACATCTTCTTCGAGACTGATTTTCAATGTCTCAGCCTGAGACTGAGTCCAGGCACGGACTTTGAGGTGTGCAGGTCACGTGCATCGGGGATCTTTGTTGGACCTGTACATGAGGGAGGGTTAAGCGCGCGACCGTGCGCCGACTTTTACATGTCCGAAGCTCGAACGAACGCAGCAGTTTTCTGCACCATGCAGGGATATAGGGGAGACGTGTGAGGTTTGTTGAGCGCTTCGGTGTTATCGCTCCAGACTATGTTTCAGTGTTTTCGAGAAGAATGGAAGTCGGGGACTTTGGCGGGATTCAAGAGGTAGCGCAGGCCAGCGCGTGTAACGACGTTCTCGAATCGCATGTTTGAGTGGAGCAGCTTACTAGCAGCAATGACATGGGCAGCAACGCGTTGGTGAGAATGTGCTCTGATGACGGAATTGGCACAATGGACACCCCCCCTCACTCCTTGTACTATCATGGCGCGTTCGTTATGGAGATTGCTTTAGAGGGTGATGGATTACGTAGCGTACATGTCCACCATCGCCCAAATAAAGTGGAGGCTTAGCAGAGCGCGTAGGATCCTGACCGCCTATTCATAGCAACCTCGGGGAGGAGGACCAAAAGGTTTGCCAGCATGCTCCTCTGGGGAAAACGCTTCTCTATTTTTTGCGTGCGCAGAACGTCAAGGCGGCACTAATGCACATTGCGCTCTTCAACAGGAGCTGTAATCTCGATGTGTGAAGGGTTGGGTTGACCGATGGGGGAGGAGGAACGGCTGGATGCGGAGACAGACGATTGCCTCGTTGCCTGAATCTCTGCGCTGGCCTCGATGGAAATCAGACCATGCCTTTCCTCGGATAGCACCTCCGCCAGCGGCCAGTCTGACAGGGTCGGTCGGTTGATCGCGCCAGCGGCCGACGGTCGGCGGGTGTGTACTGTAGCGTCCAAGTGTACGTTGTTATTAGCAAGGCGGATTTTTGTGCGAGTGGATTGGCTTCCTGCTAACTTCTCAGCCTCGCAGAGCCCAGGGTCATTGTGTGATGAAGAGTGATGGGCTATGAATAGAAACGCGGCACTGCCTTGGCGATGGCTAGTGACTGGCTCTCTCGCTTGTCAATCTACCTAGTCAACCATGGTCCTCTTGGAGAGCGGGGTGAGGCTGGTCACGGCGCGTAGAGAATCCTTTGACTTTAATCACTGTCGCTGGTGTGATTGATCATGGTCGTGTACGGGTGCTGTTGAACACGGGAGGAAATGTGGAGACTCTTTCACGGTAACTCCGTAGCAGCAACCCTCATCATACTGCGGTGCGCGGCTTGACGCACACAAAGACCCCAGTAGAACAGCCAATTTACGTCATCGCGAATTACAATACCTATTCACGTACGTGAATAATAGGATGAACAGAGTTGTATACACTACCGATCCTCATCTTCCTGCCGCGGTGCTGGGCGGAGTGGGATCTTGCCCCTGGCGGTCGCCGTAGTCCAGATTCGTATATCCAAAACTGCAACACCAACGACGTTTGCTTTGGAGACGAATGGTTTGGCCGTTTCGCGGAACGAAATGTACCGGGGAAATTCTTACCAAGGCCAAACGATTTCAAACGGCAAGGCGCATCTGCGGATGATGCATAGATAAAGATTGCGAAACTGCATCATTATGCTTGCCGCGTACCATGTACAAACAACGGTAGTGCCGCAAGAAGTATATCACGCGACGCTTCGAAGCGAGGAGTTGAGGTCAAAGTAGAACTGAGGGCGTAAGTGGAGACTTCACGCACTGGTAATGTGAGCCAGCGCAGGGAGCTATTTCACACCCTCAACCCAAGTTCAACCAACTCAACTCGCTAAGAATTGCACCGGCTTTTGGCCAATGAAGAGTTAGCATGGTAAACTTGCTACCGTGCCACATTCTGGCCCCTGTATCATAGCCCTACCGTGAGCAGGGAAAGCCAGCAGAGGGCGCCACGGGTTACTGTTCAGGTCCAGAGCTTGGCTTTCACTAACAACAGGACGCTTGCCCAACAATGACCAGGCGTGCCGGGAACAACCAAAAGATGAATTTGGACGAGTAACAAAAGAAGTCTCCATCATGCTACCATGTAGTGAACAGGTAGCGTCGTTGAATAGTCAGAGGGTAATTTCAGAGCTCAGGACCTGACTAGTAGGAAGACTCGTTGGGTATAGTCTACGCGCAGCATATACAAATTCCGTTTAGGCTGACCAAATGGGAAGACTTGCAGATCAATTGGACAGCAGCGAAGATTCGGTGCTTGTTCTGTCATATCTCCGGCCTGGGTTCAGCTGAAAGCGGGAAAGCAAAGATGCCCATTCACAGTTCCTCGTCGAACGTGGTGCGACTCCCAAGCGCCGCAGGTCGCATGGCGGGTTCAACCCGCCGTCAGCAAATGCCCGCTCTGCGGTTTGAGTTCTCACACTGTCCGGCGCTGTACTATGTAGATTGTTGGCGCAGTAGCCAAGACTCGTTCGAATCCCGATCGGCCGCCGTTGGTTCACGGGACAACAGGGGCAGTCAAGCCGGCTAGGGTAACTTGGCGTGTAGAGCCCAGCGCATGTCGCAAAGGAAAGGGTGAACCTGGAACGGGAGGCGGAAAGTTGAGGTGGCTAAGGACAGAGTCCGGAAACCGAATGCTGTCTCGACAAGCTTTGAAGCGCTGCTGCACCAACGATGAATACGGGGGTTGGGAGCCCAAGGAGAATTCCTCGACGGGCAGCCCGCTCCTTCCGACGCGACAGCAGAACGATGGGGATGAAATGCAGATGGATGGCTTGTGCGAGTTATGGATGTGGCGAGTTGATCTTTAGGTGCCGTAGTTGGAGACGGGTTGGCAAATCCGCGAAAAGGATTCCACACCAGCCACCGATCCCTTCCCTTCTCGCTGGATTTCGCCAGAAGTGTCATTGGTCTGGCAAAAGCAGTCTCCTACAGCGGCTCCCTGGCAGCCACGATGGTGCAAGCATAGAGCAATCAAAAGCCGCTGTGTCGGATGCGGCGGAAAAAAGTCATCCCAACCCACCTCACGTCTGGTGCGTTCATGTCAGAGTTTCGCCTTGCCCTTCGGAATCCCAACTGCTTGGTAGCGTTGATGGTGAGGGGCTGATTATCTAAGTAGCGGGAGACTAACCTCTCTAGGCGGCCTGTTGTACACCATCACGTGCTGTTGCTCTTTACTGGGCATGTTCCGCGAGACCCAACCACCCCACTGCATCTCTGCGTGTTCTCGTCCCATAATGTCAATGTTTGCATGAGATACACAACTATATTGACTGTTATGCTTTAATTTTGCCTCTGGACGATCTCATGCCAGTTGATTCTGCGTTCCACCTGCGTGCTGGGATGGGAACATGGATCAATACTACCTCACGTCCTGAGGTCGATTTATTTCCGTGCACAATGGCTTCGAACACTAAACGGCATCTAGTCAGTAACGATGCGCGGAATGGTGGCACCATTCGGCAGCACTGAATACCCGCCGGGACCCCTATTCTGCCTTTGCGTTTCTAAGTTTTGGTCGCAAACACACAGACACCCACACAGGGCCGTGGGCGCTCGAGCCACCAAAACCGGTGAGTGAGCCTGGGAGTCTGTGACGTATCAACTGGTGTGAGTTGATGAACCGTACCTAAACTAACAACCAGTGAGTACAGTAGTGCAGACAGGATGATGCAGCATGCAGCCACTTGCGCGTCGATGCAGTGAGCTGTGTCATGTCATCAACACCCTCACTACTTAGTAGTATCGACTGTACCTAGTATGACTACCTACCTACTGGTTCTCCATTCTGATATGTCCGGCAGATGCGCGTTTGGTAAACGTTTCCAGTCGTTGGGAGGCCGCCCACGGCGACGAGTTCTAGTTCGCTTACATACGCGTGCATAGTTAACTCCATCTACCGCTTATCGTCCATGTGCTGCTCTCAGTACCTATCTGCGTGTGTTGATACTTTGTAGCCACTGGGTGTGGTGTCGCGAGTCGGTGGTGGTTCGTTGACTAGCTCGCTCGCTCTAGCTAGAGGACTAGCAGACGGGAGCTTGACGTGTTTTGCCAGGCTTCCAAGCTTTGGTCGACCCAGCATGGTTTCAGGCCACCCCTTCTCGAGCAGCCTTGCGGCCTCTGCGGGAGGGCTTGGCGTGAAGGGTGCAGTCCGTGTGGAGATTTGTGGCAGCTTCGCATCGACCACCCAGCATCACGGACCAGCATGGGTGCAGGCCATTAATAGCCGCGTCCAACGTGCGTGCGCCGTGCGGCATGACCGCTCCCCGATGCTGACAGCTGCGAAACCCTTTTGACATGCCGTCATGGTCGAGCCTCGACGACTCTGCCGGTGGCATCGATTCATTCGCATCATTGCTTGAGAGCAAAGCCAATTCGCTACACTCACTGTGCACATGTCCGGTGCCATCTTCCTCATCCATCCTCATTGTCGTTATCACTGTCGACCCGCGCAAGAATAGTTCTGTGGACATTGCGGTCCTACTAAGCGTGTACACTAAGTGCTGTATGTCGTGTCGTACTGAGGCTAACTAACCAGTGCACATTCTCCGCCAAAAGTGTCCGTTGCGTTACGGGCTGCCAAACCAAGCTGCATGCCATACCATGCAATACCGTCCCATTCTATCCCATCTATCGACTACCAAGTACATAGTGCTACCTATCCCCCGCAGGCCCTGCCTCTCTTTGCCGCTCCGTGCTGCGCACACGCACCCACGCTCTTCTCAGCCATGAAAGCACTGAGCAGTGGGTTTGTTGATCGACGTGCCAGCCGTCGGTGGAATTGGGAGTGGGCCTGCTAGCGGTACTCCACTGTGTGCGCACTAGAGCCTTCGACCCGATTCCTTTCCTGGCCATGCAGGGGGGCAAGGGTAGGGTAGGGTAGGGTGGTTTGGTAAGGCAAGGCAACCCTGGCCCAGGGCGGCTGCAATGGCTCTGGAGCACGTTGCTCGCTCTCGGCCAACCAGGCGGTGCCGGACAAAGCAAATTGAGCCCATTTTGGCCATGTTATTACTGTTTGATTAAGGTTGCGATGGGTGCACGACTCAGTAGCGGCTACCAGCAAGTCAAGGGAGAGAATTGCTTTTTGTGGTGAGATTCTGCCAAATACCCGTCTGGATCCTACACACTCAGCCGTACGAAGGCAGGTATCCAATGGCATGCGAGTGAGGTGGCCACGGCGCACCGATTTAGAAAAGGGATGCTTTGTCAGTGTGTCTGTTGGACAGTAATCTGCAGTTGGACCATGATGGAATGAGGTAACTGGAAAGGGCCATGTAGTAAGCACGCTATGGGGGGAGTGCAAAATAGCCATCCATGGTAGGCAGATATACCCAGTATAGTAGTTAGTGATGGCGGAGGGTGCAGTAAGAGGGCTGAGCAGCCGTGTTAGCGTCTTGATATTTAGCTACTCGAGCTATTTCCACCGCACACGTGATGCGATTGGTGCGCACGGGACGCCCGTCTTTCTACTCTTAGCAGCATTACTGTGCTGCTAGTCGCGATTCGGGCTAGTGTGCTTGCTAAGTATGTAACGTTATTGTTGTACCAGTCTATCAGACAGAGAAGCGAGAGAGAAGCAGCGCGCGCTGTTTCCTCTCGTCTTCCCACTCGCCCTCGACCGTCGACCTCTGAATGAATGAATGAATGAATGAATGAACGAAAGAAAGGATGGATGGATGAATGGTGCGGGAACGGTCCGCAAGCTGGCGCGGGCACCGCCCACTGAGAACCCGAAGCCCCTGAGGGGGGACGGTGGAGCTCAGATGCCCTGTTGCCCTCAGCGCGGCTACTGGAACGGTTCGGTTGCGTTTCTCATCTCCTCCTTGAAGACGAGTCCACGGTCCACGATGCATGCGTAGAAGGGTACTGTACAGTACTTTCTGTCAGTCGGTCTGTCCTCTGTCCACGGAGTCAGTCAGTCGTCGGGGTGGATGGACGTGGTGTGGGCATCAAGGGCTGGCTCAAGCTTTCCCACCCGGCCGCTCCACATCTGTTACCGACATGAGATGAGTTTGTTCTTCGCCATTGGCGAGCCCTGCCCTGCCCTGCCCTGCTCTGCCCTGTCGCCCCCCCTACTCCCATGTCTCCCCCATCCTGGACCCCTGCACGACACCCATCCTTCTCCCTCCTCTCCTCCCGGCTTCGAGGATAGGGCGGCATCATGGCAGCATGGGACCTGCAGCCTGCCTTCGCCTTCGCCTGCCTCTCTGCATCTGCCTCTGTCTCTGCTGCATCTGCTGCATCTCTAACTGACTGACTGACTGTATCCCCTCGTGGACCACAGACCACCTACAGTCCACCCCGAGCTTAGCTCAGGCACAGCCCGTAGATATTTACAGGTCCCCTTCCAAGCTCCAAGCTCCACACAAGCACCACGCGGGCGCAGCATCTATCCCATCCCTCCATCCATCCATCCCATCTATCGTCAGAACCCAAATTGGAACCGCCGTGGCCCTGCCCTAGTCGCGCTCCCTGTCTCCCATCGTCGTCTTCATCTTGCGCTTCGTCCCCCGAATCCGCCTCTCCAAAAACGACTCCGCTGCCCTGTGCGAAACATGATCATCTAGCTACCTACCTCCCCTACCCTACCTACCCTTCCCCCATCTGCTGTACTACCCCATCTGGCTCCATCGCCGTCTACCCTTCACCAGCCCTATCCATCCCATCTGCCATCTTTTTCCGTCCGCTCCACTTGCGGCTCTACCTACGCTACACCCTCCCCCTCCCCTCTTCCACATACCCCTACCCCTCGTAGATAGATATATACTTGCCCCCCCATCCGCCTCAGTCAGCCATGTCGAATCCCAATGAGCTGAGCGGCCGCCCGTTGGCCACACCTATCCACCACCAGCAGCAACAACATCAACAAGAACAACACTCCCACCAAGCCTCGTCATCAGCCTCTGCTCGCCGCCGCCGCCGTGATTCACAGTCCTCGGATGAGCGTGTTGACCCTGCCAAACCTGCCTCTTCTCGCCGGCGACTAGGAACCAGAAAGCAGCCTCGCAACTCTTCTTCCCTCGTCGACAGTCCCACCATGCAACGCTCTGCGAGCCCCTCCTCACACTCCATGCAGGACTCGGTCCACTACACCAGGACTGGGCGCATCAGTAAAGCGAAAAAAGGCCTCAAGGTGCACAATTGCGAGTGCGGTCGGGTAAGTCAGATCCTCTCCCGCTTCGCTACGCCCTGATGCTCCAACACGATCACGTCCCGCTCCTCTCCCGTACCACCTCCTACGCCGCTCGCGTGTCTTTGTGCCGCACCGTTTGACGCCTTACATCGGTCCAATATACTAACCTGTGACTGTAGTCGTACACTCGAGCAGAACATCTCAGGTACCCTTCCTCCAGACCACCCTTGCCTACCACGAGACTAACCCCATTGGCAGGCGTCACCAGAAAAATCACGCCCAAGATGCTCTTCAGTGCGAATTTCCAGGATGCGGGAAACCTTTCTACCGGATAGACCTTCTCCAGCGCCACCAGGAGCGACAGTAAGCGCAACTACTTCACCGTCCATCGGTCCAAGGATAAAAGTGTACTGACTGACCCGTGCCAGCAACGAACCGGAAGCCAGTTCTCCACAGGCTTCAGTCTACAGCCCGGAAAGTACAGGAGAAGCAGAGGTGCCCGTCTCTGCTCCTGTCGCTCCCATGACCACGCCCACCATCTCCTCGACTCCGCACGCGCCTTACTACCATCCGTCCGCTTCTCCCATGCCGGAACCGGCATCAGACAGGTATAACCCCAACCAGTTTCGTACTCCTCGTTTGCCTTCTTCAGCTTTTGGTCTTCCTCCTCGTTCTTCTCCTAGTTCAAAATCTTCTCCCGGTTTGAAGTGAGTTTCGCAACACAACAGATCACATTGTCTCTCCTTCTTTTCCTTTCCTTCCTTTCCTTCTTCCTTTGCATTCGTATCATGTTACCTCTTTTCGCGACAACCACTTACTTGTAGTTACAGCAATGCCAAACACCAATCTTCATTCCCTGCGCGACAGGCTCCCGCGCTTCCGGTGGCCGTGGATCCTCTCCAGACGTCCAACATCGGCTGGACTGACCCTTTCAGCCAGTCACCCAACTACTCTTCGTCGAGCGGGTATGCCTCTCCGATCCCCCACCAGGGTGACTACGCCAACATGTTTGCGAACCCTCCCTACGGCCCTGGGGCGATGCGCACAAGGACTTCTTCCAACGCCTCCTACAACGAGCCGCAGCCTTGGTCCTTTCCATCCCGATCCCCCACCTCGGCCACATCGACCATGGCCTACGCGTGGAATTCGAACGACAAGAGTCCTGCACCCACTCACATGCCTTATATGAACACTTCGTACCCGATGACGACCATGCCCATGGCGGCTGGCGTCGACACGATGGCGTATGGGAATTATGGCCCCAAGACGTTGGCGCAGAGAGATCAGGAGGAGCAAGAGTTCCTCTTCCCTGAACAATCCTACGGTATGGGCCAAATCGCAAACACTTATCCATATGATCAATATCTGAGTAACTACTGGAGACACTTTCACCCCCACTTTCCCGTCATACACCGCGCTTCATTTGAAAGCATAGCGCCAACGCCTATGCTTCACGCGGCCGCCATCGCCATCGGCGGGCAGTATTCGAACGATCCGAGCGTCAAACGAAAATCGCGAATCCTGCACGACCGGTGCATGAAGTTGCTTGGTCAGGTACGTCACCCTCTACTGTCCTTACCCCTTCCCCTTGGGAACATTGGCTAACATCTCCGCAGAGGGAATTCAGCGTCATGACGGAAGTGGATCGCACATGCGATTGGCAGGCACTATTTCTCGTCGAAGTCCTATCGCAGTACCGTGCGCGACGAGCAGCCAAGTCACTCTCGTCGCGCTTCGAAACAGTGTACCGCCATGTAAGTAGATTAGCGCGCGGGTCTGTGGACGTCGACTGATCCCACTCAGCTATGCCAGAATTCCCGAGCCGTGACTTCAAGCATTGCCGACATTCTTAGCGACGTCACTCAGCCAGAGAACGCTACTTTCGAGCTCTGGACACAGTGGGTCGAACTTTCCATCCAGCAGCGCTTGCTCCTCGGCTGCTACATCTTGGAATGCGAGCAGGTCACGCTGTTGGCTCGCAGCTCCCAACAACCACTCACCCAATTGTCTGGGTTCGATCTGCCATTCCCATCTCACACAGCTCTTTGGGATGCGCCCAATGTTGCGTCGTGGGCGATCGAAGCTCAACAGCAAATCCACTCGCCGATATATGTGTACCAAGTCACTTCGGACCTGGCTGGTACTGCCTTTGATATTTTCCAGTCCTCGCTCCTCATCACAACTCACTACAATCCCTTTGCGCAACCCCAGTGTGTTACTATTGACCATCTGCTGAGTGATTCGGCTACCACCAAGCATCAGCTCCTCACGTCCAAACTGGTTCAATGCACTCCCGTCCGGCCCCTTCTCGCCGTGTCGGGCGAAACCTGGATCCTGTCTGAGAAGGTGACGTCACCTCAAATCTTTGAATCGTACAAGGCATCCCTCCGGTCATGGGTCGGCGGCTTATGGTCCGATCCTACTAGTGCGCAAGACGAATCCGTCAAGGACGCTTTGAAGCTGGCTATTGAGATACTTCAAAATGCATTTGCAGCACACAATCAAGATCTTCGCCTTGAGCTTGGGCCTGACATGGGACTTTACTATGCCGCGCTCGTTGTGTGGGCGGTCACGGTTGCTGCCAGTACGCATCTCAACACAGGTCACCCGCCTCTTCAGTACCCTTTGCATCCCTCGTTGTCGGCCCCACACGCCTTTTCCTCAGGCTCAGATCATCTTGGAATCGACGCTCCAGAATCTACACCCAACCCAGCCCACCCTAGCGCGCTCTTTGCGCTTCCGGAACAGCTCACGTCCCAAGTGCCCTCTACGCCAAATACCAGCATGATGCACTCAGAGACCACTATGACGGTAATGGGCTTCCTCGATACTGCTCTCGTGGACATTAGTATCCTTGGAATGGTATCTCACTGGCCGCGCGACATTACTCAATGGCAACAAGGCTGCGGTGTACTCATGCAATGGGTGAAGATGCGCTTGAGGAACGCGCCTTTGGACACATTAGACAACGTTGCATCTCTACCAAACTCCGGCCCCGCCAGTGCAGCCATGGGATGTGGCGGCGATGGCTACGGCGAGATTCTCGACGGCGTCATTGGCGTCTTGGACAAGCTCGTGGAGAAGGGTTGGGACATTTGGGGCATCTGAGCTTGCCCATGCCCGTGAATTGTCCTCATTAGCCCATGCGCTTTCATGACAACGCATCCTTCACAGCACCGCACTAGATCTCCTTCGCACCCGTTGGACAACCACTTCATGTTCCCCTTTCTTTCGTTTGACGTTTATAGGGGCGTCCGATTCCGCATCATGGCGGGTCAACGTCTCCTTTTATGATTGCTCTTCTCCATTCTTCGTTTCGAATTTTGTTTTATTCGCGGTTCAGCAATTGTTTTCTTCTTCTTTCTTATTCGCTACTGTTGGATAGTGCATCGGCAGGCATAGCATCGGTTTTCCAAACGGATCTTGGGAATTCTTTACGACTTGGGGGAAAAATAAAGGCACAACAAATATATCATCGACACGGGAAATCTTTATACCATTCTTCTTTCAACGACACGTTTTATGGAATATGGGATATGGATTACTCGCCAACTACGCAACGGGAATGGATGGATACCAAATGCTTGCTTTTTCCGGATTTCTTCGTTTTTTTCTTCATTGTTTTTTTCCCTCCGGAGAAGAAAAAAAAATACCCCTCCTCTTTCTTTCTTCATCCTGTTTATCGTTGACACGCAGCGCTTTTTTACCTTTATAGACTCGTTTTTTTGCTGCATATATTGCGTTTTTGTTTCGCGATGGCATGTTTTTCGTTTGAATGTCTTCTACTCTTTTCCAAAGACTTTTGTATTAGTACTACTTATATCACTTCTCACAAGCATTGTTCACATGGTCGTCGCTTCTTCATCGCGTTTTCGGTATACTTGCCAACATTACCTCTTGTCTTTGTTTGTGTTTCTCCATCTGTATCGTTTCTACTCAACTCTCTTGCTCCGCATCTTGCGCTATACCCTTCATGTTTATATGAAAAAAAGAAGAATGGTATCACTGCATAAGACGGTGGCTTACATAGACACACAATAAAGCATTACAAGAAGACGTCCAGGCTCGAATGAACACAGGCGTGACTCATTGCACATGTGATGAAGATGACGTAAGGGGTTAGTTAGTCGTTCTTGCGTTACTGGATTGGATCAAGACCATCTACCTCCCACCAACAAATCAATGCTACGATTCTTTCTCTTCACCTTAGGTGCTCGCGCATAGAGTATCAGTTACCTTCTTTCAGCGAAGAATGAAGAAGAAGCTTTGTACTAATGCAATTTGAACTGCCAAACTGCACGCCCGGGTCCACGGACCTACCTACCGGGACGATTCCTCAAAGGTGAAGCGCAGAAGATGCTTTTACTGTCTGGATTGCTACTTGTTAACTATGCGTTCGTTTACGCAAAAAGCAAACTTTACGATGGTGACATGAACTGATATCTGTCAAGCGCAGAACGCCGTTCTGTCACTAGTGATGCTTAGTGAGGGATGGCTGGAGCAGATTGGTCCGGCTCACTTACTACCATTGTACCGTAGAACCGCGACAATGCAGGGCAAACCCGTCGTCCTGGTTCGCACATATCTCTAGTTGGTGAGTTATCGTATTCAGTGGGGCTGAAGCAAGTAGCCGACGAACGGTATTGTCGAGATTTTTACGGTACACACTTCACTGTCGGTCCATGTCCGCCGACTTTTATATACCCACGGCTACGCTCAGCCGCTTGTCTGATGTAATGCGGCACACCTTCCCCTTTCATGGTTTCTGCGGATAATCCCCGGTTCGAGAATCATATAACCACACGATCAGCATATCTGTCATTAGTTACGAGGAGTTCTCGGCGGGGAATTGATCATATGCCATCTCAACAGAACCCAGGAAACTCGTTAACACCCCGTTGGTATCCACCCTGAAACTCCCACTACCTACCACATTATCCTCCCCGTACGAGATTCCGGGGAAGCCCGCACCTACCCATGCAGGCTTGACCTTTTCGCTCACCGCAGCTGTTCTTGAAGGTCGCCCTATTCTTGCTCAATCCCGATGCAGCATGCCGGGTGAGTCTGCCCCCGTGCTTCCGTCGCTCCCTCGGGCGATGACTATAGCTGGTTTCTTCGGAATCTCGGTCTTCTCTTCGATAGAGATCCTTTTCTCCATCTTCCACCGCTTCAAACGGCACAAGGGGCTCTATTTCTGGAGCATGCTCGTGGCTTGTATGGGCATCCCGGTCCATGCCACGGCTGTGCTCCTGCGTATGTTCGGCCTGGCGCCCAATGTCCCCATGTGCTGTATCATTGTCCTAGGATGGTGGGCCATGGTCACTGGACAAGCCGTCGTCCTCTACTCACGCCTCCACCTCTTCAGCAACCGACGAAAAACCCGGTGGGTGCTCATTATGATCATAACCAACGTCCTCATCCTCCACATCCCGGTATCAACCTTATACCTCATCATCAACGTCCGCACCGAGATCTCCTCCCTCGACACGGCCTTCTCCATCTACGAAAAAATTCAACTCAGCGGCTTCTTCCTCCAGGAATCCATCATCTCAGGCATCTACATCTGGGCCGCCTTCTCCACGCTCAGCCACATCCTCGAGTTCCGAGGCCCCCGCGAGAAGAAAATCATCCGCCACCTCATCCTCGTCAATGTCCTCGTCGTCGCGCTCGACGCGAGCCTGCTCGTCACAGAGTTCACAGATAACTTCGACATCCAGACGACGTACAAGCCCGTCGTCTACAGCATCAAGCTCAAGCTCGAGTTCTACGTCCTCAATCAGTTGCTGTTCATCACGCAGTATCCGAGCTGCACGTGTGAGGAGTCTTTTTCGTTGGCGACGCCAAGAAATGGAGGGGATTCGTCGAATCCGGCTCTCTTGAGGCGGAGGGTTGCTTCTTCTTCGTTGCAAGGGACGCAGGTGCTGAGGAGCGATGGTTTGGCTCCGTCGTCCCCGACGATAACGACGACGATAGGAGTGGAAGCTGGGTCGAAGGATGGGGTTTATAGAGCGCCCTGGGATTTTGAGGTCGAGGGCCACGCGAGGCCGGCGGGTGCTACTGCACATGATAATGTAAATTTCGAGGAGCCGCCGCGAGGTGTTTGAATGGGGTTTCTTTCCTATTTCCGAAAAAAGGTAATCTTTTTGAATATAAGTCTTATAACGAGTTGAACGCATCATGAAAATATGCTATGTATGTATTCCGCAAGCATAACTTCCCAAGATCTTTCCGTGTCCTCGCGCAGCATCGTGAGGAATACAACATGCAAACATCACTACGCAGTCTTAACCCAAACCAAACCAAGCCCTCAACGTTCAGGTATCGCCACCTACACCCATCTTTTAAGCATAGATACAAGCGTTCTTACTCCATTATCCCCTCAAGCTACATAACCCACCTAATCCATTCAAACAAAAGAGTGCATCTACGTATAGCAGTCGTACCGCCCATCGCCCTCCCGCATCCCCTCCCCCAACCTCTACATCCACTAACACCCACACACCCCATCTCCCACCCTCATACCGTCCGTCCGTGCGTGTGAAACGTTCGTCCGCAGGAGGGGACGGCGCGGTAGGTACTTACCCGTTTTTTTTCTTTGTTTATTTTTGGTGGCTGAGGAAAGTCTTGATGTACGGAATTGAAGAGAGAGATTATGACTAGGTAGCGAGATAATGGAGGTCGTGCGGGAGTATGGAGGGGGGGGTGGTACTATATACCACACCAATAGCTACCTCTGTGCCGTGCACATCACACCCTAGCCAAGCACGTTACGTTACGTTACGTTACCTGGGATCCACACCAATGTTCATACCGTGACTACCTAATCAGATCACACCAATCTGACTAATTGCGAAGAAGAGGAGGAAAATATCTTTGATGGTATAGTAAGTAGATACTAGTGAGTAAGTACGCCTAGTTGTTGTTGTTGTTGTTGTTGTTGTTGTTGTTGTTGTTGTTGTTATGCAGAAGGTGGAGAATCGGTGCTGAGTACAGGTGCTGCGGAAGCCTACTTTGCTTTCCTGGACGAGGTTACGAAACTTGGTAGAAACGGGATTTGAGAATGGGTGTTAGGGAAGGAAGAATACCCCCCCCCCCCCTCTGATTAAAAAGTGCGTAATCGTAGTACAGAGTTAATTTACTCAGCTGAGAAAGCGCCAGCGCACACATCGGAATGACTGGTGTATGACGTGCCTACCTACGTACGTACCCACGCTTATTGACGCACGACAGACAACGTGTTGCTGACTGTGGTACCGTACCAACCTTCGGAGGCTGAGGGGCGGGGTGAGGATGTTCGGTGAGGGGTTGTGAGGTAATTAGAAGTTTGGTACGGTTGGCGGTGATGGGTTGTTGGTATGGATATGAGGAGGGTATGTATGTGTCTGGTGAGGAGGTTTAGGGGTTGGGGTTGGTGACGGGGGGGCTTAGGTCGGATAGGATAGGATAGGATAGGATAGGGGTAGGTGGGTGGGTGTAAGGTCCAGTGGTATGTATGTATGTATGTGATTGATATCTTGTGCGCTGGGATTCACCGGTGTCGCGATGTGTCTGGTGTCGTGATGTGTCTTGTGTGATGGAGTGGAGGATGTTTGTCGCGAAGGTTTAGGTGTGTTGATGCGGTGAGTAGGGTGTGATATGGGTACCTCCTCTGACTGACGATTTTTTTTTCTATTGATAGTGCGGTATCTCCTGCGGAGAATGGTTCTGGATAGGGTTAAGAAAAGATGAGCAGAGAGTTTGAGTAAAAAGGAGGTCAGTATTGTTGAGTTGGATTCTTGGTGGTTCTCGAGGAGTTGAAGCTTAGAGGTGGTTTTGTTGGAGCAGTGATGGGTCATAGAATTGTATGGGGATTTTAAGGCCTGTAAAGGAGCGAGAGGTAAAGATTTAGGTGTGTGTGTAGGACGGCGTGGCTGGGGACGGTACCGTGGGCGGTTTTTTTTATTTTGGTTGTGTTGATATAAGGGGTGCTAATACTTTGTGATGATTGGTTTCTACTTTTCTTTTCAAAGGAGTACCAGAACAGCTGCTACTCGTGACGTCGATGTAATAGCATATAGCATCTCTTGATTTTCCCTTACAAAGGAAATTGAGATGCTGAGTCCAGGATAAATGCATGCACATGATTCAGCTCGCATCCGAGATTTGACTGTTATTATAGAATGGTCTTTCTGACATAAGACTATCTAGGCTTCTTTAGCAGCTACAGCGAGTTACGAAATGACCAATACATGTACCTCCGACCCATACATGTAAGTTCCACCCAAATCGGTCCCCCGAAAGCTCCAAAAAACATATCGATCGTCATCGCAACGCAATCTGATCCGAAAGCTACATATGAGAAATAAAGAGTGTAACTAACGAGGAGAAACTTCATACGTATCTCGTCAAAATCATCATGGGGAGTAAGGAATCTTCTTCTCGGCCGTCACCGAACTATCTTCCCCAGACTCCGAGTCCATGACGATATACAGCCTATCGATGATTCCAAAAAGAATTTTTAGGCTCGTGGACCAGCCAAGTCGCTTTAGATGGATTGTGCTATGAGGCACGAATCCCTGCGGGGCTTTCGAATGAGGCAGAAGACACAATCTCCTGTAAGAGCCCTTGGTGTAAGATGTGGACTCGATGAACACATGGACAGTTCTCGAGGTCCGCGATTGCAGTTTTCCGTAATAACCGCATCCCCCTGGAAATCGAGTCAACAAACTGCTCCAGCCGTTGCTGACGATGTTGCTTACCTTTTCTGATTTCTTGGACATTCTTCACTTCCAAATTACTCTGCTTTGGCTCGTACCTGATCGCAAGCGTCTTTGTCGTTCTCGAAGGGATATCGAGCTCTGCAGGTATCCAAGTGCATGTGATGAATGATGATGATGTCCTCGAGGCGAAGCTTTTCTTGAGGAGCTGCTCATACTCGTCGCTCAACTTTTTGTTTTCTGTTTCCAACTCACGGATGTAGGTTACGTGCTTCTCTTCTCTACTCCGCAAGATCTGGATCTCTTTATTTAAATCTTCCATGTCGTATGTATTGTTGAATGAAGTGTAAGTAAATCCGATGTGTCTATATGTTAGTCGTGAAGGACCGTATAGCGTAGATCAGTAGGGGGTAGGAGAGGATGGTGCTGTGAATGCTTTATGATCTCGAGGGGTTCAGCTACCGAGGGAGTGAGTTGATCATATTTGCTTTTTCGCGATTCGCGCGGCACCCGAGAGGGGTAGGTGGTAGAGGTAGGTGCATCGGCTGAGAACTACCAGCCAATAAGCGAGTGTGAGGCTGAAGCACTGCGTGCACTGCCTCCACCTGTGCTGCCACACCTTACCTCAAGTCCCACCACAATATGATCCGGTGGTGGAATTCTGTGGACTTGACAACGCCACACAATTAGTTGTCATCGCATGTCACACATTCGCAAAGATCATCCCGTCAGCCATGGTGGCTCCATCGCGTCACCTGAACCTCGTATTTTCTTGTGGCTTGAAGAAAGGCAAGCACGCATAATCCACCTGCCACTCCTACAAGCGAAAGATCGTTCTAGTCTGACACATTCTAGTCTACAGAGATTACTATGGCGGACAGCCTGATTTGAGAGGGACGACGATACCAAGGCTGAGGACACCTCAAGATACCGATTATTTCGCCATAGCGGCTCGGTGCGAACCTTATAGTACCAAGCACCGCATCGCGTCACAAACCAGAGTCCATTGCCGAGTATATCACATTATGTCCCTGCTCACATTCTATATGGCATCAAATCCGTTGAGGCGATACAGAAAAATTGGATATATTTACTACCGGCACCTGTTCTCGCGTAGCCTCATGGGCGACAGGCTAGCTAATGGCCCCCTCTTTTTTTTCTTTTTCATGCATCGACTGTCCAGTAATTTACAGTCGCTTTCCCGAGTGGCGGCGAGGCGCCATTTGCCTGCTCCGCCATCGAGGATGCTTGGGACTAGATTGGTCCCCTGGACAGGCCTTCTGAAGCACGACAGGTATGAGGAAGTGACTGTCTGTTCAGCCTCGCGTGCCTCGCTAGCCTTAAGTAATGTCATTTGAGCTTGATGCCTTACTATATGAAGATCAATTGCGGTCTCCACGGCTCTTTCTGCCAATCTCGGTAGAGTTTTGAACACAGCCTTATTGATTTGCACTCCCTTGCCCTATCCAATGTCTGGCCCTATTGTTGCTGAAGCAGAAACAAAACTGGGTCGGACAGAGCCGCCAATTACTCTCTATGAGGGTCCATGGAAACAGGCGTGCGTACTCACGTTTGGTAAATACGTACCGGGAATCCTTGTATTTGAATTAATTGCTAACACTCGCAGATGGAGGAGGTATCCGTGGCTATGCAAGTCTTTTGATGTTGAAACTCTTAATGGATAAGATTAAGAAAATTGAAGAGACTTACCAAGACTCTCCTCATGACTCAAGCTTTTGTCCCACTATCCCGGACGTGGAAGAGAGTTCTTCAAACGATCCTGGAAAATCCGGGGGGAGGAGAAGAGTATTGACGGGAAATGGTACAGAAGAAACGAAACCAAAGAGAGAAAATAGCTCCACTGCAGAATCAACACAGAGAACTGGAGGCTATCTTCCTTGCCACTACTTCGATTATATTGCGGGAACCAGCACAGGAGGGTAAGTCACACCATGCAAAATTATAGTAATTGATTTAACAGTCTGTGATCAGGTTGAATGCAATCATGCTGGGTAGGCTCCGAATGAACGTGGACGAATGCATTGAAAGATACCCGACGCTGGCAAACAAAGTCTTCGGCAAAAAGAGGTCAATGGCGAAGCGTCTCGCAACAGGAGCGAAGTACAATGAAGCAAATCTCGAAGCAGCTATTAAAGAGATTGTTCAATCACGGGTGCCTCAGTCATTGCGAGCTTCCCAAAACACAGAGTATGAGGATTATCGAAGCCCAAGTGATCTGTGCAAGACGTAAGGCAAGCTCCAGTGTTTTGATCGCAACGGTGATCACCTTTCAAATTTACTAAGATGAAGCGCAGAATGGTCGTTGCAAACGAAAACACGAAATACGACACCCAGCCATCCAACCTGCGCACATACCCATTTAAAGAGCAGGATGCTGATCAACATCAGATTTGGCAAGTCGCCCGCGCAACTTCTGCGGCCGACACCTTTTTTGTCCCCATCACCCTACCTAGCCAAACCTCCGGTCAAATGGTAGAGTACACGGACGGGGGCATAGGTAACAACAACCCGGCGGCCTTGGTCTTGGACGAAGTGCGTGATCACATGAGTCAGATCAAATCGACCGACAGAGCGAAGGACAAATTGACCGACTCAGTCGATGTATTCGTGAGCATAGGGACTGGCCAGAAACCTACCAAGAGGGAAAAGGTCAAGCAGACCTTCGCCCGAAAAATCTTAAATTCGAGTACGCTCGGCCACAGGCTTGGAAGAACTGCCCGGAGGCTATTGAACGCTGGGTTGTCTGTAGACAAAGACCACCGAACCCTCATTGGGCTCTTCAACGAAGCCGGAAATGATCAGTACTACAGATGGAGTGGGGGCGAAGAGGTGGGAGAGCTGAAGATGGATAAGTGGAAGGAAAAGCGTCGACTAGGCAAGCCACCGACCGCGGAGTTCATCGAACAGAAGATCCAAGCATTCATGTCCGATTCCGCAATCCAGCAAGATCTCAACAACGCGGCAATGGCTCTCGTAGCCCGAAGACGAGCCCGAGCCTTCTGGGAGCATGACCATGGCTTGTGGGCAAGGTATGTTGAACTCCAGGTACAGAGTCGTTTGTTATCGAGACACCACGTGACGTGGCGTATCGAGACACTGATCATGTGCTGTAACCACCCTAGTTACATTTAACTAACTTCGTCCCTGCGATATATAGGTATACGTACTGTGTTCGGATAAAGTGTCCATACGAGGGCACACTGTACTGTGGGAGCCTGAAAGAGCTGAGGAACCATGTGCGTGATGCTCATCCGAGTATCACGCCGGATGATGCGTTCCTTCGAGATCTTCATGTACAGCGTCCTAGCTTTCCTGGGGGACCATATTGATAATTCAGACCGAGGAAAAGTTCTAGTTTAATGTTAATCAAGCAACCATGTGTGGAAATTGCCCGCACTCACAACACTTACCACTCCACATATAACCCTTAGAGGGTCTTTTCCCCCTACAATCATAGTCTTCTTAATAGTAAGTAGAATACTAGGAGAGTATTACTATAAAACATTTCTACTGTTTTCTCTTAAATTCTACTATTTAAGAATATATTTTTTTATAGATATACTGTAAGCCTTTACAATGCTTTGTGAGTGCGGGATATTCTAACATCCGCGTGAGGGGTTTCAAAAATGAGGAGAGCGGCCTTGAGAACTAAAATCAAACTTCAAATTCATTATAGATACTCTTTCCACCAGCCTTCTTTATGAAAGAAAATCCTGCGCGAGACGAATTGAGTGCAGTGCGCACAATTGCCAAAACAAACATCACTGTCAACACCTTGCAGTCTCTCGCCCCGCTTGCGGATTGTCTTCACACTGCCACCGTCAAGTTGTTCAACAAGACAGTGCTACGCTCTGTCCGAGAGGAAGGAAGCCAACTCCTTACGCAACTATGCAACTCCTTAGAAGCCCCAAATGCGCTCACTCTCACCTCAAAGCTCCTTTAAAAATGTCCATACCCTAATCGGAACCTCCACCATCTTTCTTAATCCCCAGTATTCATCCTTTCACGGGGAGTGATGTATATCGAAATCATGTACGCGAAGCCCAGCTCAACGCAAGTTATATCAAGACTACTCCTCCTAATATTTCCTCCACAGGGCCAACATCCTATATCGAGTGCGTGGACGGTCAATAGGGTACCTATACATGCTAGACCAACTTTACTATGTCCTGGACCGCTGTTACTAGATACATAGGTGCGAACACTTTTTGAAAAAAGAAAATAGATTAATAATCGTCTAATCATCGCAAAGTACTGTTTTCACTCGTGGTATCAACATAAGTAAGCTAACGGACGCTACGTGTTAGGATTGATAACAAAGCCACGGGCTCATGGCAAAAAGCTTCGTAACCCTCAACGCCACTACCAACAACAACTACTCACAACAGACCTCACCCCCCTAGCACCCCCACCCCACCGTGCCCAACAACATCAGCCAGCCAGCCAGCCAGTCTTCTTTCTTTCTTACATAAAAACCATCCCCTCCCCTCCCTCTCAACAACCATCAATTAATATTCCCTCCCACCCCTCTCCTCCCCACCTAACCCTCACTTCTTCCTTCCTTCCTTTCACTTTCTAACCCTAACTACCAACTTAACTTTTATATTTCCAATAATTTGATAGATATTCGTATAGTATGGTATTAATTCCTACTATTTCCCCTATCAAAGATGAACGTATGTATAAACTCATCAAATGCAGTACTCACTCACTCGCTCTACTTCTCCCCCTACCTTCCTATTAAATCTAACTTACCGCCATCATACCTACCTACATACCTACCCTCCCCCTCTTCCCCCTCTAAAACAACCAACCCACTACCTACATACACACACCCGGAGGAATCACGCGTACCACGCTAGGCAGTACCTCCATCTATAGAACACACGTATCAAAAAAAGTAAAAACGAACGAACGGACGAAACAGTGAGAAAATCATCTATTCTATGTTCAATGTTTTAAAGTGAGTGAGTAAGTGCGTATATGAGCGGACGGACGGACGGACGGGTGCGAAGGTGGAGGTGGAGGTAAGTGAGGCTTTGTCTGGGTGGGTGGTATGTACGGTGGTAGCTTAAGGGTACTACCGCATGTATCCCTAAGGGATATGAGAGGGGGAAAAAACGGAGGGTTAGGGGGTCTGCGATCGATCCTCTGTATGAAAAGTCTAAATCAGCCATCGCAGAGTTATTGTACTACTTAATATAAGTTTAAGATTCTATAAGGGTGAGATGGGAAGATAAGATATAGGATAGGACGGGACGGAGGTTGTTTTTTTATATGATCCATGTTTGTAGGCTGGGGGAGAAGGGAGGGGGTGGAGGGTGGGGGGGGGGGTTGATTTGAAATTCTTGTTATATGTTGGAAGTGGGGATTCGTTGGGGTAGGGGTAGGTACATATGTAGGTAGGAAGTTAGTGGTGAGGTACGTGACGTGTAATTTTTGGGTTGAAAAAAAAAAAAAAAAGTGTGTAGGAAAAATTGTGAAATCTTCTGGATGACATCATTGCCTAACAATTGGACTGGATTACTCGCGGCATTCAACATAGACAAAGACGTCCTCGGCGGGTACATGACGTCCAGCTAATCAAATCATTGCACACCGTCATGGAACTAGGTTAGTTATGTAGTCGACGAGGAAATTGATCTTCACGTATAAGTTTGCTTTACACGGACAAGGTCCGCGGCAAAACAGGAAAGAAAAACGGTAGTGAGTGGACATGAAAAGTGAATTTCCAAATCATAAATGTCATACGTGGTGGTTCCTTTCCAAAGTGCCTAATTGACATGAGAGACCCTTCATTCGTGCTTCCTAGGTAAGCACGTCCGCGATAACCAACCGTGCCGGAGGATCAACAGGCAGAGGTCGCCCATCCAGGGATCATCAAAGAAACATTTGTGTCCCGGGACGACTCTCACTCAGCGCAAATTTGTCTCGTCATCGCATACAAGGATTGATTCTTTTGTAATCCGGCCATGAAAGATAACGCCCGCTAATACCGGAATTCCCAACCCACAGAAGCGATCTGAGACCACGTCGAATGGCGTGGCAGGTATCTGTCTGTATATGCCATCACCAAGCTGAACGCTCTGTTCTACCTGTGCGCCAGTGATTTATTTCTTCTTCGGAAACTTGGGCTGCCCAATCTTGTCACCCCGCAGGACGACATTGAGCACCCGCTCCATAGTTCCAAGCAGCTTCTGATCGGGAGCGGCCGTGCCACGCTCGAAGTCGGCGATGATGTTGGGTGTTGAGTTGCACTTGGTGGCGAGATCCTTCTGGGTCATGGTCGTGCCCTTGTCGTTCTTCGCCTCGGAACGCGCTTTCGAGATGGCTTGGCCGACGACGGTGCCTACGGTCTTGGGCTTGATGATGTCGTCGGAGCGGTCTACTTTTGTGAGGCGCTGGCCTTCGGTGGAGGCACCCTGGGTGAGGTCAGTGACATTCAGCGCAAGGGAGAAGCAGAGATGAAAGACGGGCTACTCACGGCGTTGGTGCTACCATATTTCTTCTCGGTGGCAACAATACCACCGCTGCGTTGAGCGGCGTTGAGGGCGGATTTGCCCTTGACGACAGTCTCGCGCGGCCCCGAAGGTCCGCCACGAACGCGAGAGCCAATCTTGGTAACGGAGTTCCAGTCGTCACTCATCTTGCTGGTGGTGTTGGGTGTCTGAAGAAGTTTGGTCTGTGGAGGATTAAGGTCTGAGGGTGGAACCGCTGAGGTTTGTAGGCGGGCGTGCGTGCGTGCGTCTGAGGTAGTGGGGTTGCCGACGTCAGGCAGCCGAGCGACTTGTCCTTATGTAAGTTTCGGGTTCTAGAGGAGTTCGAGTTGTGCGGATCCCCGTGATGTGGGAATATTGGATCAAGTGAATAATACAAGTAACTGAGAAGAATGGAATCAGGTTCGTTTATGTATTCAATCCTGTGCGGCAATCGGGAGGCGATGAGTGAGAGGTGAGTCGAAAGTTAGCATTTGGCCACTAGTCCACATTGGGCTAATGCACAGCCTCCATCTCGAACCTTCCATTAGGTATTCTTCATGAAGTCAGCCCTTCCGCCGCCCTTTGCTGGACAAGAAAGTACGAGTCTTGGGACAGTCACATTGAATGGGTAAAAGCTGAATTTGAATAACTCCATGCTGCAACAACATGCTACCGTGCCCTATTCAATGCCCAGGTATCTATCATTGGAATCCTCAATATTTATTCGCCAGTAGAGCTATCACCCTACAAATGTGCACATGATCCTTCGTTTGCATTCAACAGGGTGGAGTCAACCCAACTTGGAGCCACCCTCTGATGCAAATCATGAATTGCATAAATCGTCGTTTGCGAATCTGTTTAGAGACCCAAGTCCGACATGGCCTGCTCAAATTGGTCCCAAGTTGTAAGAGCTCCAAGTGCCCGGATTTGATGTGCACTCAGAAGCGTCAAGCCGTAAATGTAGCTCGCGTTGACCCAGCCGAACCTGGCGAATAGTCAGCACAATGTGGCAACGATATCGGGGAGATGGGAAAGACAAGACAAACTTACCCTTCGCGAGGAACACCTTTGAACTCACTGCCTTGATTACCGTACTCTGCTTCGACCTTGTGGGGGTCAATGGGGCGTGTCACATTGTACTTTTCCACTACAACCCCATTGAAATCCACAAAAGCCTTTGTGACCATGAAGAGCCAACGATATGCTATGCGCTGGGCCTCGGCGTCGAATCCATATCGCTGGAATCCCACCCAGGCGAGTATCTGCTGTGGTGCCCATCCAAACGGATAGTCCCATTGTCTGTTTGGTCGGTCGAGGCTGACTTCCCCGCGAGATTTCTCAGTGCCTGAAACCAATCCACCAAAAACTTCGAACTTGGGCAGAGCTTTCTGTATGAGGAGATTGGCCTGTTGGGGTGTTGCGAGACCTGACCACATGGGCCAGAACGTGGTTGCGCTCTCGTAGTTAGTGCGCTCTTTCTTGGCTGTGTTGTAGTCGAAGTACATGCCAGCTTCTTCGTCCCATAGATACTTGTCTACAAGGGCACGGCGTCTCCTCGCGCGGCGTTCCCAGTTGGCCGACGTTTCCACCTGGTCGGGTTTCATGTCACCTCCACAAAAGTCCTTGGGAATCACCAATTTATCATCGAAGTGGTTACGGATGCAACGACCAATGTCGACTTCGTACTTGTATAGCAACGCGTTGATGTCCACCGTAGCTAGATCGGCAGCCACATGTTCCAGACGGTACGAGGTGTCGTGGCCCGACTCTCGAACAGCCCGGTCGTGAAGGAAATACTCGTCCAGCTCCGGTTCCGATACTTCTTGATAGTTGTACGCGTGCACAAATTGGTCGAAAGTCATGTTGTGTTTCTTTGCGTAAGGTTCCAGTATATGCGTAAAATGCGTGGCTTCCGTCTCCGGAGGCACGCCCAACCCACCTGGCCGGTAACGAGTGAGGCCCGTTTCCTCGTCAAGGCGGGGAGCTGCCATCCACACGGTGTAGTATTCTTTGATGGCGGCCAAAATGGCTTCCCGCAAGAAATCCAGGGCTCCAGGCTCGTGCTTGATCCGTTCGTACACTCGGAGGGCCATGTCCGTTAGGAAGGGAGGCTGTGAGCGGCAGAGGTAATAGGATCGGTTGGCGTTGAGGATTTTGCCATAATGCTTGATGCAAAAACAGAAATGCGTGACCATGGGCTTCACTAGATCGATCCGACCGTTAATCAACAGACCAAGCGACTCCATGTAGCTATCCCAGCCATATAACTCGTTGAAACGACCGCCAGGTACCACAAAAGGTAGACCGCGCAAGTCCTTGACGCCTTTGTCATTGGTGTATTCTTCCATTGCAATTGCAAGAAGGCCGGGCTTCTCGTTGAGGTCTCGAACGTAGGTCTCGTCTGAGGGGTTGTCGGCCAGCCATTGAACGTCGAGGCGTATCTCGGGGTTTTCCTTGGCTATACGGGTGTAGTACTCGTGCTGCTCGGGGGCCCCTTTCGGCACGTAGATGCGCGGGCGTGGATCGTTCGTCCAGTCTTTCGGATCGCGACCGACTTTCGCAATGTTGGAGCCATCGATGCGGCGGGTCAAGCCGTCCCAGAACGAATGGGTGATGAGACGAGAGAGACGATTGACGGGGTTCTCGTTCAAACGAGCCTCATCGAGCACAATGGTTTTCCGACCGTAGTCTTGGGCCAGGGTGAGCTCCTGGAGGAGGTTGGACAGCATGTAGGTGCCGCGCACATCGAATTTGTTGTGGGCATTGGAGGCGAGGGTCCCGAGCGACAGGACCTTGGGACCCTTGTCGTCTATGGTGATTTGGTAGTTTTCATCGGTGTCTTCGCGGGAGAGTAACGTCTTCAGCGTGGGTTCGACTTGGATGAGGAAGCGGCGCGGCTGGACGGAGATTTCATCTGCGGAATGGGTCAGCAGGAATCGCGATGCAGAGGGATAGGCTCGCGGGGTGCCGAGGAAGAGGGGGCACGAGACACGTACCGTGGCTGATTCGTCGGCTTGGAAAACCGCTGGCTTTGGTGCCGTTGCGACCGGGGTGGGAATTGGCTTCCTGCAGCTCGTCAGAAAATGCCAGAGGGTGAGACAATGGCAGAAATTGTCTGGGAGCACTCACAGCTGAAAAGGTTCTGGCACGAAAGTGGTTGCGGTCGTGGTGGTCGCCGTAGTAAATGTGAGGGGCAGCGTAGGGATCAAGGCCGGCGGAAGAACGTCGAGGCTTTAAGGATTGCGAGCTCATGCTATGGGGGTAGACGGAGGGGCAAGGACGAGGATTGTAGTCGTGGCGCGTGAGAATGTACAGTGAGGGTGTACAAGTAGTAGGAATAGGTGGCGGGGTACTTATACCAGGGTCAAAGGTACTGCTGAGAGGGATGGTATGGGATGGCGAGTAGGGCGGGGTGGGCTGATGTATGTATGTAGTTGAGTCGGCGGCACGAGCAGGAACGACGACGACACCAGGAAGGGAATTGCAATCAATGCAGGAATCAAGGGAGAAGGAACATGAAGCAGGGAAGAGGAGATGCAGCTAGGTAGAGAAAAGAGAGAACAGGAGAGATAAAGGGAAGCAGCGGACGAGGGGACCCGCAATTGACGGCCGAAGCGTCGACTGGTGTGCATGTGGTGTGGAAGGGATTTGAAGGGAAGGGAAGAGGCGGTCACGATGTGCAGTCGGTGACAGCAGCAGGCATCCATCCATCCATTGATCTGGAAAGGACCACCTATGCAAGCGATGCACGTTACAGCCATGTCATGAATGAATAATACATATTCATTCAGACTTAATCCGCATTCCACTCTCTGGCCAGAACATGCATTGTCCCGCTGTGGCTGGCGGAAAGCGATGGACCTGCCCTGACAACAACGGTCCAGCCAGCGCCAGCAACTACATGTACATAGATGTATGTAAATATTCCAATATCGATATGTAGTTGACTACAGTCAGAGAGTGCGAGTTTCCATGGCCTCCAGAGTTGCAGAATACTGTATGCGATCATGCCTCACTGCCGTCGTCATTGTGGATCAACGACGACATAACGTGCATCAACGTTACAAAGGTACCTCCTACCTGGACAAGTCGGCCCGAGCTTGTTCGAGTGCAGAGGGTGGCGAAAGAAAAAAAAAATACATGCATTTGTATGTATCCACTTGTACGTCACCAGCAATCCAAGGTCAACAAACCCCCACCTTCCCACGGCAGCCGCAGGGTCCACAGAATATATTTAGCCATACACATTCAGGAACAGATAGTGGTGCATACACCAATCACGCTTCACATCTTCACGGGATACACATTCCATGTTCAGATCAATCCATATTGATAGGATCGTCCACGGTCAGATGACACAGTGGACTGCAGCACCCCGCGCGTGCCTTCTTCCTTCCCCATCTTCTCTTCCTACCACTCATGTCCTTCGGCCAGCTGCTCTCGTGACCATTGCCCCCAACAACAACAATCCCCCGAGATACAAAACATTAATTACTTTGGTGATGATGATGATTAATAACAAAGGAAAAAGACGCCTGTTTGTTATAGCCGCCATGAACCAACCCATGTAGAATGAAGGACGAACCGCTGGAAAATGCAATCGCTCAAAAACAAGATCAACACAACCAACCATGGCATAAATGCTTCAGAAGCCGCAAACACCCGACATTTCGGAAATCAACGCCGATGCTTGGCTCCCTTCGTCCTCGGTGTGCTGTCGCCCCGTCTTCTCTGCATCTGCACTCGCCTTCGACCTCGGCTTCGCCCTACGACGTGGACTGTCCGTTCCCTTCCCGTTTCCTGATATCTTGACACCGAGAGCGTGTCCGACGACGGTCTAGGGCTGCCCGGGTACCCTTCTTCACATCCAGGCTCCGCAATCATCATCTCCAAAGCCACGTAGCTCGCATCCAGAGATTCCACGTCCCCTACAGGCGGTGACGGGCTGGATGCGCAGAACCGTTCCATGGGCGTGTAGCAGAAATCAAAACAGCCCGAGTACAACTTCAATGCCTCCAAGGATGCTTTGCGAGAAGCCGCCAGCGTCTTGCTACACTCTTGCGGTGAAGACTCTTGGGAATCGGACAGTCCATCGAGGTCCGCCATCAATGTGTGATAGGTTGGCGGTCCATGTTGATCCATTCTAGGTACAACGGATGGCTTGTTCTTCATAGAATACTTAGCATCGCTTCCGGTCCAAGACATATGGTTTCACCTACCTGGCTATATGTGCTTGTATGTATCCGCAAGTTCATTTCCGATAACATCATCTTCGCTCTGGTGTTGGTCGCCATGGTGCTTGTTGAAGGAAGTTTCTGTTCTCTTGTCAGTTTTGACCAGTGCCAGCGTACAAGGCGTCTCACCGTACACGCAAACAAAGAGGAGTCCGCCCGACCGTTCAAGACACGCCGTGTGGATTCGAAGGGAATGGCGTCTGATGCAGCGCAAGTAAGTGTGGGATGCAAAACACAAAATGATGACGGAAAGAAGGCGTCTCATATATGCGCGCAACACCCCTACAACAAACTTTGCCTTGATGATTCCCAGTGATACGTGCTACCCCACAGACCCGGCAACATCCAGTTCCGCAATGCATGGAATCCCAGCACGTCCATATCGAGATATTCAGCAGTGTTTTCTAGGCAAAGCGCGCCCACGAAGACGGCGACCTATGCACGCACGGGCACTTCCTGCCCTACGATCAGCTCCCAACCTCACATCCAACGCCACACCCTGCACAAATGCCTGTGCGGCGCTGGGGTGTGTCGAAGGAGTAATGTGAGAAACACGCAGCTCGAATGGCGTAGCGTTCCGGGCCCTATCATCTTCTCCGTGGCGGGCTTCTCCTCCAACCAGCGCATGCAAAATCGTACGCCCTACTATGTGGTTTGTTTCAACAATCTCTTCGCATCATTCCTTCTTCCATGGTTGCTTCTCCGTAGAAGCAAGAACAAATCTACACAGCTGCACACCTTTGTTTACAAACTCTGTCTTCCCGTGCCGGGTCCACCAGGTGAGCTGATGATGCGGATTCCGAAGCCTCATTCTCAGCGTCATTGCTTTTTTGGCCCAAAAGGGCGACGTACCCAAAGCCAAGCTCCCTCCATGATCCCTCCAACATCACCTAGACTCAAACTCAGATCTGGGGCGCGGATCTGGCGCAGGCTTCCACGTGTTGATGGCGGATGGCTTTCATTGTGTGAATCTACTTTTGTATTGGCATGCGTTGAATTGAGACACATGATCCCCTTTCCTATTATTGAAGAGAGCCAGGGGGGACGGCCGTGATTGACCCGAACACCCGTTCCTTTGGGTCCTCCGTCCAAAAGGGCCAAGGCTATACGGTAACACGTCACACCGTGGATGGAGCTGTGTAGAATCCCTCAATACTTACTTCTAGTCATCCGTCTTGTTTGCTGGCAGCTCAGTGCACTGGGTTCTCATTGACCTATCACGGCGCAGCTTAACACACCTCCAAGCACACACAACTCAAATAATCTCAGCTGCAGGAGATAAGGGAACACAACACAATCTTTCAGAAACGTTAATTCCTTTTTTTTCTTCCAGCCCAAACCCAAAACTTGCACGATCGAGCACAAACACTTTTTTTTCTTCCGGAGTGAGATCGAGACCGACAGCTTGGGTGCATGTACGTGTAGGGGCCTGCGGGCGGCGAGATGGCGCAAAAACCAAACCCAGCGTGCCGGGTGGTGCGTGTTCCTGAATGCCAATGTCCGCTGATCCCATCACCATTCCCATCCCGTCCATGAATGGATGGGCGGGAACATTGTTCCTGGCCTAAACCAGGGCACCTTCTTCCCTTTTCTCGTATTGCGCCCGCCGAACCTGCCTGCGACGGTCAGAAACGTCACCGATCTGAGTGCAAAGCCTGCAGGCAATCACTTTTGCTCTCGAGAAATCAATGACTACATCATACTAAGTTCTAACTATGTGTGCGTACCTGGTGAACTTACCTGCATCTGTGCGCGCGTCGTGCTCACGTTGGGTACCCACCCCCTTTCCGCTCTCCTCATCACCAAACATCCACATCTGGCAGTCCCTCCCTCTATAGCAACCGTCACAACATTGATCTCGCTCATGCAGGTCCCTACATATCAGCTGCCTCACCTATTTCAAAAAAAGACCTCCTTCTCGAGTTTCAGCGCTCCACCACCCTGCATAGATTGAACGAAAGTACCAGACCAGACCAGACCAGAAGGCCTGTGGCGCTCGCCCTCGCCTCGCGTTCGTGTTCGTATCCACCGCTCGCCCGATCGCCCGCCCATCCATCACACATCCCATCCCTCCCCCTCTCCCTCACACCACGCGGATAACAGTCACTGTCTATGTGTCTGCGACAGTTTCCATACCTGATCGTATTAAGTCCATGCTTTGGATGCATGTTCCAGAACGCACGTCCACCCTCTCCTCATCAATGTCAAAGCATTTCGAAAGGTACATATCGATCGATATAATTAGCAACATCCTTACATCCCATCCCTTCCCCTCTTCCTTGCGGATCTGCCCAGCATAACGAACCCGAACACGAACATGTTCATCTTCCCCCCCCCCTCCCCCCCCCCCGTGTTCCTTTTTTTTTTATTCATTCACGTTTCGGCCACCCGCTCGCCCGCGCGCGTTGGGATGCCTGAGGCGAGTAGAGTATAGCACAGTTGTTTTGTGAACGATTCATGGATTGATCGATCAGATGATGATCGAACGAACGAACGAACGGACGGACGGTTGGGTGTGGGTGGGTGACAGCGGGTGGCTGGCGGTTTGAGGTGTAAGACAACCCGGGACTATTGTGTGTGTGTGTGGTCTGTTCGATCCCTTTCGCTCCCGTGCTGCTGCCGTCAGTTGTTGTTTTTTTTAGTCGTCGTCGTCGTCGTCGTCGTCGTGTTTTTTTGCGTGGGCTTGCTGTACTATGGGGGTGGAGAGGGGTCTAGATTTTCGCCCTAGTTTGGAAGTATGGTTTTCTCCCTTTCACGGTTTCGAGGTTTGGGTTAGGCAGGTACGGTAGGTAGGTAAAGGATAGATTGGTGATTGGGGATTGTGTTGTGGCGTGCTATAACGTTCAAAGTTTCTTTCCTTTGGGTCTAGAAGCAGTCGAGGAAGTTAACGCTTTTTTTTCTTTTTTACCTTTTGTGTGTGTGTGTGTGTGTGTGTGGTTTTAAGGATGTGTGTTTTAAGGGAGGGAAGGGGGAGAGTTGTTGTTAGGTGGGAATTTGGTTGATGGGTTGAACCTTGTGTGTGGATAAGGTGTGTGCAATAAGGAAGTGCTGCGATAACTGTGATTATTTTTTGCGGCGTTTTGCTTGGGGGTATTGGGTGCTGTGGTTTTGAGTATAGATGTACGTTAGCGACTATGTCGCAGGAGTACATATGTACATTGATATCTGGATGCATATTTGGATCACGTGTGCCATACATCCAGGGCTGTGTGGACATTGATACATGTATGTAGGTCCTGGCCGAAGACGTCTTTGCGACCTTTCAACCTGCGTCGATAGATACCGCAAGTGGTAATTCAATACTATGCAATGATATTGTGTATGGTTTCATGCATATTTGGAGGTTGATTTTCTTGTTTGTTTATACGAAAGAATGCGACAGTATAACATGTACAATAATTACCTAGGTAGGTGCTCTTAATTTGTTGCGTTTTAGGAGTGCCGCCAAGTTTCTGTATACTACATGTACACGGCTCCTTACCTGTTGGTGAGTATTTTTAGGGCTTTCTCTTTACAGAGGTAATCAAATGTACCTACTTTCTTAAAGATATCGTGCTTCACATACATAGGTACCCAACTGGGTCTAGTTTCGTGTTTCTGTACATGTAGTTTCCCCTCGGGGTTAATTAGTAATCCGCCCAACAAGCATCCAAGGCTACATGTATACAGCACTTCAGTAACTATTTTCTTACCTAACTACATAATCAAATACCGATGAGTCACTTTGTTGATAAACCTGCAATTTGGTCTCGTGCTATGCTCATGCAGATCAATACGTGAGTGCCTAAGACCATTACGTGACCACTAAAAGACACCAGATATCTCAGGCTGAGGACTCTTCCAGTCCCACTTACCACCACGATCTCAATAAACTATCATCTAAGAAGAACACTGTTCCAATATTCGAGTCTGAATTTCGCCGATCCGGATTTCCATTGTGACACCGTAAGCTTTCAGCTGAAGTCCCGTACGACCATAATATCATGCCTACCTCAATTCTGACCTCGGACCCCACCCTCGTCAACATCGGCACTCACTCGCTCGCCCTGTACGCTCATGGCCCGGAGCCAAAAACATCAAAGGACCCCGTCGTCTTCTTCGTATCTGGAATAGGCACTTCCAGACTCAATTGGGGCGCCGTAGTGCGACTTCTGTCGCCATCGCTGCGCAGCTACACATACGACCGCTCCGGATATAACAACTCCGAAATATCGCCGCTCCACCCAACGGCCGAGAATATCGCGTTGGAGCTCTCCCTCCTCATCGAAAAGGCTTCCATCAACAATCCGTTGATCCTCGTCGGCCACTCCTGGGCCGGCGTAATCTTGTGCGAGTTTCTCGCCCGCACGGGAAATGGCCCGCATATTGCAGGGTTGGTCCTCGTCGATGCCAATCACGAGACCGCGTTGCAGGTCTTGCAAGTCAACGATCCCGACATGTGGACCGTTTTCGCAGGCGGCGACTTCTACTCCGATACGGGCATCGAAGCCGAGCACAAGCTGACGCCAGAGGAATGGGCCGCCTTCAAAAGCGACCAAGCTACGGAGAAACATAAGAAGGCCGGGGAAAAGGAGGACGAGCAATACTCGCCTAGCTTCCCGACTTTACGACAGAAGGGGCTGCAGGAGAAGCAGCCACTCCTTGGTGATAAGCCGGTGTATGTGATTGGCAGCTTCCGGAGCAGGGACTGGGGCAACCTTTACAAGCGGGGCGTTGAGCGAGGGAACGGGACAGAAGAGCAGAGAGCCCATGCTAGGGAAATGATCGCGACGGCTGACGAAAAGAGTGAAGGACTTATGAGGAAGCATCTCAAGCTTTCCGAGAAGAACAAGTTTGTATTGGCGAGGGAGAGTGGGCATTTTATTCAGCTTCAGCAGCCGGATGTGGTTGTTGATGGCATAGAATGGGTTTTGAGTGAGATTCGAGAGTCTGCTTCAGCATAGATACTAAATGGGTCTGCTTGATAACAAGCCATAATTGGCAGTTCAGTTTGATTACAAAGTCTATAACATCGTAGAAGCCAGGGCATGAGTAGTAAAAAAAACCATGTCCAAGCGTACATTGCCAACCCTAATTCGCAGCTTACTAAACGGAATGCTCCTCCGTAGACTCCCCAGTTTATGCACTCGCCATCTGCTTTACTTCAATCCGCATTATGGCCCAGAGTCTATTATCTTCCCAATAAGGAGGCGGCATAAAAGGGTCAGGCTCAGTGTCGTCGAAAACCGTATAGTCTTCAAAGATCTCGACCGATAGCATGGCCCTCGCGGCGTGCCTGTTGAACTCTTGTGACACCTTCCTATAATACTTTTTTAGATAGCCTTCCGTACCAGGCCGCGGTATTTTGATAATTTCACGAGTAACCCGACACTCAAAAACCATCTTCCACTGCAAGTCATATCGTGCCGGAACAGCATGGGTGAGATAGAAACTCCGCAGACCTGGAATTCCATAAAAGAGAGAGATCAGCAGAGGCTTGCTCGGTAAATCATTACACGGCACGATGACTTCCTTCAACCCGGCTAAATGCTTCAGGTACGGCATTTGGTTCAATATCCATGACTCGTCTTCCACTGTCAGGCGTATCGTGGCAATGCGCTCGAAATTCCTGGGCGGGATGGCCAAGCTGTAAACAACGGGTCGGGGGGATAGGCGCTCGAATTGGAATGTGTTCTTGCTGTAGAGAATCGGTGTGCCCTCGCTGTTGATCAGGCGACAACAGCGCAGGATGGACGGAAACACGCCGGTGCGGATATAAGGCACTGGGCCGCGTTCGTAAGGCGTATGGTGGTATCCGGACCGAAGGACTAAGCGAGCTTTTGGGGGACAGAGTCCATACTCTATAAGCTTGTCGGCTATGAGAAGTAGAGCGTATATTTCCAATCTGATCTCGGCGGGGAGGCGTAGGAAAGAGGTTAAGCTCGGGTCGTTGGTGGTGAACCTGGCCGTGTTTGCCATGCGACGAACAACGTGTGGAGCGGGCGTACAGTATTGACGAGGTTTGGGAACCAGTAATTTAAGATAGCCGTTCTCACTACTCAAAATTGTCTGGATGTACGTTGGCGGTAGACGATCGCAAAGGAGGTGGTCGTTGAGTGTTCCTTCCATTGTGGCCCTAAACAACCTCCGGAGATGGAGGCATCGACGTAGTGATAAGTGATTGAGTACCTATATATAAAGATTAAACTGGTGAGATTATTGATGGGTTAGTTTTTGCATCACTTACAGGTTATGAGCCCGGAAAGCGCTGTAGTCAAACTCACTTTACGCCGTTAGAAAGTTCTCGAGTTTAAACAACGATTTGTACATAAGCTATAAGCGAGCCAATAGACAAGCTACAAGTAAGGGCCAATAGTTAAGCTGTCATAATATAGGTTATAGTAGGTACGAGCTGAATTGGTTTAAGATCTACCTTCGGGGCAGTAGGGCTACTTATATACCCTACTGCCCTGCTGCCTAGAGCAGTGAACAAACGCGAGCAGTGAAATACAATATCACGTGACAGGACTATATCCAATACATAAGCCTTTAAGCTAAGAGCCGCGACTCAGTCTCCCACCTCTCAATCTACATACAACCCGCCCTAGTTCTAATGCAGGGACGTGATTAAGCATATATACGAATCAAACCAATGCAGGTCAATTTTTGTATCTTTTATAATAAGAATATAAGGCGCCTTGAGAGCTCAATGAACGTATTCCGTAGAGCCCAATCCTACTCGCCTGACTAGGTCGCGGCTATCTTCAACTGCGCGATCTTGAATTGACTTCTTTACAGACGCTCAATTTTTTCTCGTCTGTTTCGCTGTAGAGATGTCAGCAAGAACTATTGTACTCGGCGCATCACAGGATTCGTAGGAGCGGTGTACTGTTAATACGCCTCGATTCACGAACTCTATGCCGTCATTATACATAGCATAGTGATTCGAGAATAATGTAGGGAACACTTCTGTAGAAAGTAATGGCAAAACCGAAATAAGTGCCATCTCAGAAGAGACAAATGAATATAGAGACGAGCAGCAGAGCGTTGCTATAAGTTGGATACTTTCTTCATCTTAAAAGACCCCGCGGTAGCCCTATCTTATGTCGTAATAACAAACAAACAGCATATAAATATCAGTGAATGACGCTTAAGTTTAGTCAACCCATTATTTTAGATTTGTTAAACCGAAAAAGCACAGTCCATGAAAATCTCGACTGTCTACCATAGCGAAGATAACGTTCGTGAGGGCGCCACCAAAATTACTCCAATTCACGCCCTTGGTTTCGTTGGTGGAAGAAGTAAAGGCATACGAAAGGGATTTCATAAAGGCTTTCCCACTTGTGCAGCTATGCTTGGCGAGTACTATGATAGTAAAATAATATTATAAAAAACGATTATATTGCTTCTGATATCGACATAGTAAAGGGTCACAGGAATGTCCTGGCTCGGATGAAAGCATATGCAAGAGACCAACGCACCGGGGAAGACGCACGTTTTCGCAATTCACAGATCTATGAACAGTTTCTTTGCAACAGAGAACCTCTAGCACGATATATACCTAATCAGTACAAATTGATGTTCGAGCACAATAATACTAAGACTGAATATCCCTATGTATTTACATTCAAGTGTCCAAAAATCCTAACTTGATGAACAATCAGGTCTACCTAGCTAGTAAGTGTATGGCCCGTTAAGCCGAAAATTGCCACCAGTTGAAGTTGAAGAGATTGTCTGATCCACTTCCGGTAAATCGAAAGAACAAATCTTGAGTTCCAGTCGCACCGCTAATAGGACAGGTAACCGTAGTCCACGTCTGCCACCCACCGGTACCGGCGACAGTGCAAGTTCCAATCAGTGTGCCAGACGTGCTGCCCAGTCTTACTTCGATATTTCCTCCGTTTCCAGCAGATGAAACGCGAGCTGTTAAAGTCTTGGGGCTAGTGCTGCCAAACGCAACGCCTTTGACTTTGATATAATCGCCGTTGTTGATATAACCCACGTTGATGCCACCCTCGCTACACACCTCGGTCTTAAGACCGGACGAAAAAGCCATGGTCTCTGCTTCTTGGCGTTCATATGGGTTGAGAGTACCCAGCTGCGGTGGGCCGTTCGTGGACATTGTGAGGGTAGGGATAGTGCCGTCTGAGTTGTAAACGAAGCGCTCAACAGACACTGAACGTTGGTACCCGCTGCCTCCGGGAAGGGCACCGTTGTGATAGAAGAAATACGAGTTGTCCTTATAATCAATAATGGCTGGATGGTTTGTGAAGCTTTTGCCTGAGGTCGCCATGACGAGGCCACGGTACGTCCAAGGTCCTGTAGCGCTGGTTCCAGTGGAGTATCGAATGTCTTCTGAGCAGCAGTTGGCCGCATAGATCATATAGTACAGGCTGTTGCGTTTGTAAAACCACGGGCCTTCCTCGAATGTGGTGGGCCGTTGTGCGTTACCCGTACGCTGACCAAACCCGGCCGTCGTGAGCTGGACTTTCTGAATGCCGCCGCTGTACGATATCATGTCTGAATTGAGCTTGACATACCACAGATCCGGATTTCCCCAGTAAAGGTACGCTTGACCATCAGCATCGATCCAAACCGTGGGGTCGATTTGTCCGTTTTCTAGTAACGGTTTTCCTAGAGCATCGCGGTAGGGTCCTTCGATAGTGTCACTAACCCCTATCCCGATTGACATGCTGCCTCCACGACGTGTTACTGGAACGTAGTAGTAGAACTTGTTGTTTCGCTGGATAACCTGTCCAGCCCAGGCGTTGGATCCCGCCCAGCTGAAGGTAGCCAAGCTCATCGGGGAGCCATGATCGCGCCAGTTAGCCATATCGGACGACGAATAGAGACGCCAATCCTTCATGTTATATGTCGTTGAACCATCTTCGTCATGCCCAGTGAACAGGTACACGGTATTGTTGTATATGAGTGGTGCTGGATCAGCGGTGTACAGTGTCTGCACAAGCGGATTGTCTGCCCTGACTACGTTAAGACAGCTCAGGAGCGCGCCCAAGCGTAGTGAAGCGTGGAAGAGCCATGCGTTAGAAAACCCCATTGTTCCAAATTTTACTATACTGAACAGTGAATCATGAAAGAGTTCTTCACTCAGTCTCCAGTTGCATTGATAGTCGAAATTCCTCGTGCCTTTTGTGTTTAAGCAATACCGCTGAAGTCTCAGCAGTTATATGCAGCAGAGTCTATAGTCTTGCATCCCCGCACTTTTCTTGTTACTCCCCTCTTTTCATGGTGTAGCTCTAATTAGGCGTAATGTGCCGCCCAGCCACGCGGCGGCAATTTCGCGTCAATAAAACCCACCCCCTGTTGATCTCCAAACCAAGGAAAATTTATTCGTGCTGTATAGGACGCGGAACGACTGAGTTCTTCTTCCGTCCTCATTTGTGTATAATTATGCCGCAAATTATACCTGGTGGCTCGAGTTCCGTATACAAGTCTATCTGGAAGTGCGCAAAAAAAGAGGAAGCTTTGGTGTAACAAGATTCCGGGAGGGATAGATATAAGGCGGCTGATCTGGGTTGCCCAAGCTCGGTTATAGAAGGATGCAAGGCGAGACCCGAAATGCTTGTTACCCGTCTTTGACCTCAAAAACCACTATGGGAAATTGAATGTTTACCTGTTAATTATAAAGCCTCGATTGGGCCTGGTTTAAGACCTGGAGTCGGGTACCATAGGATGAGCCACCGGCAAAATGAACAAGTTCCCCATCTTCTAAATCCTCCGCCAAATAAACCATTTTATCGTGATTTTGGATCCAGTGCTCGTGATTTTGGATATTAGTCTAGTTGCCCTGGCTCAATCTTTATGTACAAGTAACGCTCCTGCTCATAGATGCTCCTTTACTTTGACCACCAACCTGGAAGTTGAGCGTCCGACTAAAATCACACGCATCTCGAGGTACCCTATTTTTGCTTTCAAACCCAAATTAATACCTGACAAATTAATATAGAGGGAATCAATTATCCGTTCATGGGTTTTGTGTCAAGCGCTAGCTAGAGTTCGTCCTGGGGTAACGATTGGATGTAGGAACGTGGAGAAAAGGTGGGGACTTGTCCAAAACATTTGAAAATTTTGCAAGGCATCGTTCAAAAAGTCTCCTTTTTCTTGATTCTTTCTTCTTTTTCTTTTAGATCACTTCATTTAATAGCGAAGGTTTGACCGTCGCAAAAGCGGGAGTGAATGCCACACATCATATACATTCAATAGCAGACCTACAGACTTAAAACGGAATATCCACAATGGAGCAGTAATGTAAATTATACAGCCTGTTTCACATCAAATACATGTCCCGTCTACCTTCTCAGTATTTCTGCATAGTGAAGCTCTTAACCGTAACCTGTCCCCCAAGCGCCTTCGTAGCATGGTTAAAAACAGCAAATCTGTATCCAGTGAAGAATTGCCATGTGTTCGTCATTCCAAAAGCCGGGCCAAGTTGCTGGAAGTTGTTCCCATCGGTGCTGTACCAAAATGTAGTCTGCCTTGTTGCGCCTCCGCTGAACGCCGGCGTGATATCGGCTTGCACACGCAGCCAAACATTTGTAGTGCCTGATGCGAGGGTAGGTCCCGTGGCCGCGATTGTTCCAGTCGACTTTGTCGACCAGTCTGTGTTGAGACTGAGGTTATTTACCATGACGAGACGCGAGGAGGAGCCTTCCTTGTATACGCCAATGTATGCCGCAACGTCTCGGAACAGTGCAGCACCCGCACGATCACCATCTTGCATTTTGCTGACGTCAATTTGGAACGTGCCTTGCGACTTGGGGCCGATAATGCGGTGCGTCAGTGTGTTGCGCGCGGTGAAAAGATCATTGGTGACGGTTGCAGTCTGAAGCTGGACGCCGTTGGAAAGTGACCATTTGGAGGTGTCTGGGTTGTGATTCCACTCCCACTCGTGGCTCAATGCCGACCCTGAGAAATTGTCGGTACCCACAGGTGCCGGTACAGTTTTAGTGGTGTCTACGGGCATCGGATATGTGAGTCCCCAACCGTTATTGACTTTTGTGAGGGTCGGCCACCCGTCAGAGCCCCAGGTAATGGGTGCAGAAACAGGAATTCGGCCACCTGGGTATGCATCCATGAAGCCCACGTAGTACCATTTGTTATCTTTCGTGCCCACAATGCCGCCTTGGTGGGCGTATCCAGCGCTGGAGAGTGGCCCTGAGATGCTGGCGACGAGAACTCTCTGTTCATAAGGGCCAAAAGGACTTTTAGATTTGAGCACCCACTCCTCGTTCGCGGGCCGCGTTACGAGGATGTAATAGTAGCCGTTGACTTTGTACATACGAGAGCCTTCGATGGTTGTGGAGCTTTTGTACACAGACTGGGATCGGGCTTCGCTCTTAACATCGCTGTTTAGCTGTGCGACTTGGATATCAGTATTTCCGTAAGAGACGTATACGGTGTTATCGTCGTCGAAGAACAAGCCACAGTCATAGTAGCACTTGTTGATGGTGGCACGAAGGGACCAGTTCCAGTTGTTCACTTCGCCATTGTTGGCTCCGGCACCGGAATTGGGTGATGAGTAGACGTAAGATTTCCCCTCAATGCACCCGATCCAGTAAAAGGTGTCGTCGCTTTTCCTGTATTGAAGACTGCTAGCCCAGATTCCTTTGACATACGCACGGTCTGTTGCGCTGTTGAGATTGTATTTGCTGGCAAAGTCCAGTCTTGGCACACTGTGTGATACGGGGGTCCAATTCACAAGATCGTAAGATTTGAGTACAGGAGCTCCAGGGGAGAAAGCGAAAGTAGACGAGGAGTAGTAAAATACATCTCCCACACGGGAAACATCGAGATCGGGATAGTCCTCCCACAACACTGGGTTCGTGAATTCGGTAGCCCGAGAGTGAAGCTCAGGCTGGCCAACTGGCTTTGCGATAGTCGTCAAAGCCAGCGACGCGCCTAAGAAACATCCGATAGGAATATGCATCTCTTGAAACTGACCCGAGTCAAGTTGAAAGCAAGGCCCGAACAAACAATACTATTTCAAATAACCGGTTTTCCAAAGACGGAACACAATCAACAACCTCGGGCCAGCGCAGGCATAGCTCCAAGATTTATACAGATGTAGTTACAGTTCCAAGGTGGCGGTTTCCCCCCAATTCCGCTTCTAGTGTGCTTCCCCGCAAAGGAGTACATTAAGGGCCAGTTATGATTGGCGCAGATGTCGAATGATTTTCTCCAACACAATCTCAACGGTGGAAATTTCCCCATAGTACAACATGATCATCCAAAGCTAAGGATATTAACATGGTGCTATTTTCGCGTTCTGAGTGTGTCCACCAATGACGTGGGGCGAAGTAGGCGGGTGAGGAGTTTTTAGTGTATAGTGGTTGTGAACTTTAGCCGCGGTGCCTTGCAGGCCTGGATTCGGATATATGAATCAGTTAAGACAATCCTGGTTCCTAAGCGACCCGTGAGGGGAATGCCGGGGAAAAGTGTTCTTTGACCCCAGATCTCATCCTGGGTCATTGAATCTCCAAGCAACAAGCCTCTAGATGAACTGATTGATTGCATCATCGAATCTCGGTAGGTCTTCGGCTTTACAGCTTCTAATCAATCGAGAGAGAAAATGGCAGCATGTAAAAACATGTTTACAGGAGCCTGCCTGCCAAAAGAGCAAGGAATAGGAGAAAGTTGAGATTGTAAATTCAACGATATTCAATGCTTCCTGCATAGCATTGTTGAGGCGCAATCGTCTTCAAGGTATCCTGTCGATTTCGCCAGTTGTGGTACCATCCGAAACCTTCTGCAGCTCGAGCGGTTAGCTCTATCATTGGGACTGTGATGGAGTCCCTTGAATATCGAGGGCACCCAGTATCGCACCAGTCTCTTCGATATCGTTTAACACGCCTGGGTGCTGCTAACTAATTTCAAACACTAAAAGCTTGTTTTAACATCAAATTTATTACATTTTCAGCAGCGATTAGTTGTTCGTCTCATTTAACACCTTCTCAAAAGATGGTGAAACTCAGCATTAGTGGAGAAGGATCAACCACCCAATAACAGGATATTTTAGACTCTAGTATGTTTCATGAAACCGTTGGCAATGAACATCATCTTTCTTAGTTCTCAGATATCATTTGCACATAGACATAGCCTAGGCAGTACGTCGGTGCTTTTCGTCTATCCGTGTATCATATCAAATTCACCAAAAACGAAATCTCGTAGACTATTAAAGTGTTTGCTTCTTCGCAATTAATTGGTGTAATCAGTCACGGTATCGACGCTGCTTTGGATCTCAGGTAACGTCCTTGGCTGGAAGCATGGGATTTGAGAGACTGAAACTTTATTTACTAATTGCAGTTTTTTTTCTTAAGCGCACTTTTCTTATAATGTTTTCAAACATTTTTTAGGGTTTTTAGGCAAAGTTTAAATAGAAGACAAGGTACTACTCTAGTATTATTCATATACAGATTGAGTACAGAATTTGGTAATTATTCAGTATGGGAACAGATGATCGTCCGTGGGAGCAAAGAATGTAAAGTATATAAGGTGAAGATCTGCTCGTTAAACGACGTTGATGGTGAGGAGAGCGCAGAGCAGTTTTGGCGGTCTCGGTGAAGGCATTTAAGCTACTTGTATTGAAGGATGGACGGTTATTTTAATTTTTTCTTGTCAATCACTGTAGCCTGGATAGTCTTTTTATTTATGAATCATTTCCGAGGTTGAACAGTATGCCCAGCGTCACCGATCCTCGCCACCTTCACAAATTTCACATTTACACGCGAGTCGAAAAAAAAAAAAAGAAAAAAAAGAAAAAAAAAAAGAAAAGAAAAGAAAAGAAAAGAAAACTTTCTATCAACACTTCACAGCCGCGCACGTTGAAGGTGTGGCATGTACCCAAATCGGAGTTACATGACGTTAAAGAGCGATGTCCGTAGTAGAGGGCACTTTATGCACAGTAATCTGAAATGCAATCTCTAAAAGTACATCTTGTTGTGCAGCACAGTGTTGTAAGTGCAACTTTCTGTGCAAGTGCAACTTCTGTGCATTAGGCGAGAACCAATCACAACACGCATTTGGGAAATGGTCCGACACTCACATTGACACAGTGCGCATCTTTTGGGAGACCCGCTTCAGGCCGACGCGCAGTGAACTAGTTATTGTCGTGCAGCAGGCCCCGAGAAAGACCGAAACTAGACGAACGCCCAGAAGAACATAGAAGAGCATACCAACGCAGGAGTTAGGCAATGTAGACTTTAACGGAGTTAGCGTACGCTCAGTTAAGGTACTGCTTTCAACTATGTAGTCTACTACGACATGGAGAGCATTTAAAAGGCGTTTCATATTTCCGCTTGTCTGTGTCTTCACACGCCAGGTAGCTCACTGAACTTCTTCCCTTTCCATCTTTCCATCTAGTCGTTATTAAATCACTTGACACCAAATATGCCTCCGAAACCCTCTCCGCCGAAGAGCCTACTTGGCAGACACCGTCTACTGGCGCCGACGGAATCTATCCGTGTCAGCCCAATCTCACTTGGTGGCATGAGTGAGTTGAGATAGTATATTGATTTGGTACGCTTGCCCTAAACATATGCCAGGCCTTGGAACAGCATGGGGAGCCATGATGGGGGAGTGTACCAAAGAAGATGCTTTCAAATTGCTGGATGCCTACTATGACCTTGGAGGAAATTTCATCGACACAGCCAATGTCTACCAGGGCGGTCAGAGCGAACAGTTCATTGGAGAATGGATGGAGAATACGGGCCATCGTCATGAGATGGTCGTCGCCACGAAGTATACGCTCGGCGCCAAGATGGGCCACCCTGTCCAGCAGAGCAATTTCGGTGGAACTGGCACAAAGAGCATGCATATTGCTATTGACGAGAGCTTAAAGAACCTCCGCACAGACTATATCGATATCTACTATGTCCACGCATGGGATCTGGCTACCTCGATACCTGAGCTTATGCAGTCACTCAATACCTTGATTCAGCAGCGCAAGGTTCTGTACCTTGGCATCAGTGACACACCTGCCTGGGTATGTTACGTTGCTATTTATGAATGTCAATGACTCACTCCTCTGTTACAGGTTGTCGTAAAAGCCAACGCCTACGCCCGCGAGCATGGACTGCGCCCATTCTCCATCTACCAGGGTCGCTATTCCCTGCTTCAGCGTGATCTGGAGCGTGACGTGATTCCAATGGCCCGTGATGAAGGAATGGCCATCCACCCCTTCGGTGTATTAGGTGCTGGTATGTCTCACCCACTTTGTATCTCTGTGAATTGGAGCTGAGTTTTCAAGGGTATATACGTTCTCCTGATGCCCCTCCCAAACAAGGTGGTCGTCAAACCCCCCATCTGCTCACCGGCCGCGAAACCCAAGTGTCTGCCATAGCAGATAAGGTGGCCAAAAGGCACAACGTCCCCATCACATCTGTAGCGCTTGCTTATGTGATCCAAAAGGTCCGTTTCTCAATTGATCCTCTCTCAATGACTTATCTTACGATAAATTAGGCCCCATACATATTCCCCATGGTTGGGGGGTCTAGTGTCGATAAGCTCAAACTTAACGTCGAAGCTCTAAGCCTTGAGCTCACTCCCGAGGACATTGCAGAGCTCGATAAAGGCTATGAATTTGACATTGGTTTCCCCCACAACTTTATTAACGTGGCCGGGTACATGGCACAGGGTCCTCAAGATGCTTCGTTCCTCGCTGGATTGGGTACCTTTGATTACGTAGCACCTCCAAAAGCTATCAAGCCGCACCGGGGCGATTTAAGTCTGGCGTGAAAAGTGTGGCTTGATGGCAATGAGCAGAAAAATGGAATAAGAATCTGGGGTTAGCATTAAGAAGAGGAAGAATGATAAGGGTGAGACGGATCATGTAAGTGGACGACACCAAAAAAGTTGCTATGTGGGTGCTTTTCATGGCTTTCTCTACGGAGTCGCGCAAGAATTTGGAAACGACTACTAAGATAGTATCTAGCCAAAACGATTCTTGTCTTAATAAGCATTATTCTTGTCTGTTTACTAGATTACGAAACATTCTAGTCAAAAGTGGAGCTTCAGAAATATCGGGTATTATATAATACATCATGCTGTAGAATGTACCAACATGCGTTTATGGAAAGGAGCCCAATATACCATAGGAAGGAGATCGATATCCTACACTATGCTATCATTACGTAACTTGGAGTTATATTATATGGCTGCCTAATCAGGAAGGATTATGGGTTGATACCACGCCGCATCATTCAATGTCAATGCAGTTAGCTTCCGCATGCATAGTAAGCGAGCGACACAGCCCCTAATATAAAAGATCAAACCCCCCTTCGATGTAGTGACTCATTCTGTTACCCAAGCATCTCTCTACTTGATCATCATTCAGCATGGCTCCAACGAAACAATATGCTCGAAAGGGAGTAAAGGCAAAACCGGTATACTACAACTACGGAAAACGTTCGTCACAGAAAGAAGATTGTTCCAAATATCCTGTCATTTCGAGTCCGGTTTCAGCTGTTCGTGAATCAATTAGTTCAGCAGCCCAAGATGCTGTATTGTCCACTCCAGACCTCCTCATCATCATCCTGTCTCAGCTTCCCCACTCGACCCTACTCCAGGCCAAGCTTGTCAATAAAACTTGGGCGAGCCTCTTCGAACATGTGGAAATCCAGGCTGCGCTCTTCCAGCAGCCCAGGCCTAAAGGATCGGCCCTGTATGTTGAAACGTATTCGGATATATTGATGGATCAGTTCTCTACATTTTGGCCAATTGATGGAACAGACTGCGCGGTGTTCTCTAGGAGTCATACCCCATATCCCGATCCTCATGATCCCGAGTTACGCTCGCAAGACACAACCACTCCTCAGCAGTGGCGACAACTTCTCATCTACCAACCACCCATCGAAACACTAGAGCTAGTCGAACAGGTTGCCGTTCGCGGAGATGGGATGTGGGAATTCCGAACCGTGATTCCTCGTCCTGGAGGTATACGCATGGGCTTTCTCTACGATGCTGTCAGGCATTGGCATGACGTCGAGCGCAGCCATGCTGATTTGTTATGGAACAGAAAAACAGGAGATTTGATCAAAAAAAACCAGTACTACAGAAAACATCTTAGCTTCAAGACGAATGACGACAAGCCGTGCGTCACAATCTCGGGAATGTCAGGTGTAGGGTGTGGCACGTTTGGCGGGCTAACGTGGAATTCTCAAGACCTTGCAGACCGAAGCCAGATCTTAGAAAGTGGTGACGAAAAGGTAGAGTATTGCATGTCTAAAAGGAGGCGAATAAGCATATCTCTTCCTGGTTTCGATGAAGAAGGTACTGAAAATGAAGGGGATGAAGATAGTGAGGACGAGGAAGGCGATAATTAGTTTCTTGTACGTAACGCAGCTTAGATTATTTGTATGCGAAAGGGTGGAATATTAAAACTTAGAGGGAGGCAGTAATCAAAAGACGAAGTTGAATACTTTGCCATGTTTTAAAACGACTACCCGACGAGATAGAATTGGATGATACATGAGCCTGTTATGCGTTAGATCTGTTCCATAATTACCATAGAGGGTGATGAAAGGATATTACTAGAATACTCATTGATGTGCATAGAGATTTTGCTCTACAATACTGCGCGTGAGATGGAACACTATTGTACACTACTCCCGGCCACTGCACGATTAGCGACAGAGGAGAGAATGTGAAGAGTCGGAAGATCAAGGTTATGTCAACTAGTGATTTCGGGTGATCATTGAGAATATTTGATTAACCAATCAGCTGATGTCCTCGTGCCTGGTTCGGTAAGCTCCTAGAGCAGTGGTTTGAGCTGAATTGCCTTCGATCCGTCTCGTTTTCCGGCCCTCATTATTTTCCGACGCCTACAATACACAGGCATCTTCCCAAACTCTCGGCTTTCATAACAAAACAGTTCATTTGGCTACCATGTCCGGCAGATTTGACAGCGCCGTTTGACTCCAGCTAGCCGGTAGCGACATTGAGAGGGTGGTGCGCGTTATTACTCAAGGGTATTTTTGAAAAAAGTCCAGTGCTAGTGGCAATCGAACGTGTTGTTAGGACTAGAGGTTGTCTTTTAGGCATTTACTAGATAAAACTGCAGAAGTGGAAACTTAACAGTCCTGACAAAATGATAGGCGGGTAACCGTAGGCCATTATCATCTCCTATACCGAGGATCCTTCCGAATCCATTCCTCTTGCCAACAGTCAGGGCACACCGCAACTGCTTTTCTCTTCCAAAGCTGGACTTCCTTATTCCACCTTTCGGCGTTGCACAAACGGTTCCTCCTTCCCTTCCAGTAACACTTGCCTGTTGGACGGTATTTCATGCAGGTCAAACAACAACCCCAACTCCGGATTGGGTGAGGCCTAATACGACAGAGCATGAGGTGGTGTGCGCCATTTATAACTGGGCTGTTGACGGGGATAACAATAGATGCAAGTGTAGAGACTCGTAAAAGGGCACGGCACGAGAGAGCAAGACAGACCTTGCCGATGTTATGGAGACCGTCGAAGATCATAAGGAGAACTTCGGTAGGAAGGCAGGCAATCGGGGAGGGAAGGGCTCGTGTCGTCTGCCGGGTCGCACGTGTCGGTTTCGACGTATCCACGATCTGAAATCATTAGTCGCTATGTTTGTAGGGCTAGGCGTATCGCGGGCTACATTACGTTTGGGGGAATCTTAAATGGTTTCCAGAGAGCCATAGCGCAAGGCGGCTGATGAGGCTGTTGGTTGAGATCAAGGGTGTGCGATATCTTGCAGGCCTGATTAGAGGCCAACCACAAGAAATCTTGCGCAACTATCATATGGGGGTAGAGCTTATATATGCCCCACCTAGTGTGCAAACGCAGTGAAGCCGGGAAAGCCACGTGACGAGGCGCACAACCATCATTGAATAAAGAGCTAAGGTAGATATTAATTTGGGAAACTCGAGTTGTTCTTAGCTGGAATGCTGTGTAACAGCGAGGATTATCGATACAAGTATTCGGTGAACATAATAAAGTCTTTGAGTTTGGCAGAAACAAGATGCTTAACCAACATTACGGGGTTTGACTAGCACTAGAGGTTGGGAAAAGGCTGTTAACCGCACTTTCTACTTTAAAGTATCGTTAAACATTCTCTTCACGTACTTTCTCCATACTTTTAAATGGTGTGTTAGAGAAAGAAAAGCTGTCAACGCCCTGTTCCGTGCTCAGCCAACCCCCATGATAAATCCAGTTCCTCTTCGTTCGAATGTAACCTTGAAGTCTTGTTTAAGCCAGCACTTAGGCTTCCTTAGTAATTCACATCTTGACGCGGGCAATTAGAACACACTGTACGTGATGGTAACAATGGAAGCGAGCGTTAATTACTTCTTGATAAGAATTCCGATACCACCATTGGCTCCTCTCTCCCATAAGCACGCCGTTGCCTCGCTCGATCACAGCTGCGCTTTACTATCTGAAGATGAAGGTTTCTTGACCATCTTCTGCCGCTCCATCTGATGAGTTGCTTCAGAACGCCAGAGAGGTATGCTGACTCAAACATGTTTTCCTGGCGTCCGTGTACATTTTTTGTCGCTTATGCAATTGATTCCTCAATAGGTTTGTGATAGTTTATTGGCTCTGATTCGAGAACACGCTAGATATTTAAGGTTGTTACAGTTACAAGTTTGCACACAACAAGCAGCATTTTTACATGCCCTTATTACTATGCCATTTTTTAATATTTTTGGTCGGCTCTTTGGCATTTATTAGAAGAGCATTATGTCGGGTGAAGACATTATGATGCGCTACGCCTTCAAATATTCCAGCCATATTCCCTTCTAGGTTGCTACACTTTCTATATCATTCAGAAGGATTTGAAAAAAGAGAAAAGAAAAAAAACCAAAACGTGCTTAAAGAGACTTTAGATGAAATTCACTGAAAAACTTGGATATAGGCTCCTATGAAGAATGATTCCTCTACCTGCGGCAATGGTTAGCAAAATAAGGGATTATTTGCCGCCTGATCTTTCGATCCTTACATTCTATTTAAATGCACTATGATCCTGTATTCACTATTTGTGCTATATCCCTTCTATTGTTTGATGTGGTAATTGAGTAATACGCAATAATGCGGTGGAGGGCGATGCTTTGCTTCTAGGGTTTCAGCTTTACGTAAGATACAGATATCCAGATCCTAAGGGGAATAATGAATTTTGTGGGAAGCGCGGAGAACACTGTTCGGCTGTAATATTAACGCGATATTACGACGCATAGGGAGGCATATATGTATATTATAGTTTGGATGCAGTAGGATAGGTTTTGGTTTCTGGATATAACTTCTCGTGCTATTAAACGAACCCCAGGTAAAAGAGAATTATATAAGCTCTTGAACCTAGGTGGTGAGGCACAAATACGAGAAATATGTGAAGATTGGCATGTAGATATGCATACATGTAAATAAAACGGGCTAAAAAGCCGGGCTTAACGGTAAAGAGGTCAAGGTTAGTTTGGTTGATGTTTAACGTCTTTGATCGCTTTCGCGATTTTACTATACGACGCCGTGCGATGTAAATCAGTAGGGGTACCCATGAAACTGCCTAGCTAGAGTAAGTAGTATGAGGAGGTATTGTAGATAATATTCTCCTTAATCCATCAATACGTTTACAAAAGAATGAGACGTTGGGTCGGTTGAAAGTGTCATAGGGGGCTGAGGTTTATCGGGAGCGAGGGGGACAGATATGGACAATATTCACAGGGGGATCAAGTGTTCCTATTAGTGGACTCTTTGAATCAATACGCAGACAAATTTCAGAAAACTCTATCGTCTTCTCAATAATTCGGGTAAATACATCAATGCCAACAATTCATCCAACCAACAATTCCTCTGCCATGAACAATCACTATCATCATAACTACCCACAAGCTTTCTCAAAAGTTGAAAGGTGCAGACGCTATTCATGGCCATACTGAGATGCGGAAATTGAAAACACATCAATTGATGCTTCAAGTGCTGTCATACCAAGAACGTCGACGTTTATCTAGGTATCTTAGATGCACTTCAGCCCTCGATTCCTCATTGCAGTAACCACTTGAGTGATGTAGTTGGCACCACGGCCTCATATTTATGTACATCACTAAACCCTTTAACAATTCAATATTTCACCTCCTACGATCTCCGATAGTAAATTCCTAATCAAAACCCCAACATAAATCTAACCACACAGTAGGTACACAATTATCAAAATCACACTTCATCTACAGCGTAATCATCAATAACACTTTTACACCCCGCGCTCTGCTACTGCACCCCACGTGCGTGCTCACCCAAGTCTGCTATCCCTAGCGCCGGGCGCCCACGCACGTACCCGCAAAAAGCACGGAGCCCACACCACCCAATCATCTTCCCCACGTGTCTCGACCCGCGCCGTTGAGTGGGCGGGAGTGTAGACAAGGGGGTCGATTTAAGCTTTCCGGGTGACACGGACGGCTTGGCGAAAGGGACAGGGGTTCTATATTTACATCGAACGGGCAGCGGAAAGTTTGGAGTGCCCTTTGGGCGTACTAGAGGAGGGATGAGGGAGAGTTTTGGTATGGGTTCGGGGTGATGTATTGCCGTATCTATTCCAACAACGAAAGAGAAAGAATAGGAGTTTGGCAGACGTGCTACATCGTACATAAGCGCAGAACGGAAGGAGCGCAAAAGGTACCTCGATTGCGAGAAGAAAATTACGACCGCCGCACCGCACCGCCAAGAAAACCTTCCCTAGCTTACCGAAACACAAAAACAAGATCCATCCTCTAAGGGTAAACCAAACCCCACACGAATCCCGAATGCGTTCTAGAACATATGCACCCAACACTTCTACTTCCTCCATTACCATTGATGGGAAAATAGGTGAGTGGGTCGGGGGCACGCGACACCACTTCGCATTGAGCCCAACGCAACGTAACGGCAGCACAGCACAGCCGAACAATTAATCAAAATTTGATGCAGATAGATATACAGACACGAAAATGCAACCCACCCCTCTCCTTCCCCAGTCCCCCACATGCATGGGACACGTGTGGGTGCGGTACTGCGTCCCGTGCGCGCGGATACGAGATGTAATGCAGATGCAGACGTTACTGTAGATGCATGCGTGGATTAGGAAGGTGGGTGGGTGGAAGGGGGAAAGGGTGTGCACATGTGGCTGTGAATGTACGTACATACACAATGCCTTCTTTTTCTTGTTTTTTGTATGTGTATGCGTTGATAAGGTAGAGTAGGACCGAAAAATCGTACTTGTGAAGAAAGTCACACGTGTATCGCGGCGGGTTCATGTTTCGTTTGATATATTTGTTTTACAAGCCACGATCGACTAGATTGATGTGCTACGCTACCTGTGCAACAGTTTCGAGTGAGAGTTTGACTGATGATGCTGTCATGTTGAAAAGAGAGGAATCTATAACTTTCCAAAGACGTGAAAGAGGGTAATACTAAAAAAATGACTATTTATAAACATGTATGAAAGAAGAATGTGACGACCAAAACCCACAACGTCAGACCAACCGGGTATCTCGACCTTTAAACTTTTTCTCCGAATCGCGCCCCCTCCAATTACATTAACTCGTGCAGTTTCCGTCTAGTTGAATCTAGATGTCTCGCTTATTTCTTGAAGTGAGGGGCGTTGAGGATCAAGCCCATGAGCACGCCGCCGATGGTTCCGGCGACGGGGATGGTCATGATCCAGGAAAACACGAGGAGACCCACACGCTGGAAGTTGACGGCGCGGATGGTACCGTTGCACAGACCCACACCTACAGTGGCACCAGTGATGCACATGGAGGTGGAGACGGGAAGAGAGTATTGGGAGAAGACGAGCACAGTGATGGCGGCACCCATCTCCATGGAAGAACCACGAGAAGGAGAGTGGTAGGTGATCTGAAGATGCCAAATTAGATAATGTCGAGAATTTAGACTGGGAAATATCAAAACGTACCTTGTTACCCATAACCTTCATGATGTTGTAACCGTAGGTGATGAGACCAAAGGAGATGGTGAGAGCGAGGACGGCAATTTGCCAGACATCAACAGGGGTGTTCTTGCCAGCGACCTTGCCGTGTTGCCAGGTGTAGTAGATGACGGCCCATGGACCTACAGAGTTACCAATGTCGTTGGCACCGTGGGCGAAGGAGGCAGTGCAGGCAGTGAGAATCTGAATGAAGGAGTAGGCGAATTCGACCTCGTCGGGGTACTTCTCGGCGGCGGCGTAAACACGCTCCATGCGGGCACCTTCGGGAGTGCCGTGGATACCTGCCTGGGCGGAGTGGATGTCATAGTGAAGACCGTAGAGAAGAGCGACAACAATCATGGGAGGAATGCGCTTGAGGAAAGTAACCAAGTTCTTCCTCTCATAGATCTCACCAGCGCCCATGGGGTTGTTGTGGAGGAAGCGCATAGCCCAAGCGAGAGGTCCGCGTCCGCGTCGCAGCTTAGCGTGGAACCTCGCCTCGCCCTGGGCGACAAGCTCCTTGTAGGTGAGCTGCTGGTTCTCGGAGCCACGGACAGTGCCCTTCTCGGACTCAGCGGGGGTGATAGCATCCTGGGCGCCCTTCTTGGGGTCCTCATCGTCACTGATGGAAGGAGTGTTGACGTCAGCGGGGAGGTCGTCGTCCTGAACCACGGCGTACTTGGGGACAATGACCTGGCCGTTCTCGGGAGCCGGGCGCCTGAAGAGAAGTGGCCCCTGGAACGCGTGGTACCACTTGAGAGTGTGATCCCTGTTGATGACCTTGCAATAAATGTAGGGAACGAAGAAGAGAGCCGAGAGAATAGCAACACCGAAGCCGGTACCCATAACGACCGAGGCGACATACCAAGCAGGCTTCTTGTTAAGACCGAGCTTGGGAGAACCCTTGTAAACGACAGAGAGTGTGCAAATGGTTCCGGCAACGAGGAAGAAGAAGGGCGCTGTGTAAATGGAAACAGGGACGGGGTTCCTGCGCATGTGGACGACGACCTTGATGAGCATGAAGATGGTGCCAGCGAAGCCGGCTGCAATGGCGGGAGCCATACCGAGACCAGCGAAGATGGCACCGAGACCCTTGCCCTTGTTCCATCCCCACTGGACCTTCTTAGCACCAACAGTTGCGACACCAACACCAGCAATGGACGAGATTAAAGAGTAGGTCGAGGAGACGTGGGCCGAGTGTTTTGTGCACCACATCACCCAAGTGGAGGCACCGACGAGAGCGCAGGTGAAGGCCAACATCTGGACGCCGGCATCGCCCTTGAAAGTGTCGGAAGGAATGATACCGTTCTTGATGGTTTCAGCGGTTCTAGCACCGACTGTGATGGCGCCCACTGTTTCGAAAATGGTGCCAAAGACCATGGCCTGGCGATAGGTGATAGATCGGGAGGAGACACTGGTGGCCCAGGCATTGGCGACATCGTTGGCACCGTTGTTGTAGGCATCAAGCAAGGCGAACATGGTGCCAATGGCAAAGATGTAGGTATACTGTTCCATGACCATGGCGGCGGCGGTGCACTCGAAAGTGACTTGCTTCTTTTCCCTCTGTGGTTGTGTTCGGTGCTATTCCTATTCCTACGGAGCAAAAGAATGTGTTGCGCTCGAAGAAGAGGAAGAGGAGGAGGGTAGGGGAAGGGGAGGGGAAGAAGGAAGGTTCGAGCAGCGGGCTGGTAGAGAAAGGAAGGGAGAGGAGTGGTACAAGGGGGCCGGTGCAGCTGTGTTTATAGTTGCTCGGGGCCGGTCAGTGGAGGGCAGTGAAGGGTGAAGGCACGAACGGGATGCGCGATGGGGCCGGGTCCAATGAGAGGTGACGACTGGGGCATGTGCAGGGAGAGGTAGAAGGTGGGATTGTGGTGCAGCGTCCGCAGCGGAGGCCTCCGTGGGTGAGCAGCCAGAGCAGGTGGCCATGATGGAGGTAGATTGGATTGTCGTCTTCCATGTGCATGGTCCGAGAGCACGGGTCACTAGAAGTTGGTATCGGACGCCAGATGCCAAAAGGGACCAAGATTTCTAGGCGGAAAACTTGGCGCCCCTTGGCACATCTGGGCGCATCTCACCTCCAAGATGCCATGGACCAATCGGCGGCGGCCCTGCGAGCACGTTGTCGTTGACCCTGGACGTGTACCGCTCCCACATGTTCGCTCCCTCTTCGCAAAACACCCAAAACACGAGCCCTGGACGAGGCGAATGCCAATGGCGCACTCCTTCACCATCTAACCAAGTCAACGCCCGTGAGTGGATGCGTGGCGTGCGTGGGTCATTTGAGAATTTTCTCTTGCGTGCGAGGCGTAGCATAGCGTACTTGTTACTGTAGCGTGTGTAGCCTCTCCCAAAACAGTGCCCATCCACCGTGGCCGGAGAGCCATTCCAGGAAGGCCATTGAAACTACTGTCTCGTGTACGACTGCCGCTAGTACGAGGCGCATCACCATTTATGCCTATGTGCCTGCCTGTTTGTCTGTCCATTGGACTACCGCCACTCTGGATGCCTGGTTGTCTCTGGATTCAGCCCTCACCAGCCCCATCTCATATATGCAGCTGATAGCCCACAAGACCCCACGGCCCAATCGATGTCGTTGTCGCCAGCGCTGTAGAACTGCAAACTGTAGGGGCCTCATTAAACAGGGGGCACTCCGCCATCATGAGCGCCGCCTTGCAAGTTACCACACTATACATGCTCAAGGGATATGGTGCGTGAAAAGAAGGCTGTTCACTTCATCATTCGACAGTCGACCACATTGCTCCTGCATGGACGGATTGCTGATTATGCATCTCGGCTATCCTGGTCATCGGATCGTCCCTTGCCCAGTGTTGCTTCCATTCCCACACGAAAGGTTGTCCCCACGCTTACACCCTCAAGCGTCCCTCCCAAGGCCTTCGTCTCTCAGCCCACCGTCTTAGTCCATCTAAGCGTCCCACTCCCGCTCAATGATCTTGTAAGACTTGTCATAACTCTAGCTGACGCTTCTTTGCCCTCTCTTGTCCATTTTCCACACTGCCTCAGCATCAAGACATGGCTTGCTGCCTCTTGGACTTTAGAACCATTGCTTCTGAAAATACACAACGAGCAGGATAGTGGTCCGGGGATTTGCCAGGACCAGCATGGAACTCCTCGCCATTTCCTCATACTGGGAAGCGATCCTTAGCGCGCGAGATGCAACAAAAATTGCACTCTTTTTACGTCTTGGAAAGCTCGTCAACCTGTAATGCCACAATTTGACCCACGTGGGTGTCCTCTAGAGGCCGTGCTCCCTCTGGCACTCGGGGCAACAAAACCATTTGTCCATTTGCGTCTGAAGTAATGTCCGAGGCAGCAATGCGTGTTGAACTTGTGGCGACAAATCATTTGCGAGCGCCGCATGTGAATTGGTGAGGCCTTTCTATTGTTGTTAGTATCAAGAAATAAAAATAAAATAAAAAAGGCTGGACTTCGCTGGGCGAGGCCAGACTAGAGTTGGACATGAGCTTCACCCCTCGTCTTGTCGTTCTTGTGTCTCTGGGCGATGCGACTCGATGCACCCAAGAAGTCAAGAGGAGGCGGTCGACTTGGGACATCTTGGTCTTGAACAATTGATGTTGAAATAAGCTTGCCATAATATATACACTCGCAGCTGTTTGGCTTGGAGTTGGCCTCAAGGCTGGGTTGAGAAAACGTCCATTTTCTGGGGGATGAGGTGTGTGCAACGCTCAACCGCTCTGAGCTGAGCTTGTAGGGCTGCTGGGTAAGACGCGCGACAGTGGCGCCTAGAGGGCTGCATCGTTTCTCCCATGTTTCCGCAAAACAAAAATAAATCAGCCAGTGGCAGTGACAGGCACTAACAATAGAAGGGTCCTTTTCTTCGCATTACAATTTCCTCGGCCGTAATTACTTTCCGTCGGCCTTCCCTTCCCGGGAGTGTGATACCGCCAAAAGGGCAAAAGGAAAAAGCAAAAATAAAGGGGCCAGGCGCGCAGGGCGGCCAGTCAGTCGATGCATCCAGATTCTAAGTATCCGCACTTTTTGCGTATTTGTGTATTCCTGTACATATACGCAGTCAGCCAAACGCATCGCCACCATCCCGAGGCTGTCTATTTCTATCCTCTTCCCTCTCCAGTGTTCTCTGGCGTTAAAGAAAACAGGGTATACCCGGCACATGCAGGCATCAATTCATCGACAAACTAATGCATAGTGTTGCCAGCTTGCCGCCTTTAGGAAAACGGAGTGGATGTAGTGGTCGTCCGTCAAGTTGGACAACAAGTTCTCACTCAATCCGACTCGTCATGATGTTTCTCATGATCCTTCTGGGCGGCCAGCGATTCCCGTAGGCGTTCCTCCTGCTTCCGCCAGTGACTTCCCTCTTCGTAGTCTGCAGAAATGCCCAGCGCCTTGCGTAAGCGCTCGCTCTCCTCGATTTTGGCTTGGGCCAGATCATGCACTTGGTGAGCTTTTAGGTTACGGGCGTCTGGCCCACTGCCGCCCTTGCCGGCTTTTCTCTCGTCCTCGAGCTTCTTGCGCAAGGCATCGCAGCGATCATCGATCTCGTCTTCCTCAACGCTGTTACAAATAAGGTCAGCCATCAGCTAGCGCCTTCTAGAACGAAAAAGAAAAGCAAAGTGAAGAAAGACGGCAAAAGGAATGACACCACGCACCCTTCGTCTTCGAGTCTGTCGCGCAGCTCCAGCACTTTGACTTCAATCTCGCGCTTGCGGTCATGCTCTAGAATGTCCGGATCGGGCTGTCGTTGACGATGCTTAGTCTGCTCCCAGTCTTTGGGGTATGGTTCGCCTTTCTCACGGTGCCTCAGCAGCGACCGGTTCTTCTGGACATAGCCTGATGTCCCACTCCCGCGTGGTGTAGATAAACCCACGTTGGATGACATGGCGATGTTTTGTTCCGCGTTCAAGAGGACCTAGCCAGATGTAAGAGTCACGCGTAGTTTAGCCTTGATGTGGAGAAGAAGAAAGTGGCTGTTGGGTTGGACTGGGTCGTCGTGCTGTCGATGGCATGTACAAATGTGGTTCGTCTTGCTCTTGCTTTGCGGAGAGTCTTCGGAGGTGCAAACTTCTGGCCTAGTGCGGAATCGGCCCGCCCACGCCCGCTGACGACTCACAACCGCGGGAGAACCCCACCAATTCATTTCTTCAACCTCTCCATCATCGCAACCACCGCCAATGGACTCAATCCTTCGACGCCATTACCACCCCACTCCGCCACCAACATTCCCATTATCGCCCTCTCTCAAGATCCCGCCATGAGTGACCCGCTGCAGGACACCGCTTCTGCCAGCACGCCCCGCCGGCTGCCTTTCCCGCCCGTAACCAAATCCCACATCTTGAACTGCTCTTTCCACCGCTGGCATCCCACGTAAGTACATCTGCACCTTTTTTGCGTCCCGTGAGCTCAAGTTGACCTCAATTTGTAGATACCGTTCCATTACACCCAAGGCTCGCCTGATTCCGCTCCCAGAACCCTTCGTGTCATATCTTCGTGAAGACGGTATCGTCCTTCCACCAGAGGATACGGACAATCCCCAGTGGTCAGATTCTGACAGCGGCATCTTCTCGGGGGCAGATAACGAGGCAAATGCCGATCAAGACGACGATGACTACGACCCTTCCGCCAGCTGGCGCGAAACCCATGAGGTTATCGAAGCCACTATTGAAGAGCTAGGCGGCAAGGTGGCACCCAAGCTCAACTGGTCTGCTCCGAAGGACGCAACATGGATCGCTGCCACGAATAGCATGGAGTGCCGCACACCCAATGACATCTACCTACTCCTCAAATCGAGCGATTTTATAACCCACGATCTCCAGCATGCCTTTGACGATACCGATGATCAGGAAGAAACTTCGGCCTCAGATCCCGCTGTGGACTACCACCTCGTCTTGCGGAAATGGATCACGCTTAATCCATCGGTCGAGTTTCGCTGTTTCGTTCGCAATCGTCGAATCATTGGAATCTGTCAGAGGGATCTAAATCACTTCGACTTTCTCTTCAAAATGCAGGACAAGCTTGGGCAAGCAATACAAGAATTTTTTGAGATCAGGTTGCGCGACACTTTCCCCGACCCAAATTTCACGTTCGATGTCTACATTCCTCCTCCACATGATCGTGTTTGGCTCATGGACTTCAATCCGTGGGCGCAACGAACTGATCCACTGCTTTTCAGCTGGCTAGAGCTACTATCACTCCCTGAACCGAGTGGATCTTCACAAGAAGTGGGGAGTGCGCACGTGACAGTAGCTGCCGATGGTGACGATGCAGATATCGAGGAGGTCTGGAGACCCGAGTTCCGCCTCATTCGCAAGGACGATCCGGAAGCCTACGGATTTTCTACGCCACAGTACAGCGCCCATAAGCTTCCCAAAGACGTGGTGGATGCGAGTCGCGGCGGAGAGGGCAATTTGCGCGAGTTTGCTCGACAGTGGGAGGAGGCGCAAAGACTTGCTGAGCAACAGCAGGTCGAGGAGAGTGAAGATGAGTAGTACATATACTAGCCGACATTAGGTAGGCAGGGAATGGAGTTGAAGATTGTTCCTTAAAATTGTACATACAAAAGTAAACATCGTCAAAACTGAATCCCACGCAAACTACGACTGATTTGACTTTTTCAGAGTTCTTGATTCTTTCTGATGATTCTGATGGTGATGGTTTTAAACGTCAACTGGTGTTGTGAGGTATGACTAAGCACGCAAGCGACAGTCCCGTTGGCTATTGCACTGCTACTACCAACATTCCACGTTGCACCTCTAGAATAGCGGGATAGTGGGCATGACTTCCACAGCGCCTGACCCGCGCACTTTCAAAAGCTGGGAAGATGCTTTTCAATATCCGATCCCCATCATTCGCAAGCTGGAGCAGCAGCTCCGCTCCAGCGCCAATGAGAATCGCGAGAAGTTGCGGTCCCTTGTGGGGTAAGGAATGCACTGTCCAGGGATTGTGTGTGAATGCTAATCCTTCTGGCAGTGCAAGCTACCGCGACCTTCTCGATACCGCCGAGACAATAATTGATATGGAAGAAAGCGTGGAGCGGGTCGAGACCAAACTTGCAAGAGTCGGGCACAACTGCAATTCAAGGAACATCGAGCGCATAGCAGGCAATGCAGGGAACATGGACACACATGGACGAGATCGCACCTCAGATCAGTATACCTTTGCTTCGCAGCTCGCAATCCTCCGTAACTGTCCCGTCGTAATGGCCAGACTGTTGAAAAGCGATAGTTCATATCTGCTCATAGCTAAAGTACTCGTCGTTTCGCGTTTACTTCACAAATCACTATCCCAGTCCAAAAGCAAACCACCAATCGTAGACCTGCTGTGGGATCGCCTGCTTTCTGTGCGCCGGAAGTTGTTGCGAAGAATAGATAAGCGGCTTGCAAGCATAGCAGGAGACATCCCCTCCTTGGTGGAAAGTATGTGCGCATATGCCCTCGTGACTAGCTCGACACCGACAGACGTGTTGCAGCACTTCCACAGAATGCGGCTGGAGAAGATGGTCGATTTACTTCAGCGGGGCCATGACGAGCTGGCTAAGCACGGAATCGCCGCTCTGCGGTTATGCATCCAGACATGCCAGGACACACAAACGATATTTCCCCGACGCTTGGCCGACTCTCTTATGCGCTTGAAGGCGCAGCCGCTCATCCACGATCACCACGTCCGCGCTCTTTACGAATTAAATCTTGATATTCACGATCGCTGGGTAGGAGACGAAGCACGCAACTATACGCCCTGGCCACGCCATGATGAGCTGCAGCGAGCCGATGCGGAGCGGATATTGCATCAATGGTCGAAACAAGCCATCTCCACGTTCCTCCAACATATTAAAAGCGCGCTCAGGGACGAAGAGAGACTCAAAGAGGTCGCATCATTGCGCTCGGAGCTAATTGAAATGTGGATCTTGTCTGGCTCGAGAATGGCAGGCGTCAAATCTGCCAACGTGCTAGACGATCTCCGTGATACCATGAACAACCACCTTGAAACCATTGTCCGCGCGCGCGCGCAGAACTTGAAGACTGTAGTCATTACAATTGCAAGCATACTGGAATCTTGGCCAGTAAATGCTGGTCCGCCAGATGTATCTCTATGGAGCACAGCGTCACCTACATCCGATCTGTCCAACGGTGCACTAGCCTTCAAATCGACTATTCTCAATACTCATCATGGCCGCAACAATTCCGTCATTAACGTCGTTTCCAAGTTCGACGCATGGATGCAATCTGTGCTTGAAGTCAAGGCTATCGTGAAATCCATGAAAGAAGCACGTTGGGATGACACGTTTGCCGACGACGTAGACGACGGGTCTGACGATGACGATCTCGGAGACTCCAAGCAGACGCTGCTCAGTGACGATGACCCACGCCTGTTGGAAGAGGTTACTCAGGAAGCTCTGAGTAGTACGCTCCAAAATCTTGGCAAGAGCATGGGCAATATTGTTGAAGAGCTGACTGAGGATGAGCGGGATGTAGATATACAACAAGTCTGCTTCATGATGAGGGTGATGCGCGAGATATCCGAACGTATTCCAAAACTACGGTTACAGGACAAAGCGACGCCACTTGCATCCCCTTTCACATTGGCTCTACTGAACCCTTTATACACAGTACTTGCCAGGCAGGTCATACAACCCTCTTCAACACAGTATAGGAAAGCGCTCGCCAAAGCTAGCAAGACGAAATCTAAAAGCCACATCCTCTGGGAGGGGCACCCATCTCTACCTGCGCAGCCATCACCCAGCGCGTTCAAATACCTTCAGATCCTGAACAGAACAATGGGGAGTTATGGGAGTGATCTCTGGGCCCCCGCCAGCGTTTTAATGGTCAAGCACACCGCTGCAGGTCAGGTCAGAGAACTGCTCAAGGCCCACCTGAATAAGATCGACCATTTCACTATCAAATCAGATAACACTGATTCACATATCAAAATCGATAAAGCATCAGGAAACAAAGACTCCTCAGAAACGCCGATAGGTGCTCCTGGTGACGAATCAGTCGCTGAACCATCCGGTCTCCTCATCGAGATCAAAGATCGGAAGTACAAACAAACTCTCTTCGACGCGCTCTACATTCAACGCTTCGTTACGGATACTACAACTACAGACCCCCAACAGAATGACAATGCCTTCGAGCAGCTTGTTCGCGATGCAACTGCGAAGAGTGGATTAGATGATGCTGGGGTGAGCAGGATGAATAAAAGTGCGAGCGAATATGCGAAGAAGACGTATTTGTTGTTTGCCTTGCTAGCGTAATTCCAGCCAAGTCTGCGATGTTGATGTGACTCGTAAAGAGGAGTACCAAATGGTTCCACTTAGATTGATCAATAAAATATCAAATTTTTGCGATTTACATACAAAGCATGTTAAAATATTGCGTGGAGACCTACAGCTTTTCTGTTTCTTTCCATCTGTGTAGCCCCACCTCTCATTCCATTTTGACCTCACCCCACCTACGGATTCTCATGACGTAACCGCCTTAAATAAAAAACCTAAATCTGACAACAAACACTCCGCATCAGAAACCAAAAGAATTGACGTTTCTTCCTCAAAGTTCTTAGTGTTGTTTTTGTACAAAAAGAAAGAGCCAGGCAAATAAGCAGGGTGTTTCTGCAAAGGGCAAGAGTACGGAAAAACCGAAGCTGTTTACAAATTACACAAACAGGCTCTACGGCAATATGAGTTCCAGCCAACAAGACAGGCCAGAAGGAGGAAAGAAGATTGTGATAATCGGTACATGCTCGCTCTCTCGCTCACCTTCTATTCATTGTTCATCCTTGAATCATCGACTGATCATCGACCCCTTTCATTATAAATTTCAAACTGACGTCTGTAAGGCGGTGGAATAATCGGCAGTACAACTGCATACTATCTCTCACACCACGAGGCCTTCGATCCGTCGAAAGGAGATAAAATCACCCTGCTGGAAGCGACTAAGATAGCGGGAGGAGCAAGTGGGAAAGCAGGGGGCTTGCTTGCGCTGTGGGCGTATCCGAGGGCTATTGTTGGGTTGAGTTATCGATTGCATCGGGAGGTGAGTAGTTCCGAGAGTTCCCATCCTTTCCTCGGTGAGCAATGTTCATGTTCAAATGGAATTATGTGCTGGTTGTGGAAGTTTGAACTCTTTCTTTGTCAACCTCCCATACATACATACATAGCAAACACAGGGCTAACCAACAGGTGAACAGCTCGCTGAGAAACATAACGGAGCGCAACGTTGGGGCTACCGAGCCGTCCACTGTGGCCAACTCGACACACGCAGCGTACTCTCCCCAGAAGCATCACCGCCAGCATCACCACCATCCAAAACCGAGGATAAGGCCTCATCTCTTCCCCTTGGGTCTAACGTATCACTCCAAAAACGCTCATCTGATGCTCTTGGACTCCTCCGCGCCGCCGGCGTACCCAACGAACTCGACTGGGTAGCCGCCGAAGGCGTCCAAGGCTACGAATCAATGGGTGACCCCAGCACAACAGCGCAAGTGCACCCCTACGACTTCACAACAAGCATGGCGAAACTAGCTGAGGAGCAGGGCGTGGAAATCATATACGGGAGTGCAACAAGGATCGAGAAAGACGGCGGGAAGGTAACGGGCATTGCATACCGTCCCAAACATGACAACGCCAGCACCAACACTACCTCGCCACCGAGCACCAGCGAAGAAACCATCATCGAAGCAGATGCCGTAATCCTCACCGCCGGGCCTTGGACTCCGAACATCTACCCCTCGGTCCCCATCTCCGCTCTGCGCGCTCACTCAGTGACCATCCGCCCCTCGCGCCCCGTTTCCCCGTACTGCCTCTTCACCTCCATCGCCCCCAAAAAGGGCAAACGAACAGCTACAGCCACACCCGAGATCTACCCGCGCCCCACCAACGAAATCTACGCCTGCGGCGAGGGCGACACGCTCGTCCCCTTACCTTCCACCTCCGCGGCCGTCGAAACCGACATCTCCCGCTGCGACGACATCATCGCGCAAGTGCAGTCTATCAGCCGCGAGTTACGCGATGGAGAGGTGCTAGTGAAGCAGGCGTGTTATCTGCCCAATGTGGATGGGCGGAAGGCAGGAGGCGGTGGGGAGGGCCCGATTATTGGGGAGTCGGCGAAGGTGAAAGGGCTTTTTGTCGGCGCGGGGCATACGTGTTGGGGGATTCAGAATGCGCCGGGTACGGCTGCTTGTTTGAGTGAGCTGGTTTGGGAAGGGAGGGTCAGGAGTGCGAAGATTGAGGGGTTGGGGTGTAAGAGGTTTGGGATTTGAATGGCTTATGTATGTACGGTCTGATGAAAGCAAAAACTTGTTCAAGTATGTTGCTGTTGGGAATTATATCAACGCCTTTTGATAACACGGAAGGAAGCCGAGACTCGTGTCTACATTCCGTGAAGAGATCGATCAGCATCTTTCACTGCATTTCACGTACCCAACTATGTTAAGCAAATCCAATACACATTTTTCATGCAACTCTCAATGTTCAATACACTCACCGCTCGCCACCCATTTCGAATCCCCTCAGCTCCATCCATCCATCCATCCAGTAGATAGTAAACCCCTCCTCCTAGAAACAAAAAAAAGCAAGACATAGTAGCTCACCCTTCCACCAAACCCTCCTTGCATACTTGATCCCAGTATGGCACGCGTGCTACATGCATATGCTGTCTATACCCAGGGTAAGATTACTCTGCGACGATTCATTATTTCATGTCATATACCTTCCGCACCTATTTTGTTCGCTACGTAAGCTCACCTACTTCCTCTTATCACTCATTTTCTGACCTTCGTTTCACCCAGCTGTCACCCACTTCTAACAGCCCAAGAAATACGTACCCTCCTTCCTCAGTCATGTACACAAACACAAACCCTCGAAAATGTACAATATTCTATGCTTATGATCAAATTCAATCAAATCAAAGTTCAACTGTTTAAACGTCTACCTATCCTTCTTCTACTTTATACTTCTACTCTTGCCGTCTTTCCCGTTCATCCATGCATGCATTTCGCTTCGCTCGCTCGCGCGCGCGCCTTCTTGGTGTTGAAAATATGTGTGTGGTATCTGTCTAAATCTTTCAACCAGAAGGGAAAATGAAAGGAGAAATGAGAAATGAGAAATGAAGACGCCAAAAGCGCGAACCCGTAAAACGAAAGAACGCCAGGGGAGGATGGATGGAGGAAGTGTCTTTCCCTCCCCAATCTCCTCCCTCTAAAAAAGAAGAAAAAACGCCAAGCTCCGTCTACATCGTCAACCTCTCCCTCGCCACAACGCGGAGTTGTTCCTGCAACCCTTCAAGCGTCCTAAGCAACACGCCGCTAGCCTCAAGCAAATCATCGTCGCTGACTCCCGCAACACCAGGCTCACCTCCCTGCTGGCCCCTTCCAGCGGCTTCATCCCCATCGTTGGTTCCCCTGCCCCCCAACCTAAAGCCAACCGCCAGACGACTCAGCGTCTCGAGCTTCGCCAGCTGAGAATCCTCGCCTAGCGCATGCGCGCCACCAAATTTCAGCGCATCGTCGACGTCAAGGCTCAATGCTTGTGCGGTGCTGTTGAACTTGTGCAGCATTTCGGCGTACTCGGATGCGGGGTCGCTTTGTGCGGTGATGGCACCGCCGGCGGAGATGGTCCATTCGTCATGGGCTTGTGATGTGGAGGGTGCAGAGTCGATTTTGACGGCCGTGCGAATCACGACGGAGAAGTCGCCTGCGCCTCCAATGTCGAGATAGCCAAGGACGCCCGAATAGATGCCGCGACGGTGCGGTTGTTGTTGGTTTGAGCTCTCGAGGTTTGCGAGGAGCTCGCATGATCGCTTCTTCGGCGCGCCTGTCATGCTTCCTGGCGGTAAGGACTGCACGAATGCGTCGTAACCCAAATACTCTGTGTTCTGTTTTGGGTTCTTGGCCGCCGAGACATAGTCGTTGGGCTCCTCCCATTCATCAGGGGTTCGTGGCTTCTGATTCGCCGCCGGGGGGACGGCGTCGATAACGGAGACGAGTTGCCAGAGCTTTTCGTACTCTTCGACTTGCATGAGCTGGCGGACGTGTACGTTGCCAGAGCCGTAGACACCGTGTAGCTGGTGACGGACGAGGTCGACAATCATAAGGTTCTCGGCGCGCTCTTTAGAGGAGGACAGGATGGCATGTGCGGCTTCGGCATCGACGCCGGGTGCCTTTGCGACGGTACCTTTGATGGGGCGGCATTGCGCAGACTGCGAGCGGTCCCAGCTGATGAAGCGTTCGGGGGATGAGCTCAGAATGTGCACGTTGTGAACACGCATGTACGCACTGAACGGAGCAGGGTTGTGCGTTGCGAGACGCTTGTAGAGTTTCCAAGAGAGTTCATTGTCCTCTGTTTTAGAGAGTCGACATATGCGAGGCTTTCGAGCACGAATCTGATTCGCTGTTGTGAGGCACAATTCGTAGCTCTGGCCATCTGCGATAAGTTCTTGACAGGACGAAACCGCGGCACAGTAATCTTCCTTGGTCGCTGAAAACTGCTCACAGCTAGAAAGATAAGTGTTGAGTGTTGCGTCTGTCTCGAATGGATTGGGTTTTGGCATCGGAGTTGTACTGGGTGTTGACTCGATACTCTTTCTAGCCCCAGCATCATAGATTTGATCCCAAGCATCGCTGATCCATGCTTTATCGTCTTCCCCACGAATACTTTGCACGTAAACCTTCTTCAGTTGGTGATCGACCACAATACTGCGTGTGATATAGGCAAAGCAGGCGTCTGGACATGCTGAAGTCCCCTCAGGTTCTACTCCAATCGTCTGTAAGCCTGCCTCATAAGACGCATATCCCATCAAGCCACCCCAGAAAGGCGCCCAGGTGGGTGTGGTCGGCAAATTCTGTAGAGTACCACGTAAACAGGACATGAAGTCTTTAATCCACTGCCAAAAGTCTGCGGTTTGCCACTCGAGATAGATTTGTCCGCGGCCATCTATTATCTGTATCGTCCGAGTTGCCGCGAAGTAATGAATTCTGGTAGTTTCTTCGTGTATTAAAAGCCCAATGATGCTGTACCTGCCGGTCCCGACCTTGGCGGGAATAAGATCTGGTTGCAATCCCGATTCCAAGACTATGGCCTCGTTTCGCTGTATATCGAAGTGCTCCACAATATCTGCAACCGTTAACCTCCCACTTCCGATGGTAGTGCAATGGACAGTGGTAGGTGGTAGACCTTGGATCGATTCTCCGTCGCCCTTTGAGATAAGTGAGACCATCTCCTCAGGTGTTAGGCCACGATTCTGATAAGCGTCGACGGAAGACTCAGGCCTAGATGGAGGGAGTGACTGCTCTTTACGCAACTTCCGTGGGGATGCATCCAACCCCTGGCTGCTGGCTTGCTCGCATTTCCAAGCTTGCGCCTCCCTCCACCAGTTTTGGATCAGACGAGTCCCTTCTTCGTTGGTGCAGATGGATTCTGGGTGAAACTGCACGCCCCAAAAGGGTTTGCTCGTGTGTTTAGCTGCCATCAAGACGGCACCGTTCCGTTTGCTGTCAAAATCCCAGGCTAGGGGCTTGATTTGCGGGCAAACTTCGGTCGGTTCCCATAGCTCCCCTGGATATCGAACAGACCGCTTCGTTTGCATGCGATGTTCGATCATGACTTGTAACGAATGGTACTGCGTGGTGTTGAGCTGTCCCACACCTTCGAAAATGGATTCTCGGTTGTGCAGAATGTCGGAAATAAGACCATGTCGGGGTTCATTCAGTCGCTTGATATCTGCACCAGATGCGAGACACATGGATTGAAAGCCGAGACAGATTCCGAGAACCGGAAGTAAATCATCATGTTGGAGTTTCCATAGCTCTTTTATCAATCCGACATCCTGGTCACATTTCGCCCAGCCAGGACCAGGCCCGGCGACGACTGCATCGAATGCTTTGAGGTATTGCCGGAATTCCGAGGACACCTCGTCCTGTGGATGTATTTCGATGGCATCAATAAAACACTTGGTGACGTGTACATCCAAGCATTGTTCGATCTGGGCGACGATGTTGTTGGAGAAGGAATCATAGGCGTCTAGATAAAGAATTCTTGGCCGCATGCCAAAAATAGCACGTGCCATGTTGAGTCGCGCGTGACCGTGTGACCTTCTACCGCTGGCTGCCAGACATGTGAGATATTACCGCGCCTGTATGAAATTTTTGTGGCCGTCCAGTTTGAGAGATATTAGGCGTGGAGCTGAAGTCTGTTTCTTTGCTGTTGGAGTGTTCGTGTTCCGGTTTGGAGATAGGGCTGAGAGGGATAGGAAGTTCAAGTGGTGAGCTTGGACGGTTTTGAATGAGGCAATGAGAGTGATAAGAGTTTAAAAACTTGGGAGAAAGGGAGCGAAGCTGATAACGGTGGTCATAGAGAGTGTTGGACAGTTGTCGGTGTAAGGAGAGATGACTGTTCTCTTTGTGACAAAGTTGGGGGAAACAATTGAATGCGCCCTCGGCCACTTTATCGCGTCTTACATTTCAGGGTCCACGCTAAGTCCGAGACAAGACTAGCGTGCCGATCCGTTGATCTCCGAGGTTAAGGCATTAGAAGCAAAGTTGTGAGTGCCACCACTTCATGATGCTTGCGTGACAATGCCTCACATGATCCATAGAGACCGCTTAGATAACCTATGCTTAAGCGTCTCTGCTTCCAACTGATAGTCTGGTAACTATTCGCCTTCATGATGTTTGTCATTACACATCGACACATTGCCTTCCCAGCCTGACTGACGGTTCAGGGGGCAGACTGCACGTGCCATCTCACTAAGCGAGACTCCAGACATCTTGAACGTTCCGAGCGCTGGACCCTGAGTGCCTGGATCCGAGGAGTGTCTGATTGGGATTTGCCACCTTGTAGACTGTGACCACAACAGTTTGGATTTGCCGAAAACGGAGCAAGGATTTTCTGGGAGACAAACCTCATCCATCCGATTCGTGCCCTCGGTCCGTTTCATCGTCCTCTTCCACACGCTCAATCCCTTCCGAGATAGGAGCGGCCGTCCTGATATGCTCGCGCCCCTCGGGCTCGGGCTTATGTACTCGGCCAGCAAATAGCATCAATAGCAGAAGGTCGTATGCTCCTTTGAGGGATCCTGCAACGACAAAAGCTACCCAAAAGAGTTTGCGGTCAGCCAACAGTCCAGTGATCCAGGGCCCGCCACTCTGACTCAAAATCTTGAGAATGTTGATCACACCCATAACTGCCGTCAATTCCTCCGGTTTAACCACCATGGATAGAAATGCTGATCGTGGTGCTTGGTCCATGCTATTCAGGACGGCTCGGGCAACGAGTAGGCAAATGGTCCAAGGTAAACCGGCGGGCGCCGGCAGCAACGCTAAGAAAATGGAGCTGGGGAGGTGTGTGACTACCATGGCTGGTATGAGACCAAGCCGCTTTGCTACTGATGATGCAAATACGTTTCCTATAGTCGAAATTGTCCTGGTGTAGAGTTAGATGACATGATATATAGAGATTAGGAGTATATGTATTTCATACCAAGTAGCCGACATGATACCACCGAGTTTCCCTTTATCAAGTTGAAACTTGCGATCCAGATAGAAGTTGATGAGAGAGAAAGGCACCATACCACTGCCGAGCGAGTCGAGAAAGAAGAGACTGCACAGCTTCAACAAGATCCATCGCGTAGGTTTAGATATTCTGCTGATGGGATTCCGGCTGCGGCGACTTGAACCTTTGCGGATCTCTCGAGCACTTCCTTCAGATGAAGTCTGTTCACTAGCATCATTCTGAAGAGAATCGCTATCGTCGTGACCATTCAGCAATGGTTCAGTCTCATCGCCATCTGGCTTGTCAATCCGCTCACACTGGCGGCTCAGAAACATCGTCAACAGCGCCTTACCAAACCCGATTCCCGTGTATACCCAGAAGAGTGCACGATACGCGTCCGCCGTCTTCCAATTCTCCAGAGCCAAAAGCCGATCAACGATCTGACCCCCTGCCACCAAACCACTCGACGTACCCAACACGGCCATAACAACATACCAAGTAAACACATCTGCGCGCTTGGACTCAGGAACAAGATGCGCCAGCGTCGATTCCTCGACTGCTTTGAACGGACCAATTTCGTTCCCCGTTGGACTAATCACGCCCAATATGGCGGCCATAAGCAGAGCAACGTAATTGCTCGTGAGGGCAAAAACCGCACCAGACACCGCCATGGCAACGGCGCCCATAAACATGGTGATGCGTCGGCCCAGTGCGTCGGCGACGAGCGTGAGTAACAGGCTGATGCAGACATCGCCAAGTAATGTGAGCGTCATAAAAAGCCCGATCGATGTATCCGAGAATCCCAGCTCTTCGAAGTAAAGCGCGAGGATGAGAGCCACGGCGCTGTAGCCGAACAGCCGGAGGTAGCGAGCTAGAATGATGATGTAGACGTCTTTGCTAACAGATATCATTGTTTTGATGCCCAGTTCATCGGAGAGCCATAAGATGGCTTTTGTGACGGCATGATGGCTTCCCATTGTTTGTCTGACATGGAGCGTGTGCGTACGACAAACTGAAAAGCGAGAACACAGTGGTTAAGCTGAAAACACACTTTCTGGAGCGAGCGACGAGGATTGTAACGAACTGCAGAAGAAGTATTAATCAAGTAGGTACGGGAAAGGACGTTGAGAGTGTTAGAAGCATGGCGCACCCATCATAGTCATAATAGGGCTGGTTGCCTGGTTTGGTGTGTTTAACAGAGCCTGCACCGCGTTAGGAAGGTGATTAACACGAAACAAGACTCTTCCGCTTGCCGTTCCGAACCAGAAGCAAAATCATCTTGGAATACTATTATAAACTCCGCACTCATTCGTAGATATGCAAAATCGCGGATCTTGACCATGTCGTTTCTCGAGGACTGTGGCAGGTAATAGGAGAGCCTTGTCTTCATGCAGTTAAGGAATAAATATGTATATTCACTGTACTAAAAGAACCCCGGACAAAAAAAGAGGAAAGGCAAGGAAAACCCAACAATCACACAATGTAGCCATGATAGCAGTCATTTCTACTCTGTCCAATTTCTCGACTAGCAGGCTTTGCCGTGTGACCGTATTGTCCTTCCAGAATGCACAAAAAAGATCACTATTCGAAGTCCCCAAATGACCAACCAAGAAAATGGCGAAACAACCCGTCTACGACATGCAGAGGAGTAAAACGGCGGGAGTGGACTGCGCATCGCCGTCACGGAGAGAAACGTAAGCAGGGCCATTAAGTACCGACACCAGCGCCTTGAACGACAACATGACTTTCTTCTCGTGGCACCCTCTAGCAGCAGCCGCCACCGGAGCCGTTGTTAACACCCTGGCCGGGACCGATAGGCACTGTGGGCTTATTGTTGGCGGTCGTTGTACCCATGCGCTCCTTGATCTGGCGGGCCATGGTCAGGAAAGCTTGCTCGACATTGGTAGCGCTCTTGGCCGAAGTCTCGAGGAAGGGGATGCCGAGGCTGTCCGCGAATTCCTGTTCCAAATCGTTAGCCTCTTGCATATGCTGAGTTATGATTTCCATGGGATCGGACGAACCTTTGCGACGGTGTACTCGACAACCTTCTTGTCCGCCATATCGGATTTGTTGCCTACGAGCAGTTTGTTCACGCCCTCGGTAGCATAACGGTCAATCTCCTGCAACCACTGCTTGACGTTGTTGAACGAATCCATATCGGTGACATCGTAGACGACGCAGATGCCGTGGGCACCTCGATAGTACGATGAGGTGATGGTGCGGAAGCGCTCTTGGCCGGCGGTATCCCACTGTCATTCAAACATTAGCACACATGCACACTATGAAACATGAGAAGGCAGACATACGATTTGTAGTTTCACGGTCTTGCCGTCCAACTCGATGGTTCGGATTTTCTGTGCCCAGGTCAGCAAGTATTCGGTACAAACCCTGGCGCTACGATGCAGGCAGCAACGTTGCGTGGAGCACGTACGAAGTCGACACCGATGGTGGAGATGTAGCTCTCGGTATATGTGTCATCGGCAAAACGGAGCAACAAACAAGACTTTCCGACACCAGAGTCTCCGATGAGGAGGAGCTTAAAGAGATAGTCGTATCTACGAGAAACACATGTTAGTGGGGTGTCCCAGAGGCTACACCAACAACGACAGCGAAAGAAGCGGTTATTATGGCAGGTAGAAAGGCATAGGCGGCAGCGTATGAAGAAGAGGAACAAAGGCAACTCTGTTGGACACAAGTTAGCGATCTCTTTCTACACAGCCCATGCTCACTACGGCGGCCCTCTTTCTTCGTAAGATCCTGTTGTGGCGCTGAGAGCTGGGGCGAGGTGGAGGATACGTACCACTCCGGGTTCATGTTTGCGACGGATACGGTTGTAGAGTGAAGCGGTATGTTGGTATGTTGAGGTGGTAGCGGAGACTGAGGTGAGTATATGTAGGTAGTGGCAGCGGTGTGGTTGTGGTCGGACTCGTAGGGTTGCGATGAGGAGGATGGCACTAATCCCGAGAAGGTATAGTATAGCGTTCACCCACGCAATCACAAGGTACACCTCTGTACATCCATCATCACGTTGTCTGCACATACATCATACAAAGGGATCTATCTTTGTTGCCTTCGCCATAATACCGATATTGCACATGATGATGGCTTGTCTTAGGTGTGACTGCATCCCTGCCAAGGCATATACAATGCTGCGCAATATAGCACACATGAGTCAGACAGCACTTGAGCCTCATTCAACATTGCTCAAGCTTGGATGTGATTGATGATAAATGCATACACGTGACGCGATGAGCCCACGCTTGCATCATCAGCGTTGTATTCGCGTCGGTTTATCTGTTTGTGTATGGATTATAGTACGCATGTGTACATAGACCCGCTCACGTATTGTTATGATACCTAGAGGATGCGCACATGTTCAGTCACATACATACACACAAATAGAGATACATATGTATATATCTCTTGAGAGGTATGAAAGGAAGAAACAGGGTCGCAATAGCAAATAACACACTAGTGATATCGACATAGGTAGCTGGTTCGAGTATGGACGCAAACTTCGCGTGCCACGTATATACACATGCACGTTTGTGCTTGAAAGAAATTACATATGTATATCAAATCAAGATCTGGCTGCATTCGTGATAGGTCATGATTGGAGATATTGATTGATTAATACATATATAATTTAAAAAATCCAGCCCGCAGCACATGGAGAGAAGGACGCCGCAAACACGTAAAAGTCTTGATAAACCCGTTTTGTCGTTTACACCCTGGAAGCCCTAATATGGTACACCGTGAAAAAGTCTACAGCTACACAAAACACACCTACAACACCTTGTTAAAAGCGGGGATAAGTGTTTGCGCCAGCCAGAAGGAGAAGACGAGCTTAGGTCCAGTCATGAGGAGCTTGGGCGTCAGACCCTTGAAGAAAGAGCTGAAGCCTTCGTTGCGCATCATCTTGGAGACAATCTTGAAACCGCTCTCGGGGTTGTCGAAGTTCCTGTTCTGGATCCTGGTCTTGATCACGTCAAGGGGCGCGGAGACAATGAGAGAGGCGCTGGCACCGGCAATCGAAGCGACGAAGTTCTGGCCCCACGAAGCGGCGTTGTAATCCTGAAGTTTGTAAAGGTATTCTTTGGCTGCAGCAGAACCACCAAACAGCTGTTATACTCGTCAGTCCATGCCAGCAATAGAACGTTTGTGTGCGCTGAAAACATACCGCAAATGAGCCGGGCGCGTTACGTGCGGCCGTCCAGCCCCAACCACGGTATAGACCGAAACCTTCGTCTGCAATAATCTTGAACAGCCCTCGGCCCCTGAAAGCCTCGGGGTTGGTCTGGCGCTTGATCTTGAGGACATCCAGCGGCAGAATGACGATTTCACCAATTCCAATCAGACTTCCGGCGGTCGCGTGCATTATAGCCTTGCCGTTGCCCTTTCCAAATGTGCGATCGAAGCTATCCCCGTGGTTTTTCGCGAGGTAATCTCTAGCAAATGGCTGACCGCCATACTTGTACACGCGTTGAAGAATCTGGGGCTTGTCAATCCATCGTTCCGGCCATTCCGAAAAGAATGTGTACCTTGTAAGCAGCGGCATATCCCAGACCGGGGAATAAGGACAGAAAACGGCCTCCCACAGATGCGTTCGCCTTATCCTTGAAAACGACGGTGTTCAATTGCGCAGCAGAAGTGATCTGACGGGGAACCGGTCAGCATTCGAATTGATCAAATCTCGATAGAGGTGCGTATACCTTGCCGTAGTTGCTCATCAATCGCTTTGCGGTCGTATCGACGGGATGGAAAACCATGAGCTCTGCGATACCGGCACATCCTACTCACAGTCAGTACATGACGCCCCCTCTCAATTCTTGAATCCGAATACACATACCAGCACCCAGCATACGGGCTGTCGTTGATTCCTTCTTGAAGTCCTTGGCCGATGACTTGGTGCTGGCGGCGACATCAGCGACCTTGGCCGCGGCATCTGATACTGAGGGGGCCATTGTGAAGATACAAAAGGTAGTACAACAAAAAGAGCGGCTCAATGCAACAGGACTCGAAAAGATGCAAAACGCAGACGACTCGGGGTATCGAACGGAGACAACACGAGAGCAAGCACAGGGTCAAACAAAAAAAGTTCAGAGCCCAGACCCGCGAGAATCGGAGTTGCTGCCAAGGCGCTAGTTGACGAGTCGAACTCAATTAAACCCAACCGCCAACCATCATTGTTGACTTAGGTGATATCCATCATCTTTTGGTGAAAAATATTCTTTTCAATTGCTACTAAGTATTTGAAACTATGCATTCTAATTCTCGGGGTTATAATACTTTCTCCAGTTGTGATTCTCCTTGAATCCCAACACCTCGCGAATCTTCCTGTTGCTCAACGGTGCCTCGAATTCCTCTAGCTCCCTCCTAATGGGTGTATTCGGACACCACTGCTCGAGAAACTGGCGGGTCGGGAAAGTGGCTGTTATAGTATCATTGGTCGCATTGAACACCTGGAAACCAAGACCGTCCTTTTTGATGCACAAGTCGCAAATCTGACCTAGGTCTCTAGCGTCGATATACGACCAGGCATTTCTCTTGCGCAGTTTGGGATCGGCAATGTACTTTGGAAAGTCTCGCTCATATTCGTGAGGCTCGACTACATTGCCGATACGAAGAGCGTAAATGTCGGCATCAAAACGGCGGGCGAAACCACGAGCACAGCGCTCGCCGACTAGCTTTGAGATGGCATACGTGTCCATGGGGTTGACGTCGGTGTCCTCGTCCAGCGGGAACGACGTGTAGTCGAGATCGCCCTGACCGAAACATACCTCGTATGTGGTCTCGCTTGAAGCAATGATTACTTTTGGTACTTTAAGCTTGCACGCGGCTTCGATGACATTGTATGTCGATGTGACATTTCCTCGGAAACACTCGTTATCTGGCACCAACATGTTTCGAGCATACGCCGCGAAGTGAATGACTGCGTCTGGGGGACCTGGAGGGTGAGGTCCTTCGTAACCCGCAAAGTCAAAGTGCGAGGTCAAGGCATTGAAACATTGGCCCGAATCGGTGAGGTCGGCTTTCAAAGTGAAGACGCCTGCGTCTGGGTCTGGAAACGGCGTCAAGTCAACATTGAGGACCTCGTAGCCTTGTTGGACGAGGTAGGGTATTGCATGGCGACCGGCTTTGCCTGAGCCTCCCGTGAAAACAATTCGCTTTCCAGACATTGTGCTTAAGTGGGAGTTGAATGGAAAATAAGATTGCAGTTGGCTGCAACAAACGGTATGTTGTTTTTTTGAGTTTAATATAAAAGCTTGGTTAGCCAGACCGCGGGGACAACTTCAAATCGGGGGCTACATTATATATGTATGCTTTGGCTACCTGACCAAGGGTTGGTTACTCGTGACGTAAACGGGGAAGAAGAACGGGTTACTGCTGGGCGGGGGTGGTGTAGATGGTGTCGAAGATTAGCCGCTTCTCTCTCTCTCTGCTGTACTGTAGTAGCCCTATTTTTTGTCCATTCCGCACCTGGCGTTATGTCATGGCTATTTTCCGGGGTTGCGTTATCTTATCGCTACCAAGAACCCCCCCCCCCCGGCATTTGCTTCTCCACCCAACTACTTCCACCACACTAACTTGCTGTGCGACCTAACATCTACCTTACCTCTATACACCTGCATGCACGCCTGCTGCCCTATGGTCGTATATTCTTACTCATGACCTCCGGTCGTCTTATGCGAAGATTGTTTTCGTCGTCCAGCCGCGCACAGCTGCCCCCGCGATTTGCATCTGGCCATCTCTCCACGGCCCGGGTGCTGGGCCTCAAACAATACCAGAATCAGCGCACCATCACCGACATCCGACCACGACAGGCCTCAGTAGCGCGGACGTGGTTTACCAGCTCTTCAAAATGCCTGGACTCACAAGATCGCGATGATCACCCTCGGCCGAACGAGCGCGATCTCAAATTGGGGAAGAGTAAGTTGCACAATTTTCCTCTTGCAGCAAACACTGATACTGATGGATTCCGCTAGCGATACGGATACTTCACGAACGTCTTCCGACGCTACTCGTAACGCCGCTTCCCCAGGACATACTGTCGCCGCAAATCAGCCTCGAACTATTCCCCTCCACTCATCCGAGCCTCCCGTCAGTCCGCGGCAAACTCGCATATACGGCCGCTCTATGGACAGCGCCAGTGGCCTGGGGACGAGTGCCTGTTCTGGGAGACGTCAAGCTGAATATTCTGTCCGAGCGCATGGTGAAGCATGGGGCATGCCATGGCGGCGAAGCAGGCCAGGCAAAACTCATTGTCAAATGGGAAACATGCGGGAAGAAGGAGCATGGGCCAGTGAGCGAAGCTGTGGAGAAGATGATGAGCATCGTCGGAGGCGGAGGAGACCGGCATGCGCACCACAAATTCTCGGGCTTGTTCAAGTTTGAATTTGACGAAGAGGGGAGGATCGTAAAACACACGATTGAGCATGTGGAGGAAAACGGCGAGTGGGAAAGGCATACGGCCAAGGTGGTCAGCGTGACGGATTGGCTGCTGGGGCGGGCATGGGGCAGGCGAGAAGAAGGGAGCCCCAGCTTGGCCTTTGCCAGAGCCTGTTGTTCGAGTGCGAGGCCGAGGCCCAAGGAGGTGAAGGGATCCCGAAAGGATGCGCCGTGAAAGAGTGCATTAGAGGATATTGATATCACAATACGACACAGCAAAACACGACTACCTAGGACGGAAGATTGTACCATAGGACACTGTATTTTTTGATGTACAAAAGAAGCCTGTAAAATACGAAATAGATATTAATCTTTCCCAACTCGGCGCTCGGTGCAAGTGTAGCCATGTAGAGTGTATACATGTAGATGTAGGCAGAAGAGTGAAGCGTGGGGGGGTGGGGTGCTGTATGTGAGGTATGTACAGTCAATCCAACGAAAAGAGCCCACGTCTGAGGCGAAGGGGATGGATTTGGACTTCCCCACAGCATAGCCGTGGCTCATGGTCCACGGAGAGAGGACTGCGGAGGGAGGAGTATACATGAAGTGTGCATTGCAGTATGCACGCCCATGCACAGCGACAGGCCAATCATGGCGACGACGGCGCTAGCCCTGTCTACCTACCAGCCATCCTTCTTCGGTGCTGAGGAGCTTGTTGCCCTAGTTAACGAACCGCGACCCTCTCTCCGCTGAGGTGAACTACCTAACCCACTCCTTCCTCCAGCATCATCACTTCATCCTCCCTCTCCATCATCATCATCACCACTGGCCTCTCTCTCCCCTCCTCCTTCTCCTCCATTACCGTCGGTTCTATACATAGCTGCCTACCTAATAGGTAGATAGCTTGTCGACGCCGCTCGGCTTAAGCTTTGGCTTGCTCTGGCTCTACCTTTGCTCTTCCCCACCCACCGCGGCCGAGCTCCACTCCAGACTAAAGGGCCTCTCTGCCATCCCGTCGGCCTCCCGTACCCGCTACTACGCTCGCCAGCCAATCAATCCGCCCACCAACCGACCAACCTCGTCCACCATCGCCCTCTCCTCCTCCATCTCACCAGCTCCCATTGCTGTCACTCCCACATCCACAACCACCATGGCCGACTTTGCGCCAGGCGGAGACTCCGGTACGTTGCACAAACCCCTCCGCATGAGCACAGCAGCTAGCTCCACAGCTATATGCAGCTGTCACCCATGCCACATCGCATCATACCTAGCTACTTCTCTTGCATCACCAGCTAATCCGCGCGTCGCCAGTCCTCAACCTCAGCCCCGACGAGAAACGAGCATACCACTACCTGTTCCAAGCTGCCGATACCGAGAAGCTCGGCGTCATAACCGGCGAGGTCGCCGTCAAGTTTTTTGAGCGCACGAAGCTCGCCCCCGCTGTCTTGGGTGAAATATGGCAGATCGCAGACACCGAAAACCGCGGACTTTTGACCATGGCCGGCTTCTGCCAGGTCCTGCGCCTGATCGGTCACTACCAGGCCGGCAGAGATCCCACCCCCGATCTCGCGTTCAAGCGTAGGTTTCATGGCAAACAATCCTGCCTTCGACCCCCTGCTGACTGCTGTAGCTGCACCCATCCCTAAATTCGAAGGCCTTTCTCTTCCCACTGCCCCGGCTGGCCCCGCCGGTCCCGCATTCTCACAACCCCCAGCTGGCCCTCTGCAGCCTCAATTGAGCGGCCTGCAACCTCAAACGAGTGGAAGTGGTCCCATCCGCGTGCCCCCGCTGAATCCCGCCAAGGCGGCCGAGTATGCTGGCCTGTTCGAGAAGTCGGGCGCTGTGAATGGTTTGTTGTCGGGTGAGTCTCCCGGCAAGGCATCCTACCGTCGAGACATGGATTCTGACCTGTTGTGTAGGAGAGAATGCCAAGCAGATATTCGAAAAGGCACGCCTGCCAAACGAAACTCTGGGTCGCATATGGAATCTGGCCGACACGGAGCAGCGCGGCGCCCTCGTCGTCACTGAATTCATCATTGCCATGCACTTATTAGCATCCGTTAGAACCGGCGCTATGAAGCAGGTACCAAATACACTCCCTGCAGGTCTATACGAGGCGGCAGCACGACGAGGGCCCGGCGCCTCCAATGCGCCCATTCCTCGACAATTCAGTGGCCAAGGCCCGGCGCAAAGCCCTTTGCGCTCCACATTCCCTCCACCTGCGCAGGTGACTGGGAGCGACTGGGTCATTAGCCCACAAGAAAAAGCTTCCTACGACAATTTATTCGCAAAGGTTGATACCACTGGACGGGGATTCATCACGGGCGACCAGGCAGTGACCTTCTTCAGCGATTCCGGTCTCCCAGAGGATGTCCTTGCTGGGATTTGGGATCTAGCCGACATCAACTCCGAAGGACAGCTCTCGAGGGACGAGTTCGCCGTCGCCATGTACCTCATTCGTCAACAGCGCAAACCTGATCGTACGCCGCTCCCTGCCGCCTTACCGCACAATCTCATTCCTCCGAGTATGCGCAATCAAATTCGAGCACCGCAGCCACCCCCGCCTCAAGAGCCTCCATCTGTTGGATTGAATCCCAAGTCGGCAGCGGACGATCTCTTTGGACTGGACGCATTTTCTGCACCCGCCCCCGCGCCCGTTCAAATCCAACAGTCGACAGGTGGTTCGAATTCATTCGCCAAACCTTTCGAGAACGATCCTTTCGCAAGCAAAACCGCTTCACCAACCTCGCCGCATCCATTCCAGCCGTCACCACGTAATCCCGCCTCCACGTTTAAGCCTTTCATGCCCACGTCGTCGTTCGGCCAGACCCTCACTTCTCAGTCGACAGGTGCGTCCGCAGGTTCTGGGACGCAGCAGCGCGGCCCACCATCTGCCATGGATGACCTGTTGGGTGAGAGTGACCCTGAATTGAACAAGAAGCTAACACAGGACTCGACTGAACTAGCCAATATGTCCAACCAGATGACTACCCTGCGAAACCAAATGCAGGAGGTTCAGAACAAAAAGGGAGCTACTGAGAGCGATTTGAACAATGTGACCAACCAGAAGCGAGAGCTGGAGTTGCGACTCGCGCAGTTCAAATCCGCCTACGAAAAAGAGGTCAAAGATGTGAAGGCACTCGAGGATCGTCTGGCCGTTTCGCGAAATGAGACTCGAAAGATACAGCAGGATCTTGCCATAATCGAAGCGACTCTCTCGGATCTCCAAAACCAGCACCGTCAAGTTGCAGGTGCTTTAGAGGCAGATCAGCGCGAAAACAACAACCTCAAGGAGCGCATCCGACAAGCTAATGCCGAAGTTGCCGCCCTGCGGCCCCAACTGGACAAGATGAGGAATGATGCACGGCAACAAAAGGGTATGGTGGCCATCAACAAGAAACAGCTCGCGACCAATGAAGGCGAGAGGGACAAGATCAAGAACGAGATGCACGAACTGAGCAAATCGGCCGAAGAGGCTCGCAGTCCGCCTGCGGCCAATCCGTCAGTTGCCAGCCCTGCCGGTTCTACCGCCAGTCATAACACGAACCCCTTTTTCCGTAAATCGCCTCAACCGCAAACCGAGAACACCATGTCTCCTTCTGGCTTTGCTCGAGAAAGTAGCCCTCACAAGGATTTTGACAATTTGTTCGGATCATTCCCCGCACCAGCAACCAGCGCTCCCTCGGTCCAATTCCGCTCAGACAGCCAAAACCAAGTCCCCAATTTTTCCATACCCTCTGGACAATCAGTACGCTCTAGTGAAGGTCCTGATGTGCCCACCCCGTCCACGTCCCCCCCTCTGTCATCCTACCAAGAATCTCCTCGCACCGGCGAACCACCTGCACCACCAGAGTCTCGTCAGTTCGGCTCTGCGTTCTTGCCATTGCGGGATACGGTCCCTCGTTCCGACTCATTTAGTTCATCCGTCAAAGTATCCGCTCCCGCTAGTAGGTACGGTGGTCCCGGTGCCCCAGGCAATGAAACACCCACCATTTCGAAAGCTTCGCCTGCCGGGACACCTGTGCCAGAAAAGCCCGCTCCTGAGCGTACGGATACTGAACGCACTGAGACCGACAACTTCGCGTCTTCTACGTTTGACAGGAACGTGACAGCTTCTCCTGTGGCGAGCGTTACCAGCGATGCAAAGTCCACTACCAAAGGTGAAGACCGTAAAGATACCTTTCCCACTTTTGGTGGACCATTACCTGGCAAAGAAATTCCGGGCGCCTTCCCCAGGGACACCAGCTCACCACTCCAGCAGATGCCGACTGGCGGGAGCAGCTTGAGCGAGCAGAGCAAGGCTAACGGCCGCGCCGATCCATTTTCCACTTCTACGGATCAGCCGCGTCCTGGCCAGAAGGTAGATTTCGACGCTGCTTTCGCCGGCTTTGGTCCTTCGCGCCAGAACGCTGCCGATTCTAACGGGACTGGCAGTTCGTCGCAAGCCGCAAACAAGTTCAACAAAGAATTCCCGCCCATTGAAGATCTCGCCCACGATGATGATAGTGACAGCAACAGTGAGCAAGGTTTCGCGGATAACTTCACGTCGGCGTCACCTCAGCAACATCGATCTAGCGTTGGGAAAAACCAAGCTCCCCAGGCCACTGCGGCTGCCGACAAGGAAGATGATGACCTTTATGCTGCGCCGCCAGCAGCACCGATGCGTTTGGAGTCAAACAACAGTGTGTTGCCTTCCCCGGGCGCGGTGAAGTCTCCTCCAAGCTATGAAACTTCAGTGCCTCCCAAGTCTGGCCCCAATCAATTCCCTCCCGAATTCGGAGGCCTCCTTCCCTCTCGCACCGATCCTCTCTCTCCTCCCACGTCGCAATCTCCCGAGAAACACTTTAACGCTTCTTCGGGTGCAGCACTTTTTGGCGGTTCTTCATCAACCAAACCATCCACCGCCTCCCCTCCACCCACCGACACCCCCACATCCACAGTTCCGTCTGACGCGTACCACTCTGCCGTATCCCACCCGACTAGCGATGCAAAAGCGCAACCCAAGTCTGCGTTCAACGATGACTTTGACGCAGGCTTCGACGATCTGACTGATGCTAAAGAGGCGGATGACAAGGAAGCTGATGATCTTTTCTCGTCGCAGCATCGCGACGCCTACGATGAGTTCGACCCGGTTTTCGACTCCCCGGCTGCCTCCAAATCCAACACCATGGCCTCTTCTCAGCAGACGCATACCGGCAAGGCACTCGGGGACGACAGCTTTGGTGACTTTGAACACCTATCCAAGAGTTTCGGTCAACCAGCGGCTCCGCAACCGACTGCTTCGAGTCAAGATTGGGATGCCATCTTCTCCAACATGGAGTCTTCCCAGGAAAAGAACCCCCAGCAGGCGTCCAGCGATCTGGGAAAGTCTGTATTTGACACGCTCGATCGCGAGGAGGCCGCAGCGTCCTCTTCCAAGTCGCCGACGCTGCAGTCACCAGCCATGCCGCAGCTCGGGCGCGCCATCAGTACCGGGACCGAACACGATGATCCAATTCTCAAGAAGCTAACGGGCATGGGATACTCACGCAATGATGCCCTAGGTGCCTTGGAGAAATTCGACTATGACATCAACAAGGTAAGCATCAAATCGAACATGGAGCGCGTTCACGCCATCTAACACGAATCTAGGCTGTGGACTACCTCTCTGCGCAGTAGTGTCAACAAGTTGATCTTCCTTGTTGTATTTGTTTGATGTGCAGTGGTATTCAACATTGTATGACTACTTCTCTCCTTCTCTGCATAGCCTGCCTTCGCTCATATCGCAAAATCACTGAGACGATTCCCCCTTCTTTTGCTTCATATTCACCTTCTTTGACAGCGTTTGGTTGGCACTTCCTTTTTGGCAGATACAGTGCGCATCCCCCAAGTATCAAAATCAATTGACCCTCTCCTTCTTTCGTCGCAGAGTACTGCACAAGCGAGCATGGCACGGCATGGTATTCATTAGTGTGTAGGATTGAAGGGATCTTGGCTTGTCGCTTTCTCTGGAAATTTGGCTTAATTGGTGCGAGCCATGGACGTGGCGGTAATGCATTCCTTGTCTTTTCATCTGCACATAATGGAATAGTAATTACTCAGATGGGGCTCTCTATTCCTCACGTCTTTACTTTTTCGATCATGGCAAACACGGTGATTTGATGCTACTCGTGAGGAAAAAGCGATACGGGCAGGGTCTTTAAGGCTCGAGTTGCAAAAACCGGCACACAGGTTCCATCTCCCTTGCTAGCACCGCCACCATTGCCGAAATGACGCCACCACTATTTCCCGATTCGGCGGCATTCACTCTGGACTTGTCAACGGCTTCGTCATCAGTCTCCCACTAAAAGTGAAAAGAGGGTATCACAAGATGACGTTTTCCGCGCGTTTCCGGGGAGAAGAGGGGCAACGTTCCCGTTCATTGTTCCAGCACGTGCCAGAGCGACTAGAGAGATAGTCATTGCCCTGGCATGAATGACGTGTGTGCAGTTAACATCAGTCGTGCCACCGCTTCCTCTTTTCTTGTTTTTACTAGATTGCTTTTGCTTCTTGACTAGACAGTTTCCATTGCCTGCTGCGTGATAAACCGTTTACGATACTTGGATCAAAGAGCAGACGTACATACATAGCCTAACGAAGAATTACGTGAAGGCGTACTCGACTACTTGACCGGAAGAAAAAGGGAATCCAACATCAAATATAGGTGAAGAGTCGAAAACCAAAACAGAGGAGTGCGGGAAACAATCAGTCTTCATCCCATCCCCCTCGTAGAAGTATACCTACACGAAGAGAGATGGCCGAATACGCGCCTCCACCGGTCCGTTCCTCCACCCTCAACCACCCCTTCTTTCCCCTCCCACTAACTCCCTCTCCCTAGGGCCCACCACCCCCAAAAGCCCCCAGCGTCCCCGAAGGCTGGAAAGCCGTATGGAACACACAATACAGCGAGTGGTTCTACGTCAACACGTACACGAAACAATCACAATGGGAGAAACCCACATCGCCCGTGTACCCTCCGGGCGAACAGCCTCCAGACGGCCCGCCCCCTTACCAACAAACCGCTGGCAGCGATAGTCACGGCGCCAACAACGATCAAAAACTCGGAACCAACAACCCATACGCGCGAGACGCAAACATGAGCGAGGACGAACGTCTCGCTAGACGTCTACAGGAGGAGGAAGACGCGCGGTTTAAGGCGCAGTCATCGGGCTCCAACGCCGCCGGCGGAGCAGCAACTTCATACTACGACAATAACAACAATCCCTACGGCGCGCCCCCAGGCGGTTCCTCCTCTCTCTACCCGCCTTCCCCGCAACCACAAGACCGCAATAGTAGCGGCCGCACAAAGTCTGGCCTCTTAGGTAAACTCCTAGGCTCCAAACACTCTTCTTCCTCCTCTCAACACGCATACCCCCCTCAGCAACAACAGCAATACTACCCCCAACAATCCCCCTACCAACCCCAACAACAACCCTACTACGGCTCCCCGTACCAACAACAGCGTCCACCGATGATGATGGGCGGCGGCGGCGGCGGACGACGACCCGGCGGAGGCGGAATGGGCGCTGCGGGCGCGGGCGCGTTGGGTCTTGGTGGTGGGTTGTTGGCTGGGGGGCTGCTGGGGTCGGCGATGGCGGATCATGGCGGGGATACGTATATTGAGAATAATGATTATGGGGATGATGGTGGTGGTGGGGACTTTGGCGGTGATGGGGGAGGCGATTTTGGAGGGGATGGTGGTGGGGATTTTGGGGGGGATTTTTAAGGGAGGGACGGGGAGGTTTTGGTTTGGTGTGGTGAAAGAAAGGAGGGGGTTGGGAAGGTCAATGAGGTGTATATTTCGAAACGTCTTTTCTATTCGCCATTTTCCGTTTACTTACCCCCTTTGACTCTACTCCCTTCAGATCATGTCATGTATCTTTCGTTCTTAAACACGTCTAGTCTGATACACCTCACCCCAGCCTACCCACCTATCTACCTACCCAATACATACTTCCCCACAAACCCCAACCTCTGTTAGATAAATAAACACCGACCGACGATATCAATTGTGCTTGTCGCTCTATCTTTGTGTATAGCGGGGGGTGTCACACATGTTATGCCATCTGCGTTTTTTCTTTTTTTCTTAGTGTTGCCTTGGATTTTAATTCTATTCATGGCGAGGGAAACGCGCGGTGAGCAATGTGAAGTGTGAAAAATGGAGTTTTTTTTGGGGCAGAAAAAGGGGGTGGGTGAAGGTAATTTGGCTAGTTGGTCTGGTGTATGGAAGAGATGAGGGAAGGAAAGAAATGTACGAAGGGGGGAAAAGTTTGTTAGGGCTATACGTAGGGAAGGTACTTACAGGGAGAAGAGTGTTGATTTGCATAGGTTAGGGGACATAAAACGTTCCGGTGTACGTGCGTGTTCTAATTTTCCATAATACCATGATCCTTCCATTAATTTATTAGTCTTTAGCTTGTAATAAGCATACATACGAACCATAATAAAACCTATATAGAAATACGTTGCATCCGTGCTTGACCACGTCAACCGCATTCCCTAATCGATTGCCTTTATCTCTGTTATCGTTTTCAAGAAAGTTCTAGGACATTCCGTTCATGTTTGGTAGGTATGTTGCGAGATTTTTTCCCCCCGCTGACGGTGCGCACTTACTTTTCGGGGGTCGTTTCTGCGGAGTGGAATGTAGTGGATGTTTGAGAGAGAGACTTGGGAAGGGTACGGTGGGATCTGAGATTTTGAGAAGTTGACTGTGTGAAATTGCTTCTTCGGATGATCAGCACCTTTCTTTGTGTCTCGAAGAGTCTAAATAGAAATACTTCGAGGGAGATCGGTGGGGTGATAGACATGGTAGTAAGGGGATTCGAGGCGCAAAGTGGTATGTACTCCTTCGTTTTTCCAGCTCTTTATTATCGGTGCTCTTCGAAAAAACATGCCCCCCCCCTTCCCTCAGCCTGATTGAAAAGGAGGAGAGGGCTTACCAGAATGGGTAAGAACCTGTCGGAAATAGTATACAGATATCAGAAATAGTATACAGATGTCAGAAATAGTACACATGTCAAATTTTAGTATGCTTTACGCTACTATAGGGTGTTTTACAAGGAGGGGACCAATAAGATAGTACAGAGTATATGTAATATGAGGTAAAGTACATGTAGGGTGATATAATTACTAATTTTAATAACATACGTCAGACCAGGGGAGGGGGGCATTAAAGTGTCTTAAAGTGTCTTCTTCTTCGCAATTGATTGGTGAAATCAGTCACGGTATCAACACTAGTTGGTAATCTCATAGTAACGTCCTAGGCTAGGGACATTTCACTGTTAGTTCGTTGCTTCTTGCATTTTCTGGATAGCTTGAGCGTTGCATAGAGGGTGATTTAAAAGCTTCAATTATTTCCTGTTTTACCAGGGAACGTGTGGCTAGGTTGGGTATCTCTCTAGGTGTAGGTCAATCTTGTTGGTTAGCTCCTCCGGCAGATTGTCCATGGGGGGTTTAGGTGGGCAGCGGGCAATAGGTGAAGAACCTGAATAACCGTGGAAAATTGAAAGTTTGTGTAGTAAATGCTCTTCTTGATTTCTTCTGCAACGTGCCTTGATCCTACGTACCTTGCCTAATTCTCTTTAAAAAAAAAGCACTTAACGCTAACAAAGTAGCACTTACTCGGATTACAAAAGGTTTCAGGAAAGTGTAGACTATCGCGTTGGGCAGGTGCCAGGCTGGGCTAGGGCGAGCTTAGCCATGGATCCTAGCGTAAGATCTTAATATAACTTCATTCCATGTTCCAGACATCACCTCGCAGTGCATTTCGATAAAATTTTCAATACTTCTCTTACAAACTTACGAGATGAGCTGCATGCGGTTCTCAGCCTCATCTGCTTGGCACCTTCCCTTTTCTTCAATTTGAATGGGGGCGAAGGCATAAGCCCCAATCATCATACCTCACAGCTCAAGAGGCCTACCTATCAGGTCTGTATCTTCATGTAACACTGCATATTCGCGCTAGAGTCAGCTTATTTCAGTAAAAATACAGGAGTGCTGACATACGCAAGAATGTTTCAGCCTAGCCTTCCGATTGTGAGACCAGATCCGTACTCGTGAAGATACATAGGTAGAGTATTTCCTAGTATGCAATACCTCACATCTTCTATTCCCCGGATAGCTGTATCCAAAGATGTCGCATTACTTGCCTTTAGAGTCCTGTGAACACTCCGCGTCTAGCAGCGAGATTCACAGTGAAGAACTCTCGGACGACAAATTTTCCCACGCCAGGCTTCCCAGAGACGAAACTCATAACGGCGATGCACTCAACGGCAAGAGACATGACCAAGAGCTTAGTATGTCCTTGCAATCAGCAACAGGTTTGTCATCGCTAGTTCGTGCGTCTGCAATAAAACTTACCTTCGCGCATAGAGAAGGCAGAGCACTCAGACAGCGCACGAAATCCAGCCCTGCGAAGGGAAAGGAAGACTTGGCTCGCTCCTACCTTGATGATCGCATCTCTCACACTCGGTGTCGTTTTTGCAGGCTCGCACCATGCATATTACGCTAGTCTCAATGACACAGTCGTAGGATCAGCTGAACGACAACAATGGCCGATTAGGTATGGCCACGATGTGATTTCTATATCATCGTTAACGTTTTCAGGTTTGGACTGGCCTTCGCCTTTTTGACGAAGGCATGTCTCGTCAACGCTACGACTACGGCATATGTGCAGTGCATTTGGTGGTGGTGCCGTCAAAGAGCTGTCCAGATTGGCGCACTTGATGCTGCATTTTCTATCGATCGGAACGTTTTAATGTTTTTCAGATCGAGATTCCCGTTAGAGTTCCGGTTCATCACTGTTCTTGCAGTAATATTTTGGTACGTTCATCCTTACATGGGCGTCCACAAAATTGAGCAAGTCTGATTCAAGTATGAACTTTCTAGGTGTATCCCCCTTGCTTCTATAATCACGCCGTCAACATTGAACGTAGCCTCAAAACCGAACGCCACACAGCACATGGTTTGGGTAAATCAGCCAAATATAAACTCCTATGATGATAGTGACGAGGGATTGGCCATGATACAAGAGTCCTACACGTCTCCAAGGTTACCCCAGCTGTACACAAGATTAGCGAGTACTGGCGAAATGGGCCCGATAGCAAAGCCGAGAGGTCTACAAAATTCAACGTTCAACGTACAGATAACAGTTCCTATGACGCGATGCAATGAAAGTAATGAGAGTGTGCAAAAGTTGATCGCATCTGCTGCTCACAACGCAGCCTTAGAAGCAATATGGAAAGAGGTGGCCTGGAGGCAGGAGATCGCTGAAATCCCAATCGACAGAAACTTGAACATTTCCGAAAACTCTACAACATTCCACGCGCAGAATTTGACTCTAGAAATACCCCCAAGAATATTCAACGAGATCCACGCGCAAAACTTGACTCTAGAAATCCCCCCAGATCTATTCGACGAGAAGAGTATAGTTGGAAAGGTAGGATTTTTCAGCAAGTTTCTTAGTCCTGAATTGGATGATCCTGATCTCGAAAACAAAGCCCCGCAAATATGGCTCGCAATTGCCAATCCACCAGAAGACATAAAGAAAGAAACCAGAACAGGAGAGAGGGTCCCTATGGCAACCTCTCAGTACTACCCATACACGGCAAGCTACTATACATGTCGCCTACGTAACGTGTCTCTAAATGCGGCCGTCTCCTTCACCAACAACATACAGTCCGTGGAAACGTACATTTTACACGAAAAAGATGTGCATAATTTCTACCAGCATTCGCCCCCTCCTGAATGGATCAAATATCAATATTGGTTTCGTCTCTTATATGGTCTATTCGATGGGTTCACCATGGTGTCAATACAGACTCCTCCATACGAAAATTCGAAGTGGCCGCATTGGTCATTTATTCCTTTGAATTCTTCCGCGTCAAAGGGAATTCTGGGCACGGCGAAAGACTATGCGGCCATGAAAAATGCGTGGGGGAAGGGCTTCAGATATCCTGACCACCTGGTACAAGACAAGAACCTGCCGACGTTGATTGAAGAATTCTCACTGAATGTGTCGCTGAGCATGATGGGCGTATCCGAATTGAAGTAAGTCTTAGTCGATAAACTCCATTTCATCTCCATATTACTCACGATATGCAAAGCCAGCAAGTACAAGTCCAAGCCAATCAAACTCTCTATTTAAACAAATACACCTACTCCCCCAAAAACCTCCTCATCGCATACGGGTAAGCAATCTCTCTCCCACCAAACACCACCCCGCTAAGCAACCCCGCTAGATTCTCCATCCTATCCTGCCTGCTATCCGCCATAGCCGGCTGCTACGCCATCTACATCAACGGCGAAGGCTACGACACCTACTTCTCCACCACCAGCCGTGCGATGCAGGGCCCGGACATCGCGTCGCTGTTTGAGAAGTCGACGCGTCGCGCTGAGGCGGCGGCGAGTGGGGTGCGCTGGAGGGAGGATGTGGTTGCGAAGACGAGGGTTAGGTTGTATAAGAGTGGTGAGGCGGCGAGGTTTTGTGTTGAGGAAAAGGATGGAGGGGGGTGATGGGGGGAAGTAAGGGGGATGGGAGAGGGAGTTGATTTATGTGATAGATATACACTGCGTTTGAATTAGAAGAAGAAAAGTATAAAGACGCTTAGGAAGAGGAAATGGTGAGGCTACAAGACAGTATCCCACGCACATAGATTTGTAATATATAATGTACAACTACTCCAATCCATGCACCCATACTCTCGCTTGCTCTGCCCACATACGAAATCATCCTCCATGCGAACCCTTCAAGTAAAAATCAAATTCTCTTCCACTTTCTTTTATCACCACTTACACCATATCATACATAGGTACGTATCGCATACAAACCCTTCTCTTACCCCTTCTTCATTCTCCTTTCCACCCCTCACTTCCGAGATAACCAACATCCTAACTAAAGAAACACGGAACGTCTAGCAGATCAGATCCTACACACCATCACCACGCACAACATCCACACCCGCCCCCCACCGCCCACACACCTCGCGTCCAACAACCTCAAACACAACCTCAACCTTAACCTCGTACGCCCGCCACGCAGTCCACGTAGTGAAGCACGGCGCCACACCACCACCACTCCCATTCCCACCATGTTCATCCGGGAGTGCGACGTTCGTGATGACGCATTTCTGGTGTGCGAAAGCGCCGTCGAGGGGTGTGAATGTGTGGGAGGGCGAGGACGGGGGGAGGGTGAAGGAGGTGCGTAGGATGGTGTGTTTGAAGGTGTGGGATGGTGGTGGAGGGTTTGTGTTGGGGGTTTTGTCTTTGAGATAGGAATGCAATGCGTGACGGCGTGCGAGTCTTGGTCCAGAGCTAGCTCCGTGGGGAGGAGAAGTAGGGGTAGGAGCGCAGCGGATGCCCGTCCATGCCACGACTCGCACGCGGCCCCGCTTGACGTGCACGTCTGGCACCGCAAAGGTGTAAGATTCCCCCGGCGGCGGGGGGAGGACTTCGAGGCGGATGATGAGTGGGAGGTCCGCGCCGGGCGTCACGACTTGTGGGAGTGAGACGAGTGCGCGGAAGTGGAAGGTTGGGGAGGAGGTGGTGAAGGCGTCGAGGAAGGCGGAGCGGAGGGAGAGTTTGGAGGTGGGGTGTTTTGGCGGTGTAGAGGGGTTTGGGAGGGGAGGGGCCTTGAGGAGGTGCAGGGTGCGGATGGAGAGGTCTGTTGAGAGGGTTTGGGATTGGGATTTTAGGAGGGTGAGTTTTGAGGCGGGGAGGTGTAGGGTTGAGAGGGTGAGGGTGATTGTTGGGGAGGAGGTTGTTGCGGGTGAGGGCTTTGGAGGGGAGGAGGATGAGCGCGTCGCGGTTAGGGTGTAGGTTATTCGACAGAAGGATTCGGCGTACGAGGTCGCGAGTGTGGTGGAGGTGAGGTGTGGTGTAGTTAGGCTTGGTGGGAGTGGGTGGTTAGGTTCGTTCTCGAAAGGGGGTTGCGAGGGCCAGTTGTGCGTCCACGGGTCGTTGGATGCTGATGAGGCGTATTCGGCACTTTTGGAATGACCCGCGGTGACTCGTTCTGGGATGGTGATGGAGAATTGCGGGATCGAGTTGGATTGCTCCAGTGTGATGTGTGTTACGTGGTGCAGCAGAGGTGTACATGCTTGATACTCGGTTTTATCCCGTCGCATCCAGGTCTCGACGCGGCCTTGCAGAGTAATGGAGATATGTGGAGAGGATGGATCCCAGCCCAGAATGTATCTGTTGATAAAGTGCGAATGAGTATATAATATGAACACCAAGATGCTAAATCCAGAAGCAGACTTACCCAGTCACCACATCGTTGGGGGCAAATACCCTCGAAGGATGATCCAGGACCAACTGAAATTCCCCGCTGCTCATCGCTGCAGTTGGCTTCGAGCGCGGCTCGGTATCACCATGATACGGCCTTTCGGGGAAGTCATAGAGCGAGTCGCTGTCATCGTCGCGAGAAGGCCCAACGGGTATGAAACCAAAATCGGCTGCCCGGACAGGACCAGGACTAAGAGGCGTGGACTTGTGTGGTGAAGGAAGACCTGGGGGAGGGCGGGGAAAGGTTGAAAGAAGCTTGTGGTCTTTCGTAGAGATGGTCAGAGGATGCATATTATTAGCGACACTCGGTGACAGCAAAACGATCAAGTGCGCAGCCTTGTGATGGGTGTGACCCAACTACGCTTGGCTTAGCAGGTGACTAGATTTGAGATATTCTAGAGTTCTTGCGATGAAATAATATTTTCTAGTTAGACTCGAGTAATTGTGATGCGTCGCTGTTTGAGAAAGTGAAAAGTGAAGTAGGTGTAAAGGTTGGCGAGGAGTGGCATCTCAATGCTGTTTTCTAGTTGCAACGCAGTCCGTTTCATCATGCACTTTTATAGATATGCGCAAACAAAATAAATTGTTTCATTATTCCCCGTCACGCTCTGGCTTCCATAATATCCAGGCGGCCACTGCTGTCGCTTTTAGCCCTGCGGCAGCCCAGAGCGCCCCCTCCATTCCGATAGTGCTGTGGGCAAACAGCCCGCCCATCATAGCCCCAAGCACAAGAAGAAGTGGTGCGGCGACCCGCCTGTTCCTCTCGACATTCGAGAGCTTCCAGATCTGAGGATCAGCGAAAAGATCGCAGTAGTTGCTCGTCAGAACAACACTTGTCAGTCCGTTGTACTTCAAAACTCTCGACGTCACTGCCTGTCCGCTGGACTGGAAAGCAACAGCAGCGAGTGGCACGAGCACTTGCCAATGGAGCCCTTCGGTCCTGGGATCCAAAGTGACAACCAAGGCGGCAAGTACGATACAGGCCAGCTGAAGAGTGTAAGAAGCCACGAGCACCCAACGCCTGGCGGCGCCAAAATACCGATGGAAGCGGGCAAAGAAAAAGGATCCCAAACAAAAGAAGGCCACGGAGGTGAGGGCCTTGATCCAGCGAATGCCTTCATTGGGGGCAATCAATCCAAGTCCCACGTAGACAGAATTTCCTAATCGGGCGTTAGCTGGGACCATATAAAAAGTATTGGGCGGGAGCTTCACGGACCCGTCTGCATGCTCACAAAGGAGCCCCAAATAGAAACGGCTGATGAATCGAGCAGGCCAGTGATGATATAACACCACAACAGGACTAGATCGGCCCAATGCTTGCTCACATTGGCGTTCATGTGGCTGGCCAGGCGAGGAGCCAACCGAGAGGAATCCGAGGAGCTGCCGGGGCGTCGGCCGAGAAGCGGCTGTCTCTCGTCCATGATTCGGGAATTGAAGATGCTGCGGTGGCTTTGGATATGCACAGTTGCTTTGATGCCGTCGCAATTGCGAGGGGATTCTGTCTGGGGGTGGTGAAAGATGAAATACTAGAGGTCGAGATGTGAGGGTCCGTGCGCCAGGAAACGGCAATTGTAGGATACCACCGGCGGGTCGACGATGTTACCGCATACAGGACTGCATGGGATGGAAGTCGAAAAGAGGAGGAGGTTGAACATCAAAGCACGCAAATAGCAAAGGATGCATCAATGCATCTCAAGAGAGACGGGCGAGGCCAACGGGAAACGCGGCCGGGAAGTGTCGTCATCCAAGACGGAAATCGGGCGGGGATACATCATAACAACAGGATCGAGATAAAAGGCCAGCCAAATCGCCCTCTGGATCTGATCAAATTGGCCGGGACAATTGCATCCAGCATCCAATTCAATTGTGGTTGATTGATCCATCACTTGGCAGCAATCGACAATGCATTTCTTGTCGAGTCTTGTCTTGCTCGGCACATGCGCCTCATGCTTGGCCGTTCCTGTGGATCAGCAGCCGCTAGCCGGCACGGGCAGTAAACAACATCGCGCGTCCCACTCCAAACCCTATACCCCGGATTATCGCGATCCATACGATCGCAAGATCGATTCCACGGGCGAGAAGCTCCAGCCTCTGCCATGGGTATGTCCAAGACTCCAACACCATGTTTTCCGTCTTGAACCACACAACTTGAACTCTCCAATCCTTTCAACCTACCTCCACATCCGTCCAACCCTCAACTAACATGCCACGCAGAGAAACGGAAAAGGCTCCAGCGTGCTCGGCCCACGCAACCGACCGCGTGAGCGGCAAAACCCAGACATCGTCCGACCCCCCAGCACCGATCACGGCACCATGGAAAACATGCGCTGGTCCTTCTCCGACTCGCACATCCGCATCGAAGAAGGCGGCTGGACGCGCGAGACCACCATCCGCGAGCTCCCCACGAGCCGCGAACTCGCGGGCGTCAACATGCGCCTCGAAGAAGGCGTGATCCGCGAACTCCACTGGCACAAAGAAGCCGAATGGGCGTACGTCCTCGAAGGCTCCGTCCGCATCACAGCCCTCGACGTCGAGGGCGGCAGCTTCGTCGACGACCTCAACAAAGGCGACCTCTGGTACTTCCCGTCTGGCCACCCGCACTCGCTCCAAGGTCTCAGCCCCAACGGCACCGAATTCCTCCTCGTCTTCGACGACGGCCACTTCTCCGAAGACTCGACCTTCCTCCTCACCGACTGGATCGCGCGAACCCCCAAATCCGTCCTGGCCGAAAACTTCCGCATCGCCCCCGAAGTCTGGGACGCAACCCCCCAATCCGAAAAGTACATCTTCCGCGGCCGCGAACCGCACTCCATCTCGGATGAAGTCCCCTCCGACAGCAAGGGCTACAAGAAATCCAAGCTCCAATTCACCCACAAGCTCCTCGACCAAGAACCCCTCAACACGACGGGCGGCCAAGTCCGCATCGCCGACTCCACCAACTTTGCCATCTCCAAAACCATCGCCGCGGCGCACCTCGACATCGCCCCCGGCGCGCTGCGCGAAATGCACTGGCACCCCAACGCTGACGAATGGTCCTTCGTGATCCGCGGCCGCGCGCGCGTCACCATCTTCGGCGGGAAAGGCAACGCGCGCACGTTCGACTACCAGGCCGGCGACGTCGGCATCGTGCCCCGCAACATGGGCCACTTCATCGAGAACCTGAGCGACGACGAGCCCCTCGAGATGCTGGAACTCTTCCGCGCCGACCAGTTTCAGGATTTCTCGCTGTTTCAGTGGCTTGGGGAGACGCCGCGGAAGTTGGTTGTGGATCATTTGTTTGCGACGAGTCCGAAGGCGGCGAGGAAGTTTTTGGAGAGTATTGAGGATGCGGAGAAGGATCCTATTAAGGAGCAGGTGGGGTTTGAGGGGGAGGAGGAGGAGGAGCGGGAGGAGCTGTGAAACAAAAAATTGCGAGATTGAGAGACGGAGGGGAGAGGGAAGGAGTGAATATATGAATTCTTTTTTTGCTTCTTATTTTTCAAGGCGGAGTTCAAATTTTCTTCAGTTATATATCTATATATTTCTCCGAATTTATCATCCTGCACATACACACCCATCTTATCCACTTACCTGCCCACCTACCTACACATTCCTTACTCTCATGTAGCATATTTGCTTCTCGCGATCACGTCAAAAGAAGAAACTTCGACGCACATCTTCCACGGTGACGTCCACATACTCTCACATACACTCACACACATGAGCTTAATATGTTTCAAACTTTTCAAATGTCATTCATATTTTCTTCATCCATCTATCCTTCATAAAATGCTATGCTCCCAGCTATCCAGAGACGACACTATGAGCTATTGACCGTATGATATGTATGTAAGTAGGGAAAGAAAGGTCCAGCCTGAACTGATATCGTCTCGCTCGGTATAGAGCGAAGGGTATCCACGTATAGAGATACAATACGAGGTAGACATGTTTCGTTGTAGAGTGCTCTTCCGTCCATGCAGTCATGAAATATGTGTATAATGTTGGAGTGCGATCCACTCGAAACCCCCCGTCGTTGTGGAGGGGTGTACAATGATGAACAAGTGAGTAATAGATAGGAATTCAGTCGTCCAGATCAAAAAGTCAGTTTCCGTCCATCATGATACCAAGTAAACTCATATCCCGACCTTTTCTGCACGGCACGGTCGCGATATCTCAAATTCCTTCTTTTCGCCGATAATCCAAATAGCAACATCAACATCGTTCGATACGTAACTCTGATACACACGCGCACGCGCGCGGATCGCTCAACCTTTCTGTCCCCACCACGTCTCCGCCTCGTCAGCCTTCCACTTGTCGAAGCAACCAGCAGCGCGGTCCTTGACAGCCTCGACAGCGCTCGCTTGCCAGGTCTTGGTGAGATGTCCATCTCGGAGTTCCTGTTGGAACTTGGCGACATCGGTGCGAAATAAGTTTGCGTTCAACGTGAATATGGAGGGACGCGGGATTGGCGTGGAGTTGTTGTTTTGCTGTTGACGGTTGGAAGAGTATGAAGGAGGAAGCAGTGCCATAATCTGCTCATGTTGCGAAGGGGTTAGGCAGGTCCAGGCTTTGGGCTCAAGGAGCAGGTGATACAGGTCGGTCTTGGTGAGGCGTGATTTGGGGTGGGTGGTAACGTAGTCCGGGTCCCAGACTTTGCTCTTTGGCTTGGGGGGCGGTGTTCGGGCGCGAGTTGCCTTGGGTGGGGTTTTGGTGGTTTCGTCAATGAGGCGCGCTGGGGGCTTGCGCACGCGACTTGGACGGGAGGAAACAGGCGGCGTTGGTGTCTGCTTCTTCTGTTTCTGCTTCTTGGCGCGCGTAGATGGCTGCTGCTGCTGTTGAGGGGGTTGTGCGCCTGGGGTAGGCGAGGCAGGCTCCAAGCTACGCTTCTTGCTATTGCCTTTGCCTGTGCCATTCTTGATGACCGATGGAGGCGACTGGTCGATGCACTTCAGAGCTTGGTCGAACGCGGCAACCGGAGAGGGGCTGGGCATGCTTGAAGCCTGGCCGGGAGGTGTGTCGACGGAACTGCCGACAGAGGAGAGGGGAGAAGAGCTCGGGTATTCGCCTGGCATAGGTCCTGGAAAATGGCCCATGGTGGATGGTGTCTTTGGGAGTGCTTGAATGCTTTCGTAGTGAGATTCTGAATGCGCTTGCGACAAGATGTTGTTATTAGGATGTGGGCGCGAAGGATCAGGATGTTGCTTCGCGGGGTTGATTGAAGTAGTAGAAGAAAGAGTTGGAAAATCGGAGAGAAGGTCCTGAGAGGGCGGCGGAGACCTGTATAAATAGTATAAGCTTAAGTCTGGTGTAGACTGTGGTCGTTCGAGGTATTGTGCGACTCTTGAGCGTTTGAATAGCGGCGGGACCCGTCTCGGCCAACGCACAATAGGACTCAAAGGCTCATGGACGGCCGCCAGCCGAGGTGACGTAGGACTATAGAAATGTATTGATTTTTGATTGGACGGACAGGGCATAAGAGTGGTGCACAATAGCAGCGTACAATAGCCTAGGTATGTACATGTATGCAAAAGTGAAAGGTGAAGTAGCGTGGCGGGGGTTTCACGCAGAAGAGGGCCGCGTGCAAGTTGCGCTCAATATGCTTGGAAAGAAAGAAACCGTGTATAAGTATTTATGCATATTTCTGATGACATAGGAAGAAAGAAAAAAAGACGAAACAACTTGGACATACCGCACGGGGAGAGCCATGTCGGGCAACGGCAGGATGAAGTTGCAGTGTGATGATTACGGCAAGCAACGAGTGGAGCAATCAGACAGGCAGGCGTCCTCTCCACAAACAGACGATTGAAGATGACAAACTCTGGACTTCGGATAGAAGAAGCGGAGGTCTTTTATCTTGGGTGAGGCTGTAATTTCCGGCGGCAAGAGGGTTGAAAAAGTCACGATGGATGTGATAGTCGGCCGCAGCGCCTTGGAAAAATCTGTGCAGGGCGTATGGAAAGAGCAACCAGTAATGAATTTCAACTGGCGACTTTGTGCGAACTCAGTCGTAACCATGGGGTGAAGGGGGACGGAGGGAGTCTTTGGCCGAAAGGCAGCTCAGCATGGTGTCCAAGGGTAGGGAAAGGTGGAGGGAGTGGTGGTGGTGGGACGAGAACAAATACTACTACTCCGCAGAGGTGTGTACGGTGTGACGGAGCGAATAAGAGGCTGCTACAAGCTGACGAGGCAGGTGTGCAGCATAATCAGCTCCAATGGACGATCAAAGTGGCTTGCTGCAATCTTTATCCTAGAGGGTGGATGGTGGTGTGTAGAGGTCGAGGCATCAATCCATCCATGTCCATGTACCACGTTCAACGTCCGTTGCCAAGACATTTCAGCAACGGTAACCGCACAGCTCCCAGCTCACACGTAGCCTTTTGTTTTCTTTCACGCCTCAATACCCAACCCGACTCTTTCACCCAAAAAACAGATACCCGCCCAAGTCTATACCCAGCGAGACTGCACGAGAACACGCATTGCCATTTGCGCCGCCAAAACCATCCAAATAACCCCCCATCCACACCTCACTTCACATCGCCATGATCCGGCACACGACAATCTCGCGCCTGGACGGCAAGTGGCTCTTCGCCCGTCCACCTCCCAAACTAACCTCCCCACAGGCATAATCTTGGTCGCATCCGTCGACTCGGGCGACGTCGAGCCCGAGCTCAACGAGGTCAAGAACAAGGTGAAGTTGGTGCAGCGGCGCCTGAACCGCAACGCCGAGCCGCAAGCCAGCATAGAAAGCGGCTCCTACACGTACCACTACCTCATCAGCGGCGAGCTCGTCTTCCTCTGCATATGCGACCGCTCCTACCCCCGCAAGCTCGCCTTCACCTACCTCTCGGACCTCGACAAGGAATTCACCCAGGTCTACTCGCCCGACAAGTACCTGGCCCCCGCGCTGCGGCCCTACGCCTTCTCCAGCTTCGACAACTACATCCAGCAGACAAAGGCGACGTACCAGGACTCGCGCGCCACCCAGAACCTCGACAAGCTCAATGACGAGCTCAAGGATGTGACAAAGGTCATGACCAAGAACATTGAGGATTTGCTGTACCGCGGCGACAGTCTGGAGCGCATGGGCGATATATCGAGTCGGCTGCGCGAGGACAGCAGGAAATACAAAAAGGCGGCCGTGAGGATCAATTGGGAGCTGCTGCTTAAGCAGGTGAGACTTTTGCCCCACCCCAGAACATGTGTAAAGAGAGGAAGCTAACCAGCAGAACAGTACGGCCCCGTAGGCGGTCTAGCCTTCATCATTATCGTCTTCATCTGGTGGCGCTTCTTCTAATCCGTCCGCCTCGTCGCTCCGCTGCGAATCTGCATCGACGAATCGACTGTTCCTATTTCAAATAGACGTGCACAGCATGTCTATATCTGTTACCACATGTACGGCTGGCTCATTGGGTGTCTAAGGCTCATTGTGTAGCTATCACTTTTTCCCTTTTTGGTTTCTTTCTCGGCATGCACAACGGGCGGGCAATTCCCTTCTTCCTTTCTTCTTCTTTTTCATCTTGCTGGGCGACACGGTGACTGACTGGCCGTACGCCACTACCTCCACAATGGATAGATTGACTGGACACTTACTTATGCCACTGATGGATTTATGCACATAATAATACCCATGTTCCTGCACTGTTTATATGTTGCTCTGCCTAGATTGGTGAACAAAAACATTTGCGACCTAGGCTTATTGTGAGCACCTACGTCTGTATGTATGATGAAGATTTTGTATTAAGCCCGTAGTTTATGTAGTCTTCCCGCCTTATTTACTATTTATTATTATCCTTTCTTTTTACGATTTATATGTACGTACATGGGTTTGTAAATAAATGCTACATACCCCTAAACTACTCTCTCATCCTCCTCCCGCCTCCCCCTTGTTCTTTATTCTTAGACTTAAAAAATACACATTGTCTATATACCTCTCCTATTCAATCTTTTTTTCTTCTTCACGCTAAATAGAGAGCATAATAATTAAATAAATCTTTACATTTTGTCTTTCGGAATGTTTCTCTTTTTTTTTTAGTATAAACAATTAATTGTAAAAGGTGTCGTTTATTCCTAGCACACACACATACTTTAAAAAAACCCAATCCAAAGAAGAGTAGCAATAAAAAGGTGGGTAGGCGGTTTTGTACGATTGAAATGTTTCTGGTTGTTAGAGTATGTCATGTTGGATGGAGAGGGGAATGTGTAGATTACATTGAAAGATGCTAATAACTCCTAAGAAGAAGAAGAAGAAGAAAATACTAATTCGTATATAGGTATATACACTCCACCCGATCTTTTTTTCATTCTTATTACTTGCTTACTTGCTTCCTATCTTCTTATTTCTTCACCTTCTCTACCTATCTCTCTTTCCTATACGTATTTACGAACACAAGGTTTATCATGTATATCTCCCTTAGTATATATATACATACCTCTTCCATCCCCATCCCTTCCCCCTTCTCTTTTTTTGTTGTTACGTCGTAAAGTTACGTACGTGTTTTTAAGATGTTAACTCTAAATTAAAAAAAAAAGATAAGTAGAGTTATATGTACACACTTTCTCTCTCTTCTTCTTCTCCCCAACTTTTCACTAGTCGCCTAACGCTTCCCTTGTCCTATATATATAAAAAAGGGGTACTTAACCCCCCTACTTCCCTTCCCCTCCTTTTTCTCATCCATTATAGAAAGGAGGGTACGCGCACATTAACATCACGCTCATCTCCAACAACGGGGATGGAAAAGTATGCAAACAATCATCGCATCGCAAGAGCATTATACTAACTATCTCCTCCTCCCACAACATGATAGAAAAACACACCCCCAAAACAATCTCTATAACCTATATAAATATCTAGCTAAGCAGTTTCGTATGTACGTGCATATCGATACAACTAAAGCATGTACTTCTTTTTCTTCTCTTCTTACAAAGGAGGGTAAGCAAGGGACGAGGGGGGAGAGGAAGTCATACCGTTTACTTTCTTTTTTGTTTATACCAAAGGAGATAGGGAGAAGGAAGGAAGAAAGAGGGAAGGGAAGGTAGAGATTATACTATTGATGGGCAGGAGGAGAGGGTTGGTGGTATAGGAAGAGATGGGTTTGTAGGTACATAGGTAGGCGGGATGAGGGTGTGTGTGTACACGCCAGGGTTTACTATGTAAGTAACTCAATGTACACGTTTCTCAGCTCAGCACACGGAACATACACAGACGCGGGTACCTCGTTGCACACGTTTAGACTTGTACAACTATGTACACGGACTGTATGGCATGTCGCGTTAATGTTTGTACGTGTGTAAGTACATGTATGCATGTAACCTCCTTTCTCGAAAAAAGTGATACAATCTACCGAGTATGCTTTTATTACACAACAAACCCCCTTTACTGTGTACCCAGTCGCAATCACGATCGATTGAAGTGAGTTCCCCTCGATTGACCACCCGTTATTCCTTTCTTCGCCCCAGGGGTTCTAGGAACCTTCCTTATCGATGCTGGATCGCCACACCTCACAAGTCCCTCAGACTCGTCACCACGGCGAACCTCTCTCGATCGTCGGCCGTCAGCGCCGCGTTGCCAGGTCGATCGACGAGGACTGCGTATACGCCAGCTTGCTGAGCGGCTTCGGCTTCTATTTGTTTTTTTGCGTTAGTTGGGTTGTTTGCTGACGTTTGGTTGTTGATTGGAGGATGAATGGGTACGCGCGAATAGAGAAGATGGCAGCGTGAGATTGTGCGTGAAGCAAGTGTTATGATGAGGGGGAGAGTATGTATGTGATAGGGGTGAGATGGTGGTAGCGGGGTAGGTTTGATTGGGTAGTACGTCGCTGTGCTCGGAGAATAAGGAAAGATCAACGACGATGCAGATGCAGAGACGGGGGCTTGGGTGTTGTGTGTATGGCCCATAGATTAATTGGGACGAGTGCAATGACGTTTTGGTTCATAGTATCATGCATCTTGGCCTGAGACGGCGCATGCCGCGCGCAAGGCGCAGTGATGAGGGCCGACTCTTCCGTCGCTCTTTTTGGGTGTCTCCCAAATAGAGAACAGAACGCGCGTAGGGCGAAGGCGGGGCGGATGGATTTTTTTGGGACGCTGAGGGTCGTGTTTCAAGTATGAAAGGAAAGTCTCGGAATACAACTCTGGAGTTGAAACGCGCGCAGCGGGCCATGACGACACAGAGAGGGGCGGAGATGGAGGAATGGACGGAGGGATGATAAGTAGTCGCCGACGAGCGACCGACTGTGTAGCAAGACAGATAGATGTACGCACCTTTGACATTGTCCGTCAAAAAGGTCACGCTGGCAGCGTCTTGACCGAGCTCCTTGCAGATCTTCTCATAGGAAGCCCTCTCTAGCTTCGAGCCAGCTATCGTGGGATCAAAGTGCGAGGCGAACAAGGGCCGCAGATCGCGCGTTGAGGGTCCGTCTTCCACCACGGAGAAGAACTGTAGCTGGGCCTGGACGCTGCCTGAGGAGAAGATGGCGAGTGTCTTGCCGGACTGCTTCCAGGCTTGCAAGGTCGGGATCACGTCTTCGAAGAGCGGGGTCTTGAGCTCGCCGCTCTCGTAGCCAATCTTCCAGAGCTTGCCTGCGTGGTTTGGTTACTGATTAGTGGAGCCTGGTTTTAGCAACAGCAACGTGTACTGATGATGAAGATGGTATTCTTGAAGAATAGCAGCAAGCAAGGGTCAATCACAAGGGGAATCGAAGCATGTTCTCAGAGGTAACGACAGCGTAAGCATGTATAGATAGCAATAGCGACGATGCTATCGATAGACAACGCACAGCATCGACGACTGCCGTAGCGGGGGCGAGTATCGCGGAACGCAATCAATCTTCGGTTGCACTTTCCGACCCATCCATTCCGAGGCGGATACCCACAAAAGAGGGGGATGCTAGGGACGAAAGGGCGCGAATTGTGGGGATTGCGGCCACGCGATTCGACGTGTTGGTGATCATCGAGGGATCGTCCTGGGACAAAGCGCGCGGACAGCTGGGAGAGGGTAGGGATGGAGATAAAGGAAGATGCTTGAACAGGATGTGTGATATAGGAAACGGACAATTAAGGAAAACCCACCTTGAAGCTGCTTCAAATACGTGGCCTTGACATCTCTACGCGTCAGATCTTCCACGTGAGCGAGCAGCGTCTCAGCGTCTGGTCTCGTCTCCTTGGGGAACCCGGCGCTCACGAGAAGGTCTTGGAAGGCCGGGTCGTTCCACGAGTCGCGTGCCAGTGCGCTGAGGCGGTTGAGTGCATATGGATACTAAAAGGGGAAATGCGTGAGCTACAGGACACGAAGAGAACCGGGGCTATTGGTGGCGCGTGACAGAAGACAAGCAGAGCCGGGAAACGCAGTGGAACAGGATGGAAACCGATACGAAGGACAGCAGCAGAGAAAGGGGCATCGGATGGGGATGGGGTGACGAAAAGAGCCGAAGGGACGCAGCGGATAGGGGTGCCGCAGCAGGTTCTGGTGTTGGTGATGGTGATCGCCTAGTCACACGCACGCGCTCGAATGCGGGGAAAAGGAGTAAAAGTAGGCCCGCTGGGTGAGCGCGAGCAAGGAACGGACCAATGGACGAACAAACAACAGAAACCATAAATAAGAACAAACAATGGCTGGCGAGTAATGGCAGTTGGTGCTCCGACGGATGCAGGCTCGGCGAAAGACAGGATGCGAGAATGGAGAGATGGAAAAGGCTCACCAAGACGTCTTTGACAAAGGAGATGCTAGAAATGGTGCCTTCTGTACAGCGAGCAGGTCTGTCAGTAAGAGTCGACTAGGGAAAATGGCAGATGGATGATGGATGCTAGAACAGAGGACGGTGCATTGGTGGCGCAAAAGCTGGCAGAGGGTGCTGGCCAGAACCCAGTTGGCTTGTTATTTAGGTTTCTGGGGAAATGCATGGCTGGCGGTGCACCAGACGAGACGTGACGGACACAGGCGCGTGGTTGGAGTGGGAGTAGTGAGAGCCCTGGCGGCCTTGGTACGGTTTGATGCGTGGGTGGTGCGGTTCGCCAGTGTACCGTGTGTACCGTATGTTCCGTACCACGCGTGTATTCAATTCCTTTTCTTTACGTGTGAAGCGTGGAGAATCGTAGGAAGCGTGCGATGAAGACAACCTACCAATGTCAAGGAGGGCCACGCTTGACCCCAACCAGCGCCCGCCATCAATGGATATCGGCATTGCCGTCTGCCTCGAGGAAAAACACACAAGGAAAAAAAAGAGAAGGCGGGAGCAGAGATGTCTTGAGATAGCGGTGTGAGGAGTGTTTGATGGTGGTGTTGGTGAAGGAGAAAATTTTTTGCGATATCGAGCCTGAAGTTCCCCAAAGGGTGTGCCGAAACCGTCTCTGGTTGGCTGCAATAGGCGGTCAACAAGCGACAACATGTAGACCTACACGCCAAACACCAACTAGGAATAAATACATGAAAATTTATGATATGATCACGGAGTTGAGACATTCACGGTTAGTTGATTTGGTATTTCTGTTGCGCTTTGAGAACGTGGAGGTTGCATGGCAGACGGTTGGTAAAGGTCGCATTATGTACATCGGCGTAAGGCAAGCTGTGTGGGTGAGAAATGTGTGCATGTAAGCAAGCAGGTGTTTTAGCACGCGATGCACACCATCGACCCTGTTGCAGCTGCACGAAATCAAAAAATAATCCTCACCTCGAAGGAATCCTCATGAGCTTTGGCGAGGCTGTATTTACAAACAAACAAACAACAAAAGTTGCAAAGCTGGCATGCATAGGGGAAGGCGGACAGCGGAGAGCGAGTGGGCATCGTCTCCACGCGGGAGGCATGTAGGTACATTCCAATGTACCTGCTTGAAGGCTGCATCGCGGACCGCAGACCCACCGCATCCCCATCCTATCCAGGCCATGCTGCTGCTATCGATCTCTCCCCACTCGGCCACGATGGGAGCGACGGAGGGAAAGATTAGGAGCAGCATGCCCCGTTTGGGAGCTGGGCAGGCGAGAGCGAGTTCTGCCGTAGTCTCACCGCTTGCGCTTCGGGGCCAAGTGGCCCAGTAGGACTTGTCGCAGAGACATTTGGAGTAGCTGTAGCTAACGCAAGCTGCAGACGAGGTGAAGTGTCGAGGAATAGCGAGCAGCGAGCCCTGGACGAGCCAAGCGGATAAAGTGCTGACGGCGCGACGAGACTGGCTGGTGAGGTCCGAAGCGGGACGGACAACAAACCAGGCACCTCAACGGCAGGTTGAAGGATGGCTTGCTTGCTCTGCTTTGCATTGCGCTGCACTGCTTGCCTGCGTTCCAGGTAGACAGTGTGAGTGTGCTGTTCACTGATTCGCACAATGCCCTCCACACCGACTTTGTTTCATCTCCGCCTTGATCCAGTGTACGGTGGCCACGATGCACGTCGGTCGTCGCAGTCGTCGTCAGTTGAGGGGAGTGGAGTAGGTATACTGTAGGTAGTATGGATGGGGAAGAGAGGCAGCATAGAAGAACATGAAGTTAGCCGGCATGACATGGCGGTTGCGTAAGGTGTCGCAAGTGCAGCAAGTGTCGAATAGGCAGTGTAGCAGGATGCATGTACGGTTTTGGTGTCTGCAGTGAAGCAGCAGTGCTGTACGGCATGGCTGTAGAGGGTCCCAGAAGGGAATACGCGGGGACGACCACCTACTGTCCACAGAGACTCGAGAGAGAGGCAGAGCAAAGCAGAGGCAGAGCATATCCGCCCAGAGCTTTTCCTCCGACTGAAACGCTAAGCATGCAGCTGCATACATATTACTGTACACCCACAGCAGACCCCTACCCACCTACTCGACTAGATACCATACCTTGTATCATAACTGATAACAAACATGAGGTCTGTAATGGCGTTATCGACATTGATATCTGATGGGTGCGTGATAAGGGGCACGTAGAGAGATGGTACTTTTTGACGGAGCAGATGACCACCGGACAAATGACTACGGCGGCCAAGGCAAGAATAATTAGAAAGCAAAAAGGAAATGGCGGATGATGTAACTCGACTCGGACGGACAGCCAGCCAGCTCATCAGTTGCGTGCGTGTCTGTTAATAATCCTGCTGTTCCCACTTTGTAGGCTGCTGTTCCAAGGTCCACGGCCACCGGGCCCAAGCTCCCCAATGACGGATGCGGAGCGTGATCGACAGATATTGTCATGTCCGTTCGGTACATTACGCTTTAGTCATTTGACCAGCTGTACGAAAATTCAGAGTCTGGTTGGACAGCGGCACCGTTCGGGCCAGGGGGAGCTGTCATGTGTCATCATGGCCACTGGACTGGGCAAGCGCCAGACGTACTCCAGACTCGGCCTTTGAGCACCCCAAGCACCGCACGCATACGAATTCAAACATTCCAGACCACCCGACCAACTGCCGCTAGCCGTACGGTACAGTATTGGTGTACCAAATCTTGTTGCTCAGCGTTATGATGTAAGATAACGCCTGTCGATAGCTGTCAGGAGGTGGTGTTGTTGTGTGATGGGACGAGCGGATGGTGTGCGCGGCAAACGTTTCAGCGGCACCTCTGTTTGGAATGAATGAATGAATGAATGAATGAATGAATGAATGAACGGATGAATGAAGGAATGCAACCGTCCCCAACCCATTGGAAGATGCTAAACACCAGTTCGATGCAATGGATGCCTTCAATGTTGGGCGGTGGCGTGCTGCTCTCGACGACATCACGCAACCCAGCACCACTCTGAGGATGGAACGGCACAATTCTATGCACTGCACTGCGCTGCACCGCAGTCCGTCGACTACGGTATTGTAACGGTAAAGTCTGATTACGTGTACATGTAGTTGTGCGGCGTGTGCCTAAAGTTGGAACAGGCACAGGCTGACTTTTGAGCCAGCCAAAGGTGCCGCGCCCTCCAAGTTCAAACCCAAACAAGCGCCGCCCAACACTGCCTGCCTGGCACGATGGATGAATGCGTCTCCTGTCTCCAGTTAGTTGCTGGATATGTATAGCACATGCACGCTGCTCATGCTGGTAATGGTAATGATAATGCCAACAATGGGCGGGCGTATCGAGGGGAGGAACAAAGGAAATAGGAAACGTGTACTGTCAAGACTACCGTGGAATAGCAGCGAAAGCCATCGAAACTGGCTTTGATAACGGGCCACCGTGTCCAGCCATCCACACTGGATTCACCCATGCACCCTGGATCAAGCCACCCCTGCCTAGCGCTGGAGCGGTGTATCCTACACCATCCCCCATCCAGAGTAGCTCGCCTCCAGCCTTGGACCTGCTACTTACTTGTACGTGGTCCCCTGCCGTCTGTCTTCCCTTCTTCTCCACCTACCTCGTCCATCCAAGCCTTATGTAGTTCCCGTATTGTCGCCATCAAGTCGTTTTTTGCTTTCGTAGCATTCCAGCACCTCTCCTTCACCACCCGCTCTCTCACTCTTCTTCGACTCCTCATCTATTCCTAATCACCCCTCCGCCCTACCTTCCTCCCTCATTCCTCCCTCTCCCGGTTGGCCTCGCAACCAACTCACGCCTCATCACACCACCGACCTTCTCCTTCTCCACACCTCACCCATCGCTCCTGCTGCCTTGTCTCGAACAGCTGACGACTTCGATAACCAACCATCAACCTACTACACAAGACAACCACCACTTCTATACTGCTCTCTGCCTCTGAAACGTCTCCATCACCTCTCCGTCGACCTCGGCTATTGTTGATCGGATAGCTCCAAGGGGCCCCCAAACGGACAACGTCAACAACAACAACAACATCCCGCTTGCCCGTTTTGTGTCACCCCAGCTCGACACCCTACGATTCTCTCTCGTCTCATACTCAAGATAACGACGTTGGACGGCACTTGCGTCGACGTTTGTTTCTCTCCTCACCTGCCAATACTAGCACTTCCATCCATCTGCTAGCCGTGCGAGCCGTCGCTGACTCACAACCACCGACGACTCACACTTCGGTCCGATATATCCTAGGGGACGTCATACTGTCTTCCCCTACGCTTCTCTACGTTTAACGACTCTCTCTCTCACTCTTTCACGCAGCGACCCCCTCGTTCTTTCTCTTCCGGACGGTCCAGGACCTCCACCCGTCATCGCTCCTCTTTCTGACCGCTCGTTGATCCGGGTCTATCCATATATCGAAAACTAATACGCAACAAATGAGCATCACATTCTCTTGAACCTTTCCTTGTCTTCATCACCAGCCGACGGACTCCCCCCTGTGCATATCACCCACGGCTTTTTTCCTTTGATTACGGTTTTTCTGGAGCGGCCTACCTCAGCCTGTTTTACTTGACGACGTTTCCTCTGTTCAGTGATTTTCTATTCGACCCATCCCGGATCGGACCATCATCAGCCATTTTACTGTCACATCCTTTACTTGACTTTTTCGACGCCATTTACCAGTCTAGATCATATTACTTTTTGGGTTGACGACCGTCTTCCCACTGTTTGATTACGACCCCACTTTTCCGGTGCTGCTACTTCTCTGCTTTTCTCAGCGTCGCTTTTTCTCGCTGCAGCCTTTCGCCATCGGGTATTCATCTCGAATCTCCTGGCCAGCTGTTCACTATCGTCCTTGAAATCAATACCTATGGAGTGCATGCGAAACCAGCTTCAAGAAGGTGTTGTGCTCAATGGACGATATGAAACCATCTCCCCTCTCAACCATGGCTCCTTCGGCATGGTCTTCCAAGCCAAGGACCTTGTAACTGGTGACCCAGTTGCCATCAAGGTCGTGACCAAGAGCACTGCTGCCATCGATTGCCCTTCCGCTTTCGCTGTCGACGAGCGCTCTGAGGAGCTCGGCATCCACCTGCGCATCAGCTCCCACCCCAACGTTGTCAATCTGATCCAGTCCTTCGAGACCACCAACCACGTCTACATGGTTCTCGAATTTTGCCCAAACGGTGACCTCTACGAGGCCATTCGTCTCGGCAAGGGACCCTTGGAGACGGAGCATGTCCGCGATTTCATGTTTCAGTTGGTCAGTGCTGTCGAGTACATGCACTCCCAGGGCATCTACCACCGAGATATCAAGCCGGAGAACATCTTCCTCACCCAATCGGGTGCCATCAAGCTTGGTGACTTTGGTCTCGCCACCACCGAGGACTGGTCTTACGAGATTGCCGTTGGCAGCGACCGCTACATGGCTCCGGAGCAGTATGAGCCCACTAGCGCTGGCTACTCTACCGCCAAAGCCGACATCTGGGCGCTCGGCATTTGCCTGCTCAATGTTCTCTTCTCTCGCAACCCCTTCGCGGTGCCCTCCACCTCGGATCCGCTCTATGCCGACTTCGCTCTTGATCGTCAGAGCCTCTTTGATGTCTTCCCCAACATGTCTCAAGACACCTTCGAGGTCCTGATCCACTGCCTTGCCATCGATCCCGAGAAGCGCGATCTGTCCCTAATGAAGGAGGCCCTCGCTCGCGTCGTTAGTTTCACCACAGATGACGAGAGTCTCGACGATTTCTGCACTGAAGATCGTGATGACCCCGTCGTCGCCAGTGCAAACCGTGAACCTCTAAGGACTCCTTCCATCTCCACTCCCCAGCTCGACAACGGAGGTTCTTTCCCTTGGGCCAAGGCTCTGGCCATGTCTCCACCCCAGCCCATCCGTCAACTCTCAGCCATCCCGGATACTGAGATTTACGACGACGACCTCTACGCTACTTCTCGTACCGATCGTGACTGGTATGCTGTCAAGCCTGACAATGCATCCTTTGTCTCCTTTGTGGATTCTGGCCTAGGCTTGTCTTTCAAGTCCAGCGACCTCAAGTCTCCGGAACCCGTCTCGATCGGTCGCTCCAAGCCGATGCCAATTGCCGGGTCCCTTCCCGCCAACGCTGCTCGCCCCTTCTCCAGCATGGCTTCGGTTTTCGGCAAGAAGCGTGACATGGTCTCGAAGAGTTGGAGTGATCTCTGGGACGAGGAGGAAGAGGAGATGTCCCTGAACGACGTTGAGAACTTGTATCTCCCCGATAGCTTCAAGATGGAGAAGCCCACCGTCCTGTCTGAGCACGGCTCTGGTGTCTCCACCCCTCGCGGAGGTCTATCCGAGATGAAGAACCCTGCCATCGTCAACAATAGCAGGAGCCGATCGCCTAAGCAGAACCGCCAGGCTGAGAACCACGTGAGCGAACACACCGGCTTCATCTTCGAGGAGCACACTCCGGCACCGGCGCGCTACTCTCCTCCTCCCAAACGTTCGGTGGCAGACAAATGGGCTGCACTTGGTGACCGTCGCCGTGGCCAACCACAGACCCCGCAGAAGGCAACGAAGCCTATGTCGACTCCCAAGAAGCAATCGCAGCCTACTCCTGTCTCTGCCCGCAAGCGCAGCAGGACTGGCAGCTGGCGACGTCCGATCCACTGGGGCCCGAGTCAGCATGAAAATGCTGGCATTCGGGAGAAGCCCAAGGATAATAACCCTTGGAACCTTAACAAAGACTGGCGCCAACACCGAGAGCCTCATTTCGATGACATCGGTGATTTGGAGTGGGTTGGAGGTTGGAACGAACTGCATTTGTAGTTCCAATCTCCACTTGTAGTCTTGACACTATTCATCCCTTGCCTTACTTATTTCCTTTTTTTTCAACTACTTCATCAACAAAACTTTTTTAACTCGGAGAAAAACGATAGAATTGCCCTTCCGCCCGCATACCCTCCATTTCCATACACATCCACAACACTTTGTAGCGCTTGAGATACCATTTTCCTATACTCTCCTCTCCTCAGAACGACTCGATACCCAAACACATACACTTGCATTCCCCTCAACCTGTACTTTTTCCACCATACTTCTCTTTTTGGTATCTTCTCCTTTGTTACAAATGGATACATCAGAATGGAAATCTCCTTAACCTGGGCCTTTGGGAAACGCAGCGCGATGATCAAACTGGAACCCCTTTCTTCTATCATACGAAGGGCTCGGATTGAGTGGAAGGGGGGTGTTATTTTTATCTTTTATTCTCTGTGGTTTCTTCTCCTTTTCCCTTCCCTCCTCCCGGAAGAACAAAACAGATGGCTCGAAGAAGACGCGGAACCGGAATCACCTGGCTCCAGAAAAAAGGAAAGTTCTTGCTGTTGTTGTTGGGAAAGGAGGAGGATCAATCGGAGCAGAAAACCCAGCGTTGTGTTTTTCACCTTTCTTTCATTTTTCTCTTTACCCCATAACCAGTTTAAAACAACCACCAAACCCTTCGATTTAGGCAAGAGGGATGAATTAGATAGTCAAGACTCGTATCCGTCGGGATGTTTCTTCCCCTTTCACCTTCTTTCGAGAGGATGGGGCAAGGGGAGAAGCTCCGGGATTTACCCACTTACAAATTTGTGTCTTTTTATGCATGTGAGGTGATGTTCTTGATGTATACCACAAGTTATGCACAACTGAGATGTTTTCTGCGGTGCCGTAGGCGATGATGGGTGTTATCCATGTGTGTTTGTATGTCATCCCATTAACCTGCATGTATGTGTAGAGATAGCTATACAAGTGCCTTGTGCATGGTTTTGTATGTTTGGTTCATTCAAACTAGTTCGATTTATGTTGTTTACCTAGGAACTGGTGCATAAACCAAAAAAAAAGTTTATGTTATGTTATGTTATACATACGCATGTTTTTTTTTTGCTTGTTTGTGAAAGCATGTAGAGATACAGGAGGTACATACAGGAGGTAGGATACAGCATACAGCATACAGCATACCCTTCGAAATTAAGCTTGTACATAAGCGACCTGATTACTACGAATATACATAGCTGGATTGAAGCGGCTGCCGGTGGAAAGACCACATGCACCGTGGCGACGTTTTTCAACGAGCCTTGAATACCTGTACTGATGGTGACCGCGAATAAATCCAAGTACGCTGCGATGATACATAATGTTTGCACGAGTTCCTATCATGAACTTGATTTTTTTTTTTTTTTACCTTTTCTCACTGTCTGTCAATCTATATGAATCACAATTTTCTAGTGGTCTGGGCTGGGCAAGAGGGATAGCCTAGGTAAGTAGATGAGTCGTACGCCGATGCCATCTTATTTTTTTATCCAAATAAACAAGTCATAAGGTTCTATTCGCAAAAAGAGGAGAAAAATCAGGAGATTATTTTGGGGGTATCACAAGGTACGAGAGGAGACAGAAACGATGAGCAATTGGTGACAGACAGCACGACCCGCCGGCCAAAGAAGAAAAAGAAGAGCAGAGAAGAGAAAGGTAGAAAAGTCCTCTAACTCAAAGCCCCGCCTGTCCCGCAGTCGGCGTAACCGGACTCCCCAACCCCTTACTCTTCCTCCTCTTCTCCTTTGGTGGTTTCCCCACCCCCGACACGCTTCCCTTGCGACTATGCGCCTCCGCGACACCGACCGGGACGGGTGTGCCCACGGGGCCTGTCCGGGGAGTCGCTGCGGCCGAGTTAGTGGTGCTCCTGGGTTCTGTCTTCGCCGTTGTTGCGTTGTTGGTCGCGGCCGCGACGGCGTCGGCGATTTGCTGCTGTTGCTTCTGCTGCTTCTGCTCGTGTTTCTGGCGCGCTTGGGCTTGCTCGGCCAGCACGGCGTCGTAGGTTTTGTTGTAGACGAACGCGCCCGGTTCGCCCGTGAGCGGGTTTTCGTCCATGAACTCGTGGTAGTAGCTGCTGGTGAGTTGCATTGAAGACATGAAGAGGGCGTCTGAGAAGGCGGTCGCGGACGGCTGTTGTTGCTGTGATTGAGAGGACGGAGGCGCGGCGTCCGGGTCTGTGGCGGTGAGAGTCGGGCTACCTATGCGGCTGCCTATGCGGCTGGCGGTTGCTGCTCTGCCTGTCGCGTCGTAGTTGGCTGGTAGGTAGGAGTGGTTGGTGGCCGGGGCGAAGTGGCTCAGTTCTTTGCTCATCTCGAAGACCTCGGCCATGTGGGTGCTCACGCTGAGCATGCGGCTCCGGAGGATGTCGAGGAGGCTGGGCGCCATGAGGATCTTGGTGCCGGCTGTGTAGTAGGTGCCTTGGATTTGCACGGGGCCGCCCTTGACGGCGACGAATTGGCGCTGGATGACCCAGGGTTCCTCGGGCGATGAGGGTTCCGCGGCCACGACGTACGAGATGCCCGTGGGAAAGCCGGTGCGTAGGCGCTCCTCGAGTGCGCGTCGATCTTGCATGATGGCCATACCGTTTGGGTCGTTGCGCAACTGGTTGAATAGGGCGCTGTTGTTGGAGGCCGGGTCGTAGAAAGGGCTGTTCATGAAGTACCATAGGATGGAGTCGGCATTGATATTGCCGCCGGGAAGACCGGCGAGGATGTCGGGCCTTTCGAAAACTTGTTCATCGAGGGGAGGTATCGCGGGTGGCATTATTATTGCGACTGAAGGGTTGCTGATGGTACGTGGATGGAACTGCTTTGAAGTTTTGTCGTGGGGTTGGGGACAGAAGGAAGTGATGAAGTGGAGTGGAGGTGGCCCAAGCTCCACGCCAAATGCGTTATCGATAAATCACTTAGGCACCTCCGTCTTTACTCCGCAACTTCCTCAACACGTCCTCACTCACACATCTAAACATGGATCTTCTACAGACTGTTCGCAAGGAAGGAAGTCGGTGAGTTGATACGTCAAGACTGAGTCATGTATGAGGGAAAAGCTAACATGTTGACAGCGGTGGCCGCGCCGAGTTCAAATGGGAGGATGTCAAGCAAGATTCCCAGCGCGAAAATTACCTGGGTCATTCGCTCATGGCGCGTACGTCTATTCTTCTAAAAAAAGCATTGCGAAAGTTTTAGTACTAACATCACGCAGCTGTGGGCCGTTGGCAGCAGGGCCGCGATTTGAACTGGTACGCCAAAGGTGACGCGGACGCCGAAACCGAGAAATCTGCTGCTGAAAAGCTCGCGGAAGAGAAGAGAAAGATCAAGGAGGCCGAGGAAGACGCTATGCTCCGCGCCATGGGCCTCCCGGTTCCTGAACGAGCCTCTACCAATGCCAACCTGACACCTTTGGGCGAGAAAGCACACGAAGCTGACGTAGCGAAGGCGTTGGATAAAAAGGGCGAAGATGAAAAGGAGGAACGCCCGAGAGAGAGGAAATCACACTCCCACAGGCACAGAGATGTTGAGGAGAAGGGGCGAAGGAGGCGACACCGGTCGAGAAGTCGATCAAGAGATCGTCGTGAGAGGCGCCGGGAACGGTCACGGTCGCGCGAAAGGAGAAGGGGCGGGGACGACGATCACGAGAGACGTCGACGGAGATCGAGAAGTCGTGAGCATAAACGACGAGACGACCGTCACGAGCGAAGGAGAGATGACGGCCGCCGCCGTTCGCGTTCGAGAGACTACGACCGGAGGCTCCGAAGCAGGTCACCACGAGAGAGAAGATATTCATGAATTCGTTAAACGCGCTTTTCAGCGGCTGGGTTTTTCCCGGAGTTAGATTTCGATGATACGACATGGTCTAGGGCAGGCCTTGAACTGTTTTATATTTTGGAATTGTCGAGCTAGGTAGTACTCATTATTGAAAATGTCTAACACAGATGGAAAGTGGGCGCTTTCAGAAAGAGGTCACGTCGATCCAATCGCACCAGGTATAGACACAATTCATTCATATCGAATTGGCCATAGTTAACCCCTTTCATTAGTCTCACTTATCCTTTCCTAGTATCTCTTCAACCACTTTCAGTACCTCTATGAGCTCTTCATCCCGCATTGGCTTCCCCATGACTTGCACATGAGCCGGCATTCCTTCGAAGAGTTCGGCATTGTCTGGATTTAGTCAGTTGTTGTACACTGCGCCCGATAGTCGATTTCACTTACAAGGAGGCTCATACGCTACATCGCTCTTAAAGAAAGGCTCGTCTAGCTGCCTGTTGGCTTTTAGATACGGAATTATGGCCGATGGATACTGCGATGTGTCAGTCTTGGTTGAATTTGGCGCCGTTCGATACTTACATTGAGCAAGTTCACTACCGCAGTGTATATGGCCTCGCCGTATTGATCATGCGGAACCGCTGTGGCTTGATAGCCAGGCATCAGCACCGCATCCAGCCTATGATCTACTATCAAGTCGTGGAATTTCTTGACCACCTTCCACTTGGCTATATTCATATCGAACAGCGCATCTATGGTCGGTTCCCACTCTTCATCCACCATGTTCACCTTTTGAAGCGACGGTACCAGCGGCTCACCCGCAGCCTTTAGAATCTCCATAGCCGTGTGCTTCGGATCCAATGAGAAGAACTTGCACGCTAGAGTCCAGACGTCCCATAAATCTGGGATCAAGTCATCCAAAAGCACAATCTCATGCCCATCCTCTCTCAATCTTGTAGCCGCTGTGTGCAATGCTCTCGCGATCGGCGGATGCAGAGGCCGTTTGGGGTGACCCCTAATCAACCCAAACCTCAAGGACCGCGTGACAGGCTCGACTTTTCTCCATGGCACAGCTAAAACATTTTCGTCGAACTCCCACGTCTCATCCGTGATGATTGTGCTCAGCATGAGTTCCGCATCCCTCACATTCCTCCCCATAGGCCCAATGACGGGCGCAATCGAACTAGGACTTCCCAATCTTCCGGGCGGCACGCCACCACCAAATGGTACCCTTCCCGCGCTCGGCTTGAAACTAAATAGTCCACAACAAAGCGCCGGAATTCTGCAACTACCCGCAATATCGGTCGCGAGGCCGATTATGCTACCACCCATAGCAATCAGCGCACCTTCGCCGCCTGTTGATCCCCCAGCCGTGAGCCCTAGATTTAGCGGGTTCAACGTGCGTCCGAATACGTTATTGTGCGTGTCAGCTGTCATCATTGTCTGCGGAAGATTGGTTTTGCAATAGAAGATTGCGCCTTCGGAGCGGAGCAGCGCTACTAGATTGCTGTCTCTTGCTGCGGCCGGGCGACTTAGGAAATCAACATAGCCGATAGTTGCGTGAGCGCCACGAACGTTGAACGAGTCCTATCCAGATTCTATTAGCACCGTGTCTTACATCTCCTGAATACTTGCCCCGATATGAAAGCCGTAAAATGCAATCATAAAGGCACTCCACACAAGACAGAAATCACAGCGCACCTTCAAACTAATAGGTAGCCCATGCAACCTCCCCAGTCCCTTTCCCTTTCCACCCTCCCGCTCAACAACCTCGTCACACGCCTTCGCCCGCTCAATCGCTTCCTCAAACATTACTTCCGTAAGACAGTTCACAAGCTGTTGAGCCACACTTGCCCTTTTACAAAACGCCGCCACCACGTCCACGCTCTTGAGCTCTCCCTTTTGCATCTTCTCTACTAACTGCGTGGCTGTGTATGAAGAAGTGATGGCGAGTTCGTGCGGACTGAGGACAGAGGATTGCGAAGGGATGTGCAGGACCGAGTGCGCTGGATTCGGCGTGGGTGGTGGCGAGAGAGGGTCGGTGGAGAGGGGTGGGAGAGTGTCGAGGAGGGAGGATGGGAGGAGGGTTGGGGTAGGGAGTAGCGAGCGTACGGCGTTGCGTTTTTCGAGGGAGAGATGCTGCCATCCTCGGGCTTCTTGCGGGAGAGTCTGAGCGGGGGACATTTTTGCGAGACTCCTTCAAATGAGCTTGTTAGACCTTGTTCTGTACGTCACTGTTCAACTGGGAGGTTTAAGGACTGGTGCAGGAACGGACCGCGAGGAAAGAGATTCGAAAGGAAAATAAGGAAAACAGCAAATGGATCGATATGTCCGATCTTTATCGGGTCTATGTATTCGAGCCTTTCGGAGGATTGAATTCGCTCGTATTGAACTCCCCGAGCTTCCCCGAGCTGTCCCGACTCTTCTAGGTCTCTTTGTATATATACGGTCCCTTTCCATACGGCCCCTTTCCCCTCGTATTCGATGCCCCGCTGTACCCCCACATGTGCACCCCATGGTCTCACCAGGTTCGATAAGTATATGTCTTTTTCCGAAAAGCAACGATAAATGCCATCTATCGCCCTCGTTCCCGCATTGTTATCTTTACGTCGTACAAAACGATATCAATCTCCCCGCATTTCCAATCACTCGCTCCAGGTATATTACCTTGACAATTGATGACGCCAGCATTCTTGACGTGGATTGGATCAGTTACCATCAAATGAGGAGGGCTATTTTTTGATAGAGGGGGAAGGCGGGGAGCCGAACGTGGGATGTTCTCTAGGCTGTGAACTTCGGTGTCCGCAACGTCGGGTTTCGGGTCGGCCCGTGATTGGGTAAATTTGAGCTTGTTTTTTTACCAAAATCTTATTTCTCTTTCACCTCAGGCTTTAATAATAAGGTAAGAGAAATAGAATTGGTTACCCTAGGGAAATAGGAACTAGAGTGCACGTACACGCGACGTTTTTTCAAAGCAGGTATTCTTTGTAGATCAGGACCGATGCTGACTGCTCTCGCGAATGGGTGATACCTATCGGTGAGCGAGGAACTTCATGTGTGGATAATTGTATATTGGATGTCAGCTTTGGTCCGATCGGTGATGCGATTCTGGTGAGGTTGAGAACACGAACTGTCTGCATTTAGTATTGGAGAGTGATTAATATATCGAAACGTGCATGTATACTTGCATTTCTGTTTTCTGTTCTGAAAAGCAAGCGTTAAACTGCCTACGATTATATGAATCGTAACATAGTTTATTTGCTCGTAGCGGTCAAAGTTTCGTCTACTCACTTTTGAGGTTTCCAAAATGGAGATGCCGTTTGGATAGTTGGGCTACCGGTTTAAGCGAATGCAAAGAGAACGCAGCGAGGTGAGATTATGTCTATATGTGTGTACTGAGTCTTTGGAGCATGACTCGGAGAAATCAGACGAACATCAAGAGATCGACGCTTGCATGCTGAAATTTTGATTTCGTTTGGATGGCGAAAAGAGTCACGAATTGCATATTGAATGGAAAGTTGAGCAGAACAACGTTTGGAAGTAAGTATAAGGCTTTTTGCCTTCGTCTTGCAGCGTTTGGATGCCTGACGTCCTCCCGCTACGCCGGTTTCTGTATATTGGTGGATTTTACAGGTCATAGGACCAGCTGTTCTGAAACAATATAACCATATCACTTACATATCTATAGGTTGTGATAGTAGACCTTAATTTATCCAACTGCGTGATTTTCTATAGAGATTACTCGTACGTATGAGACTGTTTGAGAACTGTCCCACTCCTCATTTGTACTCAATCTATAAATAAGGGCAAGGTAAATGACCCACGTATGATAGTTACTAAGCAGAGTGTGAAGGTACATATGATGATCGTTACCGTTCTGTACATTTTTCATAAGAATCATGTAGATGTGGTATCATAAGAGGAATACGACAGTAACTGGTCACCTACTCTCTTTTTCTAATAGGCTCAAATCTCGAGATTTAAACATCATCTAAATCTAATCATTTCGTCTTTTAAATGTCTTGTCTAATCGCCCTGTCAACCTCCAACCTACTTCTCGCGATGCTCCACCCCTTCATCCTTCCTGTCCATGGTCTGCGCCTCAGCCGCCGCAACGGAACTTCTCCTTCTCTCAGCATATATCCTCCCCTCCTCTGTCTCTTCATAACCAATCAACAAATCACCGTTCTTATCAAAGCGATGCGGAACTTCATAAGCAATCTTAACGACATCGAAAGGACTCGTCGTCTTATGGAAGATCTCGTCGATTTCCTCGAGCGAGCGGTACGCAGTTTCTGGGAAGAAAAAGTACACGCTTGGAACCATGCAGGCGTTAATAACGGCGAAGATTATGTAAGTTTGATACCCAATGTTGGCGAAAGCCACGGGGGTAATCATCACGACCAGAAAGTTGAAAATCCACTAGAACCAAGTCAGTCAGCGGCTACTCAAAACGTTAAGAGAAGAATAGAAGGTGAACGCACGTTTGCCGTCGTCGAGATCGCATTCGCGGGCGCACGGATGCTGAGAGGTGTGATCTCAGCTGGGTACAGCCAGGTCATACCAAGCCAGCCGATGGCGAAGAAAGAATTGAAGACGAAGAGGAAAACAGCAGCTGCGATGCCCATTTCGTTAGACACATGGCTGGTGGTGCCGGCGAGGACGGCCATGGAGAGCGCCTGTCCTGCTGCGCCGAAGATCATGAGTGAGCGTCGGCCGAATCTTTCGATGGTGAATATGGCGATCCAGGATCTGTGGCGATCAATGTCAGTAGGAGTAAAGGGGATGGGCAGGAAAGACGTACGCCATCCAGTACTCAGTTCCGTTGCAAGCGGCTAAAAGCCGGCTTAGGAAGGGCGACATTCCAATGTTTTGCTCGAAGATGGTGGCAGCGTAGTAGGTCTGTAGTTATACTGAGTTAGTCGAGATCAAGCAGCAATATTGTGATTGTAACATCGAAGATTCGGAGGGTCAAAGTATGCAGTGCTCCAAAGCGATTTATACTGGAGAAAACATACAATAATGTTGATTCCTGAAATCTAAGGAATGTGTTAGCATGATAATGGCAACATTGATTTGACAGTAAGGTGCGTACCTGTTGGAACATTTGGTTGACATAAGCTAAAGCGGTGCGGTGGAAGTTTCGGTTTCTATTCATCTTGAAGCAATCTCTGAAGCCGCCCTGCGCCATCTCGAATACCGTATCCTTACAAGCCTGGAACTCGCTCTGAATCTTCTTGTCGTTAGGCGGCAGATCACTGAGTGCGCATAGGACTTCCAATGCATCGTCCTCGCGACCCTTCAGGATCAACCACCGAGGTGACTCAGGTAGGCCAGGGATAGCCACCAAAATAAACAGAGCCAAAACTATTTGGAAGGCAATGGGGAAGCGCCATGATATCGAGCTAGGCTCAAGGAAGGAAAAGCCGAGATCGAGCCAGTAACTTAACATGACGCCGAAAACGATGAGTGAACCCTGCCAAGTGTGTTAGTTAGCTCTTAAGCACATTTGATAGTTCACGCGTGCGCGAACGACATACTTCAATCATCACCATCTGACCTCGTCTATGGGACTTGGATGTCTCTGCCTGCCACGTAGGTACCCTAAGCATGTTAGCCTTTGACCACATGTCTCTTCGCACTGACGTAGACATACGTAGAAGTATTCATGCCGTTTCCGAATCCCGTGATCCATCGTCCGATAATAAATTGAGGAAGCCCAAAAGAAGATGCCTGGAGAGTAGCCCCAATGACCATGATTACGCTACCGTAGAAGATTGTCCGTTTTCGCCCTAGAAGGTTCCCTAAAAATATCGTGGCGACGGCGCCGAAGAAGCAACCGAGCGTGTACGCGCCTACAGTTATACCTTGGATGTTCGATGTATGACTGGAGTTGCTTCCTGGAGGCGGATGGGCGACGTCAATCTCAGGGAAGACCCGTAAAAAGGAGCCGAGAGTGAGCAAACCGCCCGTTACTCCCTGGTCTGTTCCATGAGTTAGAATACTTATACGCGCAAGAGAGTTCTGCAATGCGAACCGTAGCCAAAGAGCGCAAAATCTGTCCCTGCAACAATCGCAATGGCGATGTTTAGTTTGGTTCCCGTTAACCCATAGAACTTTTTCATGGCGGCGGTTCTAGGATGGGTGAACTGATTTCGTAGAACCGATTTGTTTTCGTGGAATTTCAGATTCGAAAATACCTCTTCATCCAGCCTTCAATTTTTGAATGGTAGTTGAACAAAAAATAAAAAAATAAAGCTGACGTGAAGAAATCCCAACCGCTGTCTCAACACTGGAAGAACTGACCTTGGTACTTATACAAGCTTCTCAACGACGCGACAAGGAAAGCTCCATACGGTACCAGCCCTCTTCTAAGCCTGACCGAATCCAGTGCTCGCTTTGCCTTTCATTGCCTCACCTTGGAAGGAGACAAGCACAAGTCCCCACCCTTTAGCACGGGGTAGCGTGCTGTACTATGACGTTTGTAAGTGGGACGATGCCCACATTGGCTTAGAAAATTTGACCAACCGAACCCTGTGGACCGAAGAGCCGCCGCCCCATGGGGTCGTTTGAATTAGACCAAGGGATGCGTGTGCGCGAACTTGACTCGAAGTGCTTGACTTGTTCGGATTACCTGTTGTGGAGATGCCGTAAAACAATGCAACGAATGGGATTTCCGTTGAGGCTGACGGGTTTTGGATATAAAGGTCCGAGGTCTATTATAAGTCAGGGACCTGCCACCGAGAAAACGCCGCTTTTCTGTGTGTAAAATGTAGCGGGTTTGAGGAAATGAGTGCGTTAATCTGACTGGCTATGATTGCTTTAGTTACGTTCTATGAGAGATTGTGTTTATTCTGATGTTGACTTTGAATTTTGAACAGGGTTGCGGCTGTTTCTTAGCGTGGGGATTGCAATCTGTCAGCGAGAAGAGACAGCACCTCACCTGGAGCCAGTTGAGGAGATAGTCGGAACTATTGTGACAAGTGTGTACGTGCTTTACTACATACAATATGTGCACGCGATGTTTCGGGCCTGATTTGATGAGTCTTGTACCGTATGAGTATACCGTAGGAGTTAGTCTATGACGCTTACGGTGCCATACCATCGCTTGAATATCGTGTTAGGTAATAACTTCTAGGTTTTTGATCACTTTTCAATTACACGGAAATGTGATCTTGGGGTGAGGTGTTATCAAAAGTGTTTTCTTCTTCGCAATTGATTGGTGTGGGGTGAGGTGTTATACCTCAGGTATAGAGTCGCTATGGAGACATCTAAGGGTGTGGCGTTTTGCGACCATAACATCGCCCTGTAATTTTCCCGATCAAGTTTAATTTACTTTTTACGCGATCTGGCCGTCCCCTCATACTGGCACCTGGAACAGTAACTACAACACTCATATGTGCATGTTATGCCACCTCTTCCCTTGAAACGCATCTTCCCATCACTTCATGTTGCGCAAAGGGCGAACAAAATTCCGAATATCCTCGGCCATCAACTCAGGTTCCTCAGCAGCCCCAAAATGCCCACCAGATGAAGCTAATGTCCATTGGCGCAAATCAGTGTGCGCAGCAACCAGTGACCGGGGCTTATGCATTAAATCCTTAGGTAGCATGACAACAGCTGTAGGTACACTGATTTCAGGTTTCAAGTCGTTGGTCAACTCCATAGGCGCGGCAAAATTGGAGGCTCTACAGAATAACTCGGTGCCAATGAAGCAGTCAGTAAACCAGTAGAGCGATAGATAAGTAAGTAGAGTGTCCTTATCGAACTTGTTCTCAATATCGCCTTTGCAATCACTCCAATCCCGTCGCCGTTTAAGGATCCATGCTGCCAGTCCTACGGGGCTGTCGTGCATCGCCCAAGCAAGTGTCTGCGGGTCGGTACTGTTGATCAAGACATGCACAAAATCCCCGGGACCTCTTTTTTGATCTCCAATTGCCTCAAGTTCCTCTTGGGTGAAGTCCGTAGGATCGCCAGCGTCGTGAGGAACACCAGGGAGAATGGGGAATGAGAGATGGACACCCATGATAGATTTCCGATGGGCATGTCCAAGTCGAGCGCTTATAAACGCCCCCGCATCACCACCGTGTGTAACAAAACGCTCATAACCGAGGCCTTTCATAAGTTTCACCCACAGCTCAGCCGTTTCGACATATCCGACCCCATTCTTCTTCAGCGGACCAGAGAAACAGAATCCGGGTAGGGAGGGAACCACGACATCGAAAGCATCCTCAGAATTGCCTCCATGGGCGGCTGGATCCGCCAACTTCATGATCACATCCTTGAAATCCCAGAATGTCCATGGCCATCCGTGGTTCAATATGATAGGCGTCGGATTCGGCCCTTTTGACTTGACGTGAATGAAGTGGATTGGTATCCCATCTATCTCAGTGCGATACTGCGGGAAAGCGTTAATGCGCGATTCCTGCGCTCGCCAATCGAAATGATTTTGCCAATACGACATAAGCTCGCGTAGGTATGTACCGTTGACACCATAGGACCAGTCATCGTTATCGAGCTCTGGAGCCCAGTTGGTGTTTGCGATTCTGCGGCGCAGGTCGTCGATCTTGCTTTGAGGGATATCGATTTTGAAGGGTGTTATATCCATTTTGTAACGATCTGGAAAGTGAATGGGGTAGGCTTGGGATGCACAGATTTGATGTTATTGGCTCGATGGAGTGACAACTGAAAGCTCAAGTGCTGTATTTTTATTCCGTATAACTACATCAGTCCACCCCCTTATATATCCACAAGCAACATACGCACGAATATTCTCAAACATTCCGGACTTTTCTGAAGAATTCCAGAAGTTTAAAATGGTGAGAATTATACTTGCATCGTCCGACCGTCCGTTTGAAGAGTCATCCATCTACTGGCATGCCTCCATAAGCACACTACGACTGCTTTTGGTTAGCGGCTTCTTGATGCCTACATATCACTCTTCATGGTTTTTGATGATTTTTAGTATAGATATTGCGACTCTTAAGTGGTCTTACGATGATCCCCCGTAAGAGCTATATCTTAAATCTCGTTCAGCGATTGTTACACCTATATCGTGGGTACAAAGTCAGCTCAACTTAACTAGGGGTGACACAATAAGTAAAGAATGTCTTGATATACTATGCTACGTGGTGTCTTGATAATAAACAACTCTATACCTAGAGCTTAAAACACTAATATTAAGTTTGAAATTATGTTATAACGTTATAACGTTATGCTGTCTCGATGCCATAACGTTATATATTGTGATTGCGAAGAAGATTTTTCTTAGTGCAATAGAGCATAACGATAGAACTAGGCAGAATCTCACCCAAGTTCATGTCATTGATTTTTCTTGTATATTCCGGGAATTATGAATCTTGTTTCCCATACGTCTTCACCCCTAACCGTGTTTTGTTCATTTTTGTGGCAAACCTATCAAAGTGTCTTCTTCGTCGCAATTGATTGGTGAAATCAGTCACGGTATCAACACTTGTGGCAAACCTATAAATTCCTACACATGAAAAAAGCGTTAATCCCAAACCACCGGCCCTTGGGTTTCTGGAAAGGTGATAATCTGCTCAAGCCCTGTATATCGCCACCTCGAGACATAGGCCATGAAGGCTCCTTCGCCGTACTTCCCATTACTAGTTGCGTAAACGCCCACAACCACACCAGAGTAATAGGGAATGAGATTCTGCCCCCCGGCATATCCTAGCACCTCCATTTTAACATCCACATTCTCATCAGCAACAGGACCAGCGGAGAAAGCATAATGTGTAGTGTTGAGAGCTTCGATCTGCAATCGCATTTTCGATGCATTTTTCATCGCATTTGTAAAAGGCGTCGCTTCGTCAACATATTTGAACCGCTCTGGAAGACGGTAAGTGGAAGTGCTAATTCCCCGAAAGCGTAGATGCGGTTCGAGATCAGTTCCATTCTGTGAGGAGGGTAGCATCACAATGCCCAAGTCGAAATGTTGCGCCTGATCCTGCAATGCAGATACACCGACTTCGTTCTCCAAGCGAGTAAGACCCGCCCACGATATATCCACGCTGTATCGGAAGCGCGAATGCGCTTGTTTGCGCGCAAGGAATGTTTGTCCGCGACCTCGCGTTGAGTCGGCATCAAAAGCCGTCAAGTTGAGTACCGAAGAACGCAGCATCAGCGAGTTGGTTCTATCAAAGTTGGCGTCTCCGGTAGGTGAGATGGCGTAGTTTTTGCTCACCGGTAGCCGCCAGTGAAATAAGTGTGGAGGAAGCGTGCTCCCTGATTCAAAGTCAATGCTGTCGTCGCCGCTAGGTGAGTAGCCTTCACCCCTAATTGGCAGGGTCGCCGGACTCGAAGCAGGGAGCGTGAAACCTCCACTCATTGTGCCTGAAACATTTTGGAACGTGGGAAACTCATTCGTCGGCCAATGCACAGGAGTCAGCACACCTTCTCGACCCATCGGGAAGATGGAGTTGTACGGGTCAAAGTTATAGGGATATCCAGCTCGGATAGCCAAAGCAATAGCCCAAAAGTTGCCCTGGGAATCAGGGAATATGTCGGCGTGACCGACTGCTTGGAAATAGGAATGACTGAGGTAGCCACTTAGGAGCGGGTTCGCTGGTGCACCTTCATAAGGCCCATAAAGGTTCCGCGACCGAGCCATATTAGCTCGGTGACGCTCTCGAGTACCGCCCTCTGCGGTAAGTAAATAGTACCAGCCATCTTTCTTGTACAGGTGCGGAGCTTCAGGAGATGGCAGGCCTGTACCGTTCCAGATATCTAGAAGCGGTCCCAATATCTCGCCTGTTTCGAGATCAATGGGAGCCTGCAGGATGCTTTTTCCGTCGAAGGAACCCTGGATATGGACCTGGCCGTCACCATCATCATCCCAGAATGGAGAAGGATCGATTCCGGGGAAGTCAAAATGGATTGGATCAGACCACGACGATGAAGTGTACGGATCGGTGCTCTTTATGATGAAATTGTCCCATTTGGTGTAATTGGTCGGGTAGAGAGACTGATCCGCCAGTGTCGTAAGAATGTAGAAAGTTCCGTCTCGGTAACGTAAGGTCGGAGCATAAATCCCGCTCGTTGCACCCCGAGGAAGGAAAGCTAGCGCTGGTAATTGCTCGGGACGGCTGAGCGCGTTGGAAATATGTTTCCAATTCACCAGATCGCGACTTGCTACGATGGGAAGTCCGGGAAAGGTAAGGAAACTAGAAAATGTGCAGAAAAAGGTGCCGTTCAATTCGGCGACGAAGGTACAGGTAGGATCTGGATGAAATCCCGGGATAATTGGGTTAGTGAACGTAGAAACATTCTGTGCTGTGCTGGGTACAAGCAGGGTCGCAGCTGCAAACAGCGCGCTAAGTACGAATGAGCCCATTCTGAACTCTTTGCAGAATTTTTGTTGGTGAATTGATCTGCTTCATACGGTTTATGAATATGGTCAACACATCTTTATATGCGTTCAAGGTTGGCGCTATCATTTCCATGCTTCCCAACCCTTGCCACCCTCGGAAGTACCGCCATGACGTCTATAACCATCTCAAAATTCGGAAAAGGGCCTTGACATGCTACAAAGGGTATTAATAGGATTTGGAAGACTTCCATCGCGCGCGGGGTAACAATGAGCGTCGAATCACAAGCCTTGTCACGACAGGCACCGGCTGATTACGAGCCTGGTACACATTCTCATCTTTAGTCTACCATCCAGGTGTGGAAATAGCCCGCATTTATAACACTCACTACTTTATATACAATACTTTAAGCACCTATCCCTCCTGTTATTATAAATCTATTAGAAGTAAGTAGGATACTAGGAGAGTGTTTATATAGAACATTTTTACTCATAATGTTTTGTAAATGCGGGATATTCTAACACCCGTGAGTCTACTTCACTAACACTGCAAAGCCTTCAAGAAACAATGCAAACAGCAGTTAGCTTTCAGAATTAGTGAGATGCTACCGGGAAAACATATCCCACAGGCATAATATAATGCTTCCCACATATTATAGGGCCACCCTAGACCTCTAAAAAAAGTTGAAAAAGCATCTATTTCTCTATAATATAGATCCTCGGCTGATATATTTAAGGATATATAATAGATAAGCTAGTATACTTACTAGTAAATTAATATTATAGATGATATTATAACTTAGGTGAATATCCTTATTAGCTATAGGTGGATTAGGCCCTATTTCCTCCTAATAGATGTATTAAAAAATAGGCCATTTTCACTTTTTTTAGAGGTCTAGGGTGATCCTATAATATGTGGGAAGCATCTATACTTGCCGTAAAGAGCTGCGCGTGCAAATAAGTCCTTCCACATCGAAGCTCCACAAGATGGCCCCCAATCAGAGGACCTATTGGACAAGCAACACTTCCTCCCGTAAACCTAATTCTACTCTCGCATCAACCCGGCTTATCAATATGCCTGATGGGGAGAACATTGCTGGGGGAAACAGTTTGCGCAGATATTGTAGAATATCACAAGTGCGTGACAAAAGCATCGACGTGTGTAGCATTTATACTTATCAGCTTAGCGTACTGTGCATGAAGAGAGAAGTATATAAAAGTCAGACTTTGGGCATTGCTCTATTATTGCGTTGAAAGATGCGATAATGAGATTGACATTGAAATACATTTGTCTGAAGCCACCGAAAAGGACACAAAAGATCTCGTGACCCATAATTGAATGGCTGAAGCCCTCATATTTCTCTACACATATCCATGTGCTACAGTTCTCATTTCCAGCAGATTAGAATCTTCCACCAAGGATCTCTATTCTTAGCGGCCCCAGTGATAGTGCTCTTAGTGTCAGCAGTGGAATCGAGTCATGCTGACCATGGATGACCCTCTGGGCCAAGCTTCGCACCCAAGAAGCCGAGTTTAAGCAATTTTTTCTCGGTGATCTCTTGCTTGTGTTCCTCCATCTCATCGACATCCCCTGTTTCATATTAGCACATGTTTCTAGCAGCTATTGAGTCGAACGGGTCACCCACAGTTCACGCTAAGGAATGAGCCTTTGAGATAGTCAGCTTTTGGCTGAACAAGATACAATGACAATCCACCGGTCTGAATGCCTTTATCAAGAGCGAATGGTGTGAGCTGATCAACAACCATGCCGCGATTCGTTTCAGTCGCTGCGACGATACCCGGGTGCACCGTGAAGACACGGAGGTTTGGCTTCTCGGCATCGAGATACTCCGCCAACTTCAACAACGCCATTTTACTGCTGGAGTAGGCGCTCATCCCGGGAGCTGTGAAGGATGCACCGAGAGTCCCGAGGATGATCAGAGTTCCAGATTCAACAGCCTTGAGGTAATAGTGAGCCAGGATATACGATCCTTTGACGTTCACCTCGAAGTCTCTAAACCAAGTTTTAGGGTCAAGGTCGCCAGCAGGCCCACCGGCCAGGCTACCAGCCGCATGAAGTACGACATCAATAGTACCCAGCTCAGCGGTTGACGTCTTGAAAAGGTTTTCCACCTCCGTCTCGTTGGTCAGGTCCGCAGTGAGGCTTAACACTTTGGTCGAAGGACTGATAGAAGTAACAGCGCTGGCAGGCTCTTCTAACAGGGCCTTGTTACGTCCCACAAGCACGATAGCCTTAGCACCAGCGGTAGCCCAAGCCCGAGCTACTTCCTAAAGAGGGTCAGCATTGTCCAGGAATGGGGTTTTTGGTGAACCTACACCTCCCAAGCCGCCAGTAGCGCCCGTAATCAGGATAGTCTTACCCTTGGCGCTGAGTTCTGGGTTCTTAGGGTCGATGGAAGGATACACCTCGCGGCGAAGCGACTTCGTGAGTTGAAATGGAAGGGTAAAGGCATTAAGATCCATGTTGTGAACGATTCCGGGAGTCAATGCAGTAAAAGAGGCTATGTGAAATGAGAATGTATAATGGGCAAGTAATCCGGAGCGATGAAAAGTTGCTGCTATGGCGAGATATATAATGTGCAGCGTCTTGAGGCTTTAAGTAGATGCCACCATTGCCATGCAGCACTCGACGGAAGGTGATCCCGGCTCAGATTGGATTTGAAAGCATTAGAATAGTATAAATAAAATTTCTATGGTCATTATGAAATGCTTTGAAATACCATGAAGAGGTTTTTCTACGTTTCAGCTCTTTTGCTCTTTCGGCGAAAGTGGGCCTTTTCCGTCTGTTATTCGAGCACATGCTGTGCAATACATGGTAGAAAGACGAACCAGAGCCAATAGAACTAGTGGTTATGACTCCGGGACAACCCTAGAGGTCGTCATTACTTGCAAGATAGGAGATTGGCAACGTAATACCTACCTAGTCTGGCTCAACGTAGAAGAGATTTCCTTCTTAGGACTAGTATATACATTAGCACGAAATGGAGTTAATTTATGTAACTCCGTAATTCGATGTTGTGAGGAAAACTTTCCGTTTTCGGCATAGTATTACAACTTGAACACATGCATGCGATAGAACGTAGTTCATGCAGACAGGTATTAATTTCCTCATAATCTTTGGTTGTATGGGATAAGCATTATGAAATTGAATTTGATCCTCACAGAATATCGCTACCCGGGGTATCGACACAGGTAGGAAGGATAAGCATTATATAGCGAGCTGCAGTCCTTTCAGAGATTCAGTTTGCCGTGAGAACGATCCCGTCCGCTGAAAAAAACAGTTATTCGCGGTTTTACTTTGCATTTATGCAATTCTGCCTGGGCTGGGTGGTGAATCGCCCGTGTCCCATTCAGTCTTTTCCTCACCCAAAATGAACTCAATGGTAGCCCCTCCCTCCCGAACTAGGTCCTCGTGCAGCACCCATGCCCTGTACCACGTATTATTATTTACTTTTACGCTCTGCACAAATATCCCCTTCCCACCCTTTCTGTCTGCGGTGATTCTCAACGTGCTGTTCCCCACATTCATAGTAATGTCATCAAATCGGGGACTTAGCAAGAGATACACGGGTTGTGTGACAACGGGATAGAGTCCTAGCCACGTCCAGATGAGCCAACTACTCAAAGCTCCCGCGTCGTCATTACCGGGCAATCCGCTTGCATCGCTACCGTAAAATGCGTCTGTAATATTACGTGCCATGGCCACACTCTTCCACTGCCGGCGGGACAGATAATTATACAGAAAAGGCGTCATAAAACTGGGTTCATTGCCCGGGTTGAATATCATCGTGCCAGCACTGTTGCCGCCTGCGTCTGAATTAGATAGACCCGGAATAAACATAGCATCGAGACGACGCTCAGTAGATGCTGGCCCACCCATCATCTCAATAAGCGTAACCATATCAAACGGTATCGTCCAGGAGTATTCCCACGGTACGCCTTCATAGGCAATGGCAAGCCAGTCACAGGCGCCACATGAAAGAGGATTCTGGGGTGAATGCGAGCCGTTGGCATATGTAGGAGCCAAGAATCCAGTAAAATTTAGCGAGGTAAGGTTGGGATCCCAGAGATTTTTCCAGCCTTGCGATCGATTTAAATAAAGAGAAACATCCTGAGGAGCTTCGCCGCGTGCAACCTGAGAAAGGGACCAGTCATTGAGCGAATATTCAACAGTCTTGCTTAGACTGCGTCCAAAAGAGGGAGTCACAAATCCGTACTTTTTCCAGTCTTCCAGAGCGCCCCGTCCCTCTTTGGTGCTGCCAGATGGGTCTTCGAAATCGAAGTTGTTGTAGGGGACGAGCTCGGCGTTGGTCTTCATGGCCGCATACCCATCCTTCCAGTTGATTCCTGGAAGACCTTTGACATAGGCATCCGCAAGCACGTTGTCGGAGTTGCTGCCTCCCTGCACACGGCCGTTGTGATTGTGTGCTCGACCTTCGGGCATGAATCGTTCGTGCCTCCAGATGTCGATCATAGATCTGATGATATCCACCATTCTTTGCGGTACCTATATCGCGGATACAAAGTTAGTTAAATGTAACTAAGATGGTTACAGTACATTATTAGTGTCTCAATACGCCACACTATGTGGTGTCTCGGTAACAACTGACTCTGTGCCTGGAGTTCAACGTACAATTAGTGTATGTAGGCTATGTAAACATCTAAATGTGTCCCAAAGCGTGTAGAAGTCGTCATAGTAAGGCTCACTGGAATTCCAGTTTGGATTTTCGCCGGTTCTGTCGGATGGAAGAAGATGACCATGGTATAGGGCGGTGTAGAACATGGTTTTCTCAGTGGCGTTGTCGGAATTTATCTCTATTTTGGATAGAACTTCTGTGTTCCATGCTGTCTTCGCTTCCGCTACGGTCTTCTCGAGATCCCAGTGCGGAATCTCATCTTCAAGAAACGCACACGCTTTCTCTGCCGATATCCACGATATACCGACTTTCGATACCACAGTGGTGGCATTGGAAGGGAATTCAAAGAGCGCACCTACACGATTGGCGTACTGATACCCCACAGTACCACCACTCATGTACGTTGAGTCACTGAAGGTGGTCGACGTGAAAGTCGCGTTTGGCCAATAAGGATCAGTGGCAGGCCCAGAGAAGAATTTGGCTGTAGCAGGAGACGTGTCGAAGTGTCCGCAAAAGTAGACTCGATAGTCTCCTCCACCGGTCCAGCCTTCTCTCCAGACACCATAACCAGTGTATTGATCCCCCGTCTCACTTCGTTCCAAAACTCCATTGCTGTACCACTGTTCCCTCTTGCCTTTAGAAGGGATGATATGGCTAAGATCAACCAAAATATGCTTGGAATCATGAGCAGGGTAGGTGTATTTCATGATCCCAGCGTGATGAGTTGCACTCATCTCGGCTACCACGCCACTCTGAAGACTTGTCTTGTAATAACCAACGTTTGCGACATCGGGTCCTATCCGTGGTTGCATATACGTCAGATTATCCATTATATCGACTCCTTCCAAGCTTGTCAGGGGCATTTGAGGCACTATGCCGTACTACATTTCGTGGATACAAAGTTAGTTTCATTCAACTTGGATTGATGCACTGGGTGATCAAGGCCCCACAACGACACTCAATCTGGGCCCGGACCAAGAGAACTTACCGTCGGAGCTCCGCCTGTTCCACTCTGATGAAGCATTGTAATAGCTGTCACGTTCCCATCCGGCGTATAGCCTGCATTAGCAGCAAATGATGTGTCCCATCTATGACGCGAGATTCAAATGTCAGCCTATGAAGGGGTTATTGGAGTTAGTATAATACCTTGTGGTGTCAATCCCCACCTTCACAGCGCCGAATGGCAGTGTGGCTCCCGGAAACACATTGCCACTGCTGTACGCACTTCCACGAATTGGTCCTTCTGTCCCGATGAATAGATCAACGTATTGTGTGTAATCATTCGTTTCAGCAGCGTACGTTAATATAGGTATTGTACACCACCAAGGGATATTTAGGCGCATTTTGTCGAAATCTGACAGGCATTAAAATTGAGAATACATCCAAAATGCGAACTTGGGCGGCGTGGACGACTTTATGGCTTTAGAATGGGCTGATCATGGGTATTCAGTCGACATCCGGGTTAAAGGTTGGGGTATTTTGCGGGGAATACGGATTTATTACCCAAGTGATCCTGGCGCGCGAGTGCCAATGTATCCCACACTCACAGAAAGACCTGTAGTATATCTATCTAAGAAACCCTATATCTTGAACAAGTAAAATAAGACAAAGAAGAGTAAAGTTTATTAATAGAAATACTTTCCTAGTATCCTACTTCCGCCTAAAAAAGTTGTAATCTTAGGAGGGAGAGGTGCTTTACGTATATTATATAAAGTAGTAAGTATTGTGAGTGTAGGCTATTTCCACACCGGGGTGTGAGGGAATTCGGTACTAGTTGGTGGAGATATCATAAAGGCTATCCCGGGAAGGTGTTAGCCGGACGGCAAATGGAGCAATGATGGACCGATTGTGCCAAGATTGAATAAATCAAACTTGGCAAGACGCCCATTTTGACCTGAAGGACATTGGGCAGGGCTCAAGATACTCAAAAGTACATTGTGATTCTCGCAAATCGACTAGATCTTTTCACAAAAGAGCTTTGTACCTCCTTGGAAATGCCGGAGTGTCTACAGCTTACGGAAAACATTCATTTGATCTGCTGATAAATACATATGCAGTATCAGCCTTAACAAAGTCTTCTTCGAATGTTCCCTAGTGGTTATGAGCTATAGAGCCAGCGCCACTAATCCTGATTTAGGCAACGCACTCGCGTCGTATTGACCGATCATATATGCATAATCAATCTTGACGAATCAAAACACACATCCTCAAGCCCCAGACAGATACAGTGTTCAGATATAATTCCGCGTTTTGAGACCCTAGACACCTCATATGAAAGTATAAATACGTACATCAAACTCGCCTGAATTTCTTTCAAACTTCAGACCCTTCCTAACTTCTTCTCAACCATATTTTCCCCAAAATCAGATTGATCTTATTTACATCTACTACTGAACAACCACTCGACAAACATGAAAGCCATTGTCGTCGATACTTTTGGTCCCCCATCCAACCTAATCATCAAAGACGTCCCTAAACCAGTTCCCCAACCAGGCCAAGTCCTTATTCGAATCAAAGCATTTGGCCTCAACCGCGCAGAGATGTACATGCGCCGCGGAGAGTGGGCCGAGTCAATGCCCATAATTGGAATTGAGTGCGTCGGCATCGTCGAAGAATGTCCAGATAACTCCTTCCGTGTTGGCACCGCAGTGGCTGCTTTGATGGGAGGTTTGGGTCGCACCATTAATGGCTCTTACGCCGAGTACACTGTGGTGCCCGTTCAGAATGTCGCCACGCTAGCCGAGAGTGAAGGTGATCTATGCTTGCCATGGGAGCAGGTTGCTGCTATACCGGAGACTTATGCAACAGCTTGGCTGTGTCTGTTTGGAAATCTGGAGCTGAAGAAGGGACAGACATTGCTAGTGAGGGGTGCTACAAGCGCGCTGGGGCAAGCGGCGGTTCGATTAGCAGCCTATTTTGGAGCCCGTGTCACAGGAACGACTAGAAACCCTGCACGGTATTCTCAGCTTTTCGAGGCCGGTGCTGAAGCCGTCGAGCTGGAAAGCTCTGATCTCGCAGAACGTCTGAACCTACGCGAAGAAACCAAGTTTGACGCTGTGCTTGAACTTATTGGAAATACCACGTTGCTGAAGTCTCTCAATCTTGTGCGCCGAGGTGGTCGTCTTTGTCTTGCTGGCTTTGTAGGAGGACTTGATCCGATCCATGACTTCAATCCGTTGCTGCAGATGGTTAGTGGTGTCCACCTGAGTTTTTTCGGAAGCTTTAGTATCGGAAACGACGCTTTCCCACTCTCTGAGGTGCCGTTCCAGAAAATTTTGAAGCTGGTAGCTAGTCGAGAGTTGGAAGTGAAGCCGTCCAAAGTTTTCCGATTTGATGAGATACAGAAAGCACATAAGATGATGGAAGCAAATGAAGCCAATGGAAAGCTGGTGGTTTTGAGTTACTAGAAACATGTACAGACTAGTTTTCACTGTAGCTTGGAAGAGAACAGGTTCTCCAAATCTTGTGATTGTTCCGGTAGAAGAGTTCTGTCCCATGCTACACTCTCCAGTTTTTCTTGAATCATTGTGTAATTGGAAGCACCGGAATCTTTCACATGATCAAGAAGCATTTTTCTGAAAATTTCCTTTTGGTCTGCGTTGCATTTCGCCGTATATGCAGTGGCAAGGATCCAGCCTAATTCTGCTGAGGGAACATCATGACCTAACCATCGTGAACTTACGATGAGCTCGAGTTTCCTTGCATATACCGGTTCTACGTAAACGGTATCCACTCCAAATCTTGCCCGAAGAGCGTTGAGATGAAGAATCGCTGCTAGACGAAATGCTTCTATAATTGTGGGGTTTCCATTAGCTCTTTGTGGAGAAACTGAGCCAAGAGCTAGGAGTTGGCCAAGGATTGGTATAATCTGCATTCCTTGGAAGACTGGATCCTTCCAGACATTTCGACGATGCAGCTCAATAATGATTCTCTTGTGTAATCGTTGAATTGTTGAAAGGATATTTCCAGTTATAAGGATATCTAAATCGCGGGTACAAAGTTAGTTAAAGGCAACTAGGGTAGTTACAGTGCATCATCAGTATCTTAGTATGCTACGCTACGTGGTTTTTAATAACAAACTACTCTATACCTAGAGTTTAACATACCTGGAGCTGCATGCCTCATGGTCAGCAGGCTGATTTCTTCCTTGGTTGCGTCCTCAAGAAGATGTAGCGGGGCTGGAAAGAGCGGGGGTATGTCTTGAAGGCATGAACCATTTACGTCTGCCAAATATAGCATTGTTCTTAATATAGGAGTGGTGTCCAGTGTTTGTATGCCACCTCGAAGATTAATCATAAGACGCAAGCCATTTCGATGAACTTTGAAAGCTGCAGTATCGTGTATGAGATTCTTGGAAAGCTTAGCTTATGCGTTCGGAACCATACAGATCTAGAAATTACCTACAGCGCAACAAAGGAATGTCAAGACAGCAATGATAGAATCATCTGTGCAGCAGTGCAGAGGATGACTGATCTGGTTCTGGAGCTCCTGCGTGGCCGATAGTGAAAGTTTGAGATACTCATTGCTTGGCCGAGTCTGGTTGAGATGGCATAGATGCCACGATGAGATGGCCAATAGCTGGCGGAACCCTAAACTGATTCGTGCAAGCGTGAGAAAGCCGATGTTCTGCATTGTAAGAAACATAACACAGGACTGATCAAAAACTAAGCGCTTTTTAGATCGGTGTTACTGTATCGGACAATCAGGGCCACCCACGATGATCGTAAAGCTCATATTCACTGTAGTTCATTTGGATTGGGGGTTTAAAGAACGGGTCGAAACGACCAAATCCAGGAGATATTGTTAATTGTTCACTCGGTACTACGGATGCTACTCCAATACTCTCGGGAAGGTGACTATCAAAGGTAGACGTTGTCCGTAGTAGAAGAGGAGTCGCATCCAATTCGATTTCATCCTGCCGGATCTTCCGGCGTCCTTGTCTTTTAAGGTCACGGACTTGTTGATGGTGATACCGACTCGCCCGACTTCTGATACGTCTCCGGGTCGATTGTGATTGATTTTCCAAAGGGCTGATAGTAACAAACTCGAATTCCATTTCCGACCTAGGCTCTTGTGAAAGAGAACGCATAGATTGATGAACTGATTCTTCCATTTCGTAGCTGGTCTGAATTACTCGCAATGTCGACACTTCAAATGTTGAGAGCTTACATCGTCTTATTGAGTTGTTGCTTCCTCATGCAAGTGCGTTATCCCAATACAGAAGGTGGAGTACTCGCGCCACGCTATGAATAGACTAGCGTGTCGCGAATAGCCGCGCATAAGGAAACGGCCGATGAGCAGCGGAGAGGGGGGAAGGGGCCAGACAGCTTTTTTTTGCCGTCGCACGTATGCACACGACTGAATATGTGCAGCGTAGTGCATGATAGGCTTCCAGCCCACCCTCAGTTATGATGAGCACAAGTGGTTCAACCCAAGTTTTATTTCCCGGGCAGGTGAGAACAGAAAATGAAAGTTCAACGAACAGAAGCTAATATAGGACTCCTGTATTATTCATAGCCCTAAGACTATCAGGAACTATTAACGTGTCTTAACGTGTCTTCTTCTTCGCAATTGATTGGTGAAATCAGTCACGGTATCAACACTAGTTTGAATCTTAATACGCTATAGTACGTAGTGCCTTAATAACAAAAAGCCCTCTAGGTAGCTTCTAAGCTGTATCCTTTTATACTATACGCATCAATTGATAGGTTCACTTTAAATTAGGATAAGCCGACGCCGATACTGTGTTTGAAGCGATGAAAAGCGAAATACAAAATGCGGTGCAACTTAGAGGTACAACTTGTGATGGCGCAGAATGTGGAGTGCGGAGTGCGGAGTGCGGAGTGCGGAGTGCGGAGTGTTGTATTTTTAATCTGTATACTAACAGTGTGTCCATCAACCAAATAATTTACTTGGTTGACGTCAGGGCTCTACTGTAAGCAAATGTGGACCCTCTGGACCGATCGATTCAACCGGTTGCTTTAACGTAAGCAGATAGTCTTGAAGTGATTGGCCATAGTTTAGTCCGCCCACTGTAGTGCTCCAGCGCCCTGATGTCAACCAAGTAAGTTATTTGGTTGATGAACACGCTGGCTAGGTACGACATACCCCTGGATAGAGTATGCGGGGGCATCGGTGGTTTTTCGCTATGGGTGGATTGACTTTACCTAATCCAGGACGGTAATTGGTACGTTCATACCTACCCGGTTAACGGCTCGAGGCTGCGGATTATCAATCCTAAGCGAAGCTAAATAACCATTCCCCCCAGCCCCGGAGTATGCCAACCGCGATGCTACGACTGACCCATGGCCTCCCTGACGGTGCCCTCAAGACCTGACATCGAACTTGCCGACGGTCCCTCGGACGCCGTCGGCGCCCTCGCCTTCTCGCCCGCGGCCAACCACCTTGCCGTCGCGTCGTGGGACTCCAAGCTTCGCATCTACGACCTCACCCAATCGCATACTGGCCAAGGCAGAGCGTTGATCTCGTTCGACGGTCCCGTGTTGGACTGTCAATGGCTGAAGGTACATAACGCCCCCCGCCTCTTTTAACTAGCGGGACGACCCGCTCACACTACCGCTACACTTAGGATGGCCACAACGTCGTCGGCTCTAGCGCAGATAAAACGGCCCGCCTTCTGAATATAGGCACCGGCGTTACCCAGCAGGTCGCCGCTCATGACGAGCCAATCAAGTGTATCCGTGCCTTTGAGGTCAACAATACTGAGATGATCGTGACTGGCTCGTGGGACAAGACCATCAAGTATTGGGACTTGCGGCAGCAAAGTCCGACAGCCACTGTCGAGTGCAAGGAACGCATCTACTCCATGGATGTCAAAGCCAAACTGCTTGTCGTTGCAACCGCTGATCGCTGGCTGCAGGTTGTGAACCTTGACAGCCCCACCACCATCTACAAGACTGTGCAGAGCCCCTTGAAATGGCAGACACGGGTCGTGAGCTGTTTCAACGACGCTTCTGGATATGCCATCGGTAGCGTCGAGGGCAGGTGCGGGTTCCAATACGTCAACGACAACGACTCCAGGTACATCATCTATTGGGGAGGCTTCGTGATCCCTCCTTCATCTCCTTGCTGATCTATCGCATAGCCTGAATTTCACCTTCAAATGCCACCGCGAAGCTCCTGTCAACGCTACTACCAAGGTCTACTCCGTCAACGCCATTTCATTTCACCCCGTCTACGGCACCTTTAGCACCGGAGGTGCAGATGGAACCTTCCATTTCTGGGACAAAGATTCGCACACGCGATTAAAGGCATTCAAACCTGTTGGGGGCTCCATCACCGCCTCAGCCTTCAATGCCGATGGTACCATTTTCGCTTATGGGATTGGCTATGACTGGAGCAAGGGATATAGCTTCAATAACCCACAGTATCCTTTGAAAGTTATGCTGCATCCGGTCCAAGAAGACGAGTGTAAACCTCGCGGCTCAGAGAAGAAGAAGTAGTATGCGAATGAGCAGTGGAAGAGACTCATGTTCGAAAAAAAAAAGTTGTGACTAGGATGTCTACGGCCAAGCCAAGTAATTGGGCAGCTGGAGTTTCTTTCAAGAGAAAAGCGGATACTCGCACTGGTGAAGAAATAGCGAGGCATTGTAATTTCTATGCAAGATTTCCCTTTTTCTTGCTCTCTTCCGTGATTGCCGCCCTCGCTATTTCTTCACCAGTGCGAGTATCCTGTCACCCCTTCTAAGGTTTTTTGAGACATCTCTATGATCTTCCTCGTCGGCCCTGTTCAAAATGCACAAGATTCACCTATTACCACATATGTATGTCACGAGCCGTTATTCGTTCATTATGGAGTTATTGAGAATTTCTTAGCATTAACATGTCCTTAACGCACCAAGCGTCCGCGTCTATATCCTAGCATAACTCCGCCTAAGCAGCGGCGCTGACATCCTTTCTTTTGGAGAACCTCAAATAGATGAGCGCTCGATTGGCGATATTATCAAACTCGGAGACCATGGGAATCGTGTACGGTGGGCTCGTAATCTCAACATCATATCTCATCAAAATACCTGCCACTAGACCGATCATCTGCTTTTCGGTAAACACCCTGCCGGGACAGTGGGTGCTCCCACCCCCGAAGGGCTTGGTGGTCTTGGCATGTCCTTCACCCTTACTACTAAGATCCTTGTCTAAGAAGCGGTGTGGATGGTAGCCATCTGGGTCGGGATGCAACTTCTCATCGAAATGCATCAGACCGCAGGGGATGGTGACGACATTCCCCTTCTGCAGACACCATGCTCGGTCCTTGCCTATGACCTGCGTATCGGCAATGACTTCCCGCACGGTCAGAGAGTTGTTATGCATGCGTAGTGTCTCGTGCCAGATGGAGCGAAGAAGAGGTACTTTCTACGGAATGATCTGGACGAGCTCGGCGGGTGCAAGGCTCTGGTAGCCCGCCGCTGTGAGCTCGTCTCTTACTTGGTCGATGAGTCCGGGCAAGCTAAAGATCCGAAACAGAGACAGTATTCCTTGGACGGGACCGTCACGTCATTGAACAAACCACCGAGCCAGAATGCTACTTTGACATACGAGTTAGACTTTGGATATTTGGATTCGAAGCAAGAGATCTATAAACTGATGGATGTGAACAAGGGCATTTATGGCTATAGTTATGAGTACACTGAGGGCGTTGAAAACCCTGGGGACTATGAGCGCTAAACTGTCGCGAGTAAGAACATTGGATGTCTATGTTGGGAAGAATGGGTGCCGTTCAATTACTGAGGAAACTTGATGGATTCGGGAGATATCTTTTACCTATTGATACTGTTTATAGAGCTAGATTACGCGTACATCGCTAATATTGAACTTATGGGAGACTAGAGCAGGGATGTTACGGTGCATAACCAGAGTCTTATTTTAAATCCGTGGTGCCATGTTATGCCTTGGTGATAAATGACACCGTACCATTGAATAGACGCAGACTAGTAACGCACTTCGAGCATTTACACATGATTTAGCTTGTCAATGTGTATGTGTTGAGCCCGTGATGATATGTCATCTAGATTACACGCCTGTTGGGATCTGCCACAATGCAATCCAATACTGCGGGTACAAAGTTAGCTAAAGACAACTAGGGCAGTTACAGGACATGATTAGTATCTCAATACGCTACGCTGCTTGCTGTCTTGATATTGAACAACACGCTTTAGCGGTCAAATTATTCTTGGAATCTTTCAGTACGCCCGTTGGAACTATCGCGGTTGTAGATAACAACTCTTGAGATCATGGTCTGTGTTTTATCATACCTAGACTACCATTTGAAAAATTTGGAAAGAATACATATACAAAGCCCCAAAATCGCGCAAACATCATCAATCACGAACCATTACGTTTTGGTTATCCCCCCCTCTTTTCATCATGGTGACTTTGAACTATATTACTGCTTCCATCCATCTCATATTGTGTCTCTCGCGATATCGCATATTTGTTTTCCGCGGGCATTTCATGTACCTGCCCTCGCGCCCCAGATGTCGCATCGCCTTTACCCTGCTCGCCTTCCATTTCGTGTCTGGGCATATCGGCAGGAAGCTCACTCTGAGCAAGATACCGGTATTTAGTAGCTGCATCGTCAGAGATGAGATTGGTGTGCTTGTCGGTCATTCCAATTGCGTCCATTTCGTTCTCTGGTTGATGCAGTTCATGTATCTCACTTGCATCTTTCTCCGCCAATTGATTGGGGACTTTGGAGGTGGTTTTACGCCGCCTAACGACGATAAAAGCGATTAGGAATAAGATCAAAACCAATGCGCCTATTCCAGCGCCTATACCTGCTTTTGCTCCAGTTGATAAGCCTGAGCTTGGAAGTGGTAGCTCCGGACCCTGATTTCCCTGGTTGCTGTTCTCAGTTGGATTACCACCTTTAGAGGGAATGTTTATGGTAACAATATCTTGTTCGGGCATTTTCGAGGCAAACTTGCCTTGGTGAACGGAGAAGTTTGATCGTTCGTAGTCAGCAATTACGTATGCTTCTTGTAAGAACGTGCGACCCAAGGTATATTGTGTATCATTGGCGGCTCTGCGAATGGGAAAGTAGTTGGTTGCGTTTTGGTAATAAGGGTGCGATGCTTGCAGGTCGAAAGCGCTGTATGGAAGTTGAATTGTCACTGCCTTCGCTATGTTGTTGTCATTTCCGAGGTAGAAGGTTACTACAGGCTGTAACTCTCGTAGTTTCGAGCGCATGGTGTCGTTGACGAGGTAGAGATCCGTATTGGAATCGTACGTAAGGCCGAACGCATCTGCGAATTTGTCGCATGATTCCTTGGGCAGCCAAATGTGTGGAACGGTAGAGTCAATGAGGGTGAGCACGGAGGAGTCGATGAAGCTGCGCGAGCCGAGTAAGGTATTGGAAGCGGTGATACGCTGCAGGCCGATACTAAGTACGCGCGAATCATCCGCGCTGAATGAGAAGGTTTGGTTATTCGGCGTGAAGCGGGAGGCATCATAACCACCCAGCGTAAGACTAGCCGGTAGCTGTGGTATTCGGTATGCTGCGCCTGCAGTGTATGCGAAAGAAAGACTCGGTATCTTATTAGAATCCTTCAGATTGCGCATGAATGACTTTTGAGGGTTGTCGAAATCCGTAAAATTGGACGGTTTAGGTCCTAGGCCAAAAAGACCGACATAGAAGTCTTTCGTCGCAATGCCAGCCACTACTTGTCCGTCTAAGCTCATCCCGCCTGAATTTTGAAGCATCAAGCCGACATTATCAAGCCCGAAGATCCCGTTCCCTTCTATCCCAAGTCTGTCGCCGAGGTTCAAACTGTACAACCCGACAGGTTTCCAGGTAGAGGAGGCATTCGTCAAGAATCCGTTGCTCTGCTTCCCGTTAAATTCCATTGCGCCCCGTAACTGTCCGCAGTTGGCTGGATCCGACACTATGCATCCTTCCGGTACCGGTATGAAGGTCTCGTGGCCAGCGGTGGAGGGCAACACTCGAAAGTTTTGCTCTGGTGTTCCGACTCGGACAAGGAACGTGGACCAGCGACCATCATTCCCATCCCAGAATTGTGACGGCGCGAAAACGAAAGGTTTAGGTGTCTCATCTCGTCGTATCCTCCCTTTGACATCCTCCATGTCGGTGGAGTGCTACGCGCTCTGCGACTGGAGCAGTGATGAAGAATGTAGTGGCAGTGTCATGGAGATGGATGAAGGATCAGTATTTAGCAAATGGAAAATAACCCAACGGCATTTCTCCCATTATTTACCAGATCGGGCTCTGGAATCTGGGCATTGAGTGGCATGCTTCCCCTAAGGGTTAGATTAGCAGCATTGGCAAGTAATCTCTGCTCTTCATCAAACATAAAGAGGTCAGCACTCTGCGTAAAGACTAACCTAAAGCTATGGAAAACACCTACAACTTCGTTATCATGCCCTAAAGCGAGCTGGTCAGCTTACCCTAATGGCCCGTGTCGTGGGCATAAGAAATTAGCGTCAGGATTCCTCCGTCGCTGGCAACGCAAAACCACACAAATAGTGAACACTAGAACATAATCATGTGCGATCAGTGATCACGGTGATTTGCCTTCCAAGGCGCCTACATTGAGTCCTTGCCCAAAATTACATCACTATCTAGGTAATGTCGAGCTAATCTTTGAGCAGAATCGCAAGCCGAAAGTAATTTTCTCTTCGCAATCGATTGATTTAATCAGTCATAGTATCAAAATCAGGTAAGACTGCGGCCAGAATAACATTGTTTGACATTTCTGTCTCAGTGTTCAGTCAAGCTGGACGATTTGTTTAATTGTGTAGCCCAAGGTTCAACTGAAATCTCATCATGCATGAGCAGTTACACCCACGAGACCTCATTAATATCTTTTTCTTTAGAACATTTCCATAGGGTTGAATAGATCCACCAAACACTTCGATGGAGATTGGGGGCCAAAAACACCAAATTAGTGTTCCTAATCCTGTCGGGCAGGATCAAGAGGTATGCTTCCTACAATCTCATCTATCTCTTTCAGTACCTCGGGGGTGAGCTTGTCCAGTACTTTCAGCGCCTGGCAATTCTCCACAATCTGTTCCGGACGCGATGCCCCGGTGATCACAGACGATACGTTCGGGTTCTTCAAGCACCAGGCTAGCGACAATTGAGATTGCGTGACGCCCAGTCTGTCGGCAATCGGCTGGTAAACGTGTGTCAGCTCGATCTGCATGAAATATAAAGAGGGAATGCATGCATACCTTGAGTTTCTTGGCCTTCTCGATCATATCCTTCCACTCTGAGTTCCCATACACGTCCTTCATATAATTCAGGAACTTATCATTGCCCTGTGACAGTCGTGACCCCTGAGGCGGCGCATCCGGGCTATCATTGTACTTTCCACTCAATATACCCAGTCTCAATGGCGAAAAAGTCGTCAATCCGATTCCGAACCGGCTGTACAGTCTTTGGAACTCGCCATCGACCTTGTTTCTCACGAGGAGGTTGTAGTGAGGCTGTTCCACAACAGGCGCGATGAGTCCAAGCTGCTTAGCAATTCCGCAGGCTTCGGCAATCTCGTCTGCGGACCACTCACTGGTTCCCCAGTACATGGCCCATCCTTTGACTTCAATCACGTGATTGAAGGCGCGGACCGTCTCCTCCATGGGAGTCAGACGGTCGGGCCGGTGCGCATACACGATATCGACGTATTCAAGATCCAACCTTTTCAGAGAGGCTTTCAAGCCCTCAATAATGTGCTTGCGCGAGAGTCCATGGTTGTTCACGAGGACTTCGCCATTTGCGCCACCCCAATTCAGTTTGGTAGATATGACTATGTCGTTTCGGTTCCAGTTGTACTTTTTGATGGCCTGGCCCATGACGATTTCAGACTGGCCGCCCGCGTAGGATTCGGCTGTATCGAAAAAGTTGATGCCGCAATCATACGCCTGCTTCATGCAGGAGAATGTGAGCTCTGCAATGAAGTTTCAGTATATACGATTGCTTTTCTGTGTCTAGACGGTTTCCAATTTACCATTCTCGACATGACCTCCAAATCTACGGTTCGGTCAGCACTATGTTGTTGTTGTTTGACTCCGTTTCGGACAACCTACGTGAGCCATCCGCCCAAACTCAGAGCAGAGACATGAAGACCGGAGTTGCCTAGGCGGCGATACTCCATGCCTGTTTCCCTGGGCTCCTTCCACGCCATTATTTTCCTTTGATCACACTTTATATTTGAAATTCGTCGAAGGAAACAAAGTATCGACGCAAAATGGAAAATTCCTCTGTAGCTTTCTGCCAGAGAAGTGGCCGTCTGCAATGAACCTCCATCTATGGTGGCCACCCCACCCCCACTGACGATGAAAATGGATAGGCGCTGCAGAAAAAAAGTAAGGCCGAGGTGCCGCGGCATTTGATGCCCTCCTCATCAAGCTAGCTTTACTTGGAGCTTCAGATCTCGGACGGAACCCCAGATCTGGACAAGCTGCACAAAAGTTCGATTGCGGAGATTCCCGTTCAAGTCTGCGGGGTAGCGTCATTCGATGGTCAAATTGCGTGATCGACTATTTGCCCTTGGACCTCAGTGCTGTTAATGATAGGCAGCCAGACAGGGCAATTCGTACGAATTTGCCATATCTGAGACCCACGTTACAATTGCTGTCATGACATTTAATGTTTGAATTGATCAATCCTCACAGAGTATTGCTACCATGGGTATTGACGCAGACAATTGCTGTCATTTTAGCTTCTCTCTGGCCGATAAGATGATTTGAAATTACACTGCAAACCGAAAATCCAATCGTTTGTTTCCCTCTCCCTCACGCGAAGCAACGTCTGCCTGATATGCGACCCTTTCTTCCACGCTCATGGCTGACCATTTCCTCTCCTTCTCCTTGTTCAGCCGCACTAAAGTCCATCGCTGCACCACCATCACAACCAATGATAGCGCACAGATAGCCACCAAAACCGTATTTCCCACTTTATAGTAGGGGCCATCCCAGCGACGATATATCTGCGAACCAACGAGGGAGCCGATCTGGACAATGACGTTGTACGTAGCCGCAGTGATTGCTCGTTTCTTTACATCGAATGTGTTCTCGGAGATCCAGGATGAGGCGAGTGGGTGGAAGTACGGGTACCCTGAGTAGTCGAGGTCAGTTTCCACATTGGAATTAAACAAAATAAGGTCACTGTACCAGAAATCAAAGTAATCAGCGTGAACCTGCCCCACTCACGACCGCCATCTGGGAGGGTCAGGAGAGCAATGAGCAACGGCATGATCCAGAATTCGCCGAATATAATGTGCAGAGTTCGCTCGTTGAAGTAATCGCTGCTATATGCTAGCGCTAACATAGTTATGATCTGTAAGAAGGCCGAAGGGACAGTAAGCATATTGCTGTTGAATGTACTGAAACCTGTCGAGTTTGTAAGTTCTTGATAATTCTTTTGAATCTAAGTCAACATACCGATGCGCTTAAGTGTGAGCGTCAAATATCCTTGAACAGGAGAGGCTGGTATGTACGCAACGAGCCCGATCAAATACAAACCCCACATTGATCTATCGCTCCAAGCTTCACGAATATCCTTCCAACTTGCTGGCTCATGAATAGCCGTCAAACCTTTGGCGGGATCGTCGCGAAGAATTCGCTACAAGGTGTTAGCCTATGCTGTATATCTAGACCTCTGAAACTCACATTGACTACGATAACTTCTTCACGTTCGCTGAACCATCCTTTCCTCCATAGCAGAGTCTTGGTGGAGGTAGGCGACTGCGGAAGCCACAGAAACGACATGGCTCCAAGAACAAAAGTCAAGAGCCCCTCGAGAAGGAACAGCCAGAACCATCCCGGTTTACCGCCGATTCCTCGCATTTCCAAAATCCCAGCAGCCAGGAGAGCCGAGATGACGCGCGCGACATTGAGCGTCGACCAGAACGCAGCCAGTCGGATAGCAAGCTCCTTTGACTTGTAAAAATAGGTCGAAAACAGAATAACACCCGGGATGAAGCCGCCCTCGAACCCACCGATCAGAGCTCGACAGACGTAGTAAGACGCGCGATCCTTTTGAAAAGCCTGAGCAAACGATACTACAGACCAACCCAACATCAGCGTGGGTAGAACCTTCTTGAACCCGTAACGTTTGGTGAGAAGTTGAACCGGGAACTCGGCGCACATGAATGCCAGAAGCTGGATTGTATTCCCATTGTTATAATCGTCCGTGGTCAACTTCAGATCGTTTAGCATTGAATCGGCCAGCGCGTTGGAGACGTTTCCTCGATCGAGTTGCAGTCCGAACATCATCACGCAAAGCCATGATAGAAGCAAACAGTCTATCTTGCGCACGATTTTGCGTTCGTCGGACTCCGTCCAAGTGGCCTGAGGATCAAATCTATGCCTTCCTTCATATGAATCGTGTGGTGGAATTATCTCGGCGAGCTCTTGCCTCCCAACCTTGGTTGGTGCTTTCATGGATCCTGCATCTTCGCTGATGCGGTTGCGCGTTTGCGTGATACTTTCGATGTCGTTGCCCATCGTAAACTCGGTGGTGAGGCTTTGGGCTGAGCCTTGAGGGATCGTTACTCAAACGAGGGTCAAGCGTCGTCGGATCGATTGAAAAGTATACGGTTTCGTAGCTATCTTGATTACAATCCAGGAACCGAATTTGAATGGTTTATAGCATCTGAAGATCGTAAAAACGCAATTGTCGCCAAAAATTCACAATCGCTAATCTCGACAACTACGGTGCTACCACCGTGCTGGCTTCCTCAACCGAAGCATCTTCCTCGGTGTAATTTCTCATATTAGCTTGCCCCGCTCTTAGTTCTCAACATGCCTGGTGGATTATGCACGATGTCGGTCTCTGGGGGGTTCAGTCTGCATGGGGTTCAATAGCCGATGACGTGCTCGTCGCTCGTGCAGCCACATCCTAGTTCCTTTCCGAATCCCTCAAAAAGGTCAAGACGTCCGGATACGAATTCTTCGGATATTCTACAATCGTTACCGCGCGTGTCAGAGACTTATATTTGTTTTGGGTAATATCCTGGCTCAAGATTTGTGAAGCATCATGCCCTCTGCCAAGCGCGCACGTGAAGACGTGGATGACAGTGCTTCGAATATTGTAGGCGGCCATGAAGACGCTCGATCAAGGCTACTAGAGCCTTTGACATATTCTGGGACTTTGGATAGATTCAAGCAGCAGGACCTGACGCCAGTCATTGGGAGGGAATTCGAGGGCCTCCAGGTTACAGATCTCCTCAAATGGGGTGATGATATGATCCGAGATTTAGCAATCATAAGTTCGTTCACTTTCGTTATTTGCAAAACTTGTAGACTAACAGTAGGGCAGTTTCGCAACGTGGGGTTGTCTTTCTTCGCGATCAAGATGTCACACCGATACAAATGAAAGATTTAATGTTACGTATAACCGAGCTTGCTGGATGTGTACGTTGCTGTCCGCGGACATTAGTATAAAAGAGCCCGACACTAATATTGATTAGCCATCTTCCTCGGGTCTTCATATACATCCACTAACAGAGGAGGGATCTGAATTGGGCGACCAGATATCCGTAATTGTATGATCTTCGTGACGCAAGACCAACCTCTCTTCTCTCGTGCTAACTCTACATTCTCAGTCCTCGGAGAAGCAGAAGAAGGGCGGAGGTCTCACACACCAGCTCTCTGACGTATCGCGATTTGCTTCTGCAGGATGGCATACGGATATTTCCTTCGAGCCCGTCCCTTCAGACTGTAAGTTTTTCTTGAGTATAAAGCTGTATCGAGACATCATATTTCGACATCTTGATTACTTGTCGTTTCGTTTATTCTTGACCTAAGCTGACTTCATACCGGCACATCAGATGCAATGCTCAAAATCCACACCCTTCCGGCAACCGGTGGAGACACTTTATGGGCGAGCGGGTATGAAATCTACAACCGCCTATCACCCGCCATGCAAAAGTTTCTGGAGGGGTTGACTGCTACTCATGATGCGAGATTCTTCCTGGATGAGGCGGCAAGACTAGGAAATCCTCTGAGAAAGGGCATTAGAGGTCATCCATTGAATTCAGGTGATAATTTGACCGCCACACATCCTATAATTCGCACAAACCGTAAGTCATACTTCCGGTCAACCCAACTTTCCATCTAACAAAATATCAGCTGTGACCGGCTGGAAATCAGTCTATGTGAACAAGGGTTTCACGAAGCGCATCAACGGCATCACAAAAGACGAGTCGGATCTCCTTCTCCCGTATCTTTTCAATATCGTTACGCAAAACCACGATGCCCAGGTTCGCTTCAAATGGCGACCCAACGACCTTGCTATCTGGGACAACCGAAGTAACTGGCATTGCGCAACGTATGATTATGCCGAGGCACGGTGCGGAGATCGTGTTTGCAGTTTGGGCGAAGCGCCTTTTCTCGATCTAGGGAGCAAAGGATGGAAACATCAATAGAAGTTCCCTTTCACCGTAATATGCGTACGACTCCAAGCAGATATGATTGCAAAGTATACAATTCTTCTGTTCAATAAAACATGCCCGAGAAATAGTATAGATGCTCCGCATATGTTATGAGTATCATTTGAGAAAAAAATGTTGCAAATCTTTTGTAAACATAGTGTGCCAGCAGAGCTTTGGGGCTCGCCGAGTTCTGAACCCTACGCATCAATGTAATATCACGTAAATAGAGAGGAGAAAAGAACAAACGGTCCGGCGTGCTTTGTAGAAACCCAAGCTACATTTCCCCTATTCTCAAACATGAACCAAGGATGATTTGCGCGGACACGCCATTTGATCATGGTGGACCGATCAGGCCACCACGCCATCACGGTCAATTGTAGACTAATGTCTTCGGCTCAGCATGTCGCGCCAAAAAGAAAAAAAAAACATCTTCCCAGGCTATCATATTTCCTCCTTTCAATTACTTTTCAGAATATGCCACGTTGGAAAACAGTCCTTTTTTTCTGCATACAAGGACTAGTGCTCGCCCTTTTCTTAAACCAGGATTCCAAAATGGCCGCCAAACCCGCCTCAAGCGCTAAACCTTGGGCAGACAGCCCTTGTCAACTAATAACGACACCGCAGCATGCGACGAATAAGGTTGGTAACGATCGCTATTGTTAACAAATTTGACAATTCTGATATCTAATTTTGTGTAGACGGATATTTTCACGATAGGCGCAACGCACATGGCGCACATCCACAATGCCATTCTTCGCGGTTACAACTCGATTTACCAGCAAGCACCGCACGTGACAGACGAAGACAAATCCGAATTTATAGGCTATGCGCAGACATGGTTTCGCTTTGTCAAAAGCCACCATGATGACGAAGAGCAGGAGCTTTTCCCTCAAGTTGAACAAGTCCTGGAAACAAAAGGAATCTGGGAAAACACGCATAAGGAGCATGGTAAGATCCCCTATTCTACATTAAACTGCATGTTGATAAAGAGGAATCAACAGAAGCCTTTCTGACTGATCTGTCTCACTTCAATGAATATCTCACCCAGCTTGCCGAACCCTATGACTTTGATGGTTTGGAACTCCGACGAATAATGTCCACATTCCAAACCCCTTTCTCCACTCACTTCCACTCCGAAATCGCAACGATCGCATCCTTCGCCGACCTCCCCACCACACCCGAGCCATCCTCCGCCAGAGCGACACAAGCCGCCAATGTGTTCAAGACTTGGGGGAAGAAAACAGTCATGAAGACGGGCGTTACAGATGGCGTGCCGTTCTTGTTGCTGAACATGGATACCACGTACGAGGAGGGAAAGTGGGCGGCGTGGCCGCCGATGCCAGCGCCTATCCGTTGGGGGTTGGTGAATGTAGGCGGTGCTTATCATTGGGGACGGTGGAAGTTTGCGAGCTGTGATGCTAAGGGAAAGCCGAGGGAGCTGTATGCGTTGCAGTTCCCGGGAAATAGAAAATAATTGGGCATGAAGGTCATCCTGAATTGGAGAGACGTTTTTCTCAAGTTCTTGACACCGTTTCCATAATTATCGAAAGTGTTTTCTTCTTCGCCATTGATTGGTGTAATAAAGTTAGCTATGTACAGCCAGGGTAGTTACAAGACATGGTTAATATTCAAAGATGCTGCGCCACGTGGATTCTAGATGAAAAAGGACTCTGGACTTAGAGTTCACCATGCACGCCTTGCAGATACGCTGCTACACAATCATTGGCTTTCCAAAAAAATTCAAACCTGCTTAACACTAAAAATTTCCGTATGCATGACTGGGTGACCCTCGATAACCTAAATAATCACTTAGACAAACGGCACAGCCATTATGACGTGCCTATGTACTTGTTCGTAATCCGCTATCTGGTTTTGGTACATATCCAAATCCACAAATCATGTATTCCGAGACCTGAACAACACTTTGAGCTTGGTATCCGGTATGAACATAGTCGCAATATAGAAAGGCTCTGGCTATGTACCCGGTGCAAGTTTCCAATCATATCTCAGTAAAAGATTTGCGAATATGATCTTCATCTCGTGGACTGCCAGGAACCGTCCAGGGCTATCAATCCGTCATCATCAGCACTGCTCGACAATTGATTTTGCGATAAGACCTACCAGGGATGCCGTCCGTGGCCGAATACGTGGTGATTGACCCCTGTATTGACCAAGGTGAACGGTTTCAAGTCTGACGGTTCTGGTTGGAAGAATCGGAAGCCGTCGAAGACGTCGGGGTTCTCGTATACCCTGGGATCGCGGTGAAGAGCTAGAGTCACAGTGCCGATTTTTGCGCCGGCGGGGATGAGGGTGCCATCACTGAAGCGGAAATCTTTTTTTGCATTTTTTTGCATCGCCACTGTTTAGCAACACCGCGTTAGCTGACGTGACACTCGAAATCGCAAGACTCCGAACGGTGTGTGTTAAAAATTGGAGCGATCGTACTTAGTCCGTTGTTATTGAATCTTCCCGATTCCCTCAAAAAGCTCTCCATTCTGGGAAGGTTTGCCACCGTTCTCGTCGTCACTTGGCCGTTTTCCAAATTCTCCAATACTTCTTTTCGGAGCGCATCTGCATACTTTTCTGGGTTCTCTGCAAGCGTATAGAGGGCACTCGTAAATGTCTTTAGATTTGACCGAACATTATTAGCTTTTTGAACGTATTTCTGGCCACATAATGCAACTTAGGATCAGCGTTTCTTCTTACTCACCATGGTAGTTGTGTGTATTGATGCCACATTGAGAGCCATGACCTAAAATTCACGGGTACGAAGTCAGCTTAACTCAACTAGGGGTGATCCAATGAGTGGTGAATGTCTCAATACGTCACGCCACGTGGTGTCTCGATACTACTTTGTACGTGGAAGAACATACCCTTTCAGCAAGCTGTGTGACTGTCTTCTCAATCGGAGGCGCACCGTCAATAAGCATTTGGACAAGGTCAATGGGCTTCTGGCCGAATTCATCCCTTTTCCCATCCAATCTTTCCTGGATATATTGCCGGAGGAACTCTTCTCCCAGCTTTCTATGGCGCATTACCGGCATGAATCGTATGATGATCCTAGCTTGAGGTTAGCCATACTTGAGCTAGATTTTCTCTAGTGTGCGGGTGTGGGAATATAGACATAGACAACCATACTTCTTAAACCATTCTGGAAACGGCCTAATCAATTCTGCCGTTATAACTACAGATTGAGCATAGTCGGTTGCGTTCTTGAGATACTCCTCATTTCGGCCTAAAGATGATTTGCGAACTGAGTTAGACGTCTATATTTGAATAAGGACCGCGACAATTATCGCCTTACAGAATTCAGTGCCAACGTATACTCGATTTGCCATACGCGCCACTGTCATCGCAATAGAATCATAAAGTGCGATTGGTGTGTATTCTGCTCACAATTTCAGTATGAAACGAGTGTATTTATTGTAATGAGCTGCTAAACGAACCACTCGGGCTACCGATCAGATCGTCTAAGGCGAGTTTGCATTCATCCGCCAAAAGCGGTGTCCAAGCGGGAATGCTTTGCGTTACAGGACCTCGAATCACGGGAGTATGATATGTACGGTGGCCTATTCCATAACCCATTGTATAAGGTATTTGTTGTTGCTGTGGAGCACATGCGGGGTTAGCAGAAGTTGTATGGGCTTGGTTTGGAACTTACATCGTTCGCTCCATCTTGAGAATTAAGAACAGCGTCAGGAGCTCTTAGATATTCAGCAGCTTTCTCTTTGTCGGCGATCAACACGTATTCTCCCTGCAAAGTTGCTATGCGCATCAACCCATTCTTCGACTCTGCAATTCCCTCCCGTACCAGTTTCACAGGATTTCGTAGAGGCCGGACCGTGCCAATCCAAGGCCCAATCAGTGGGAAAGGTCCATATCCCAGAGGCTTTACATTAGGCTACGTCTATGCGTAAGTTGCTTGCTCCATGAACTAGGATTGACGGAGGCCGTACCGTTTTCTTCCAATACTGGTACCTGTTGATTGTTATGTATCCTATGAAAAGGATTATTAGGAGTTGATAAATAGATATGGAGGGTAAATATGGCATGCTGGCCATGGGGACACTCCCGAACTGCGTATCGTTGGTTGCCATAATTCAAAGAGACCTAAGGCAAGGTTGAGCAAAATGATGGACGGGAGGAATTAGCAAAGAGGAGAAAGAAAGATTGATCGACGAGTTTAACACTACCTGCCAAGGCGGTGGTTTTTTGGTTCTAGACAACCTGCACGTGCTGCTCTTTTTACAGCGCGCTTTGGCGTATTCACCGTACCGGCGTATCATCGTATAGACGTATTCAATAATACGTACTACATGCTACCCATATGGTGCATTCGGCATTGAGCTATCCGAACGCCGAACACCAATCTCATGGCTAATTCTGGTGATCTATCCCCCACTGGATAAAAAAACGCTGGAGTGTGGGTCTGACTGACAACGTCCAACTGACAACGCTTTTTCTTCCCCCCTGCTCACATGATGCAGTGTATTGTGAGAACAGATCGTTTCGCATAAGTTTAACATAGCTGACTAACTATATCCAACTCCATTATTAGTGATAATTTGGTACCAAATTACAATGTTCTCCCCCAGACACAATCCGCGATCAATCACGCGGCAAATCTCTAACCATGGCAACGGCAGAGCAGATGGCCGCTTATACGCAACAACTCCTTTCACACACCTCATCCCTCAATAAGCCCGTCACAGAAATCTCAATCTTCAAGCTAAACTTCACCTACGCTGAAGACTACGCTACCGCCGCCGCCGAATTCGAGACGCACATCCTCTCGCAGACGGCGCCGGGAAAACCCTTTGCGAAAGGTACGTTGAACTCTAAGTACAGAGTCGTTCGTTATCGAGACATCACGTAGCGTGGCGTATTAAGACAGTGATCATGTATTGTAACCACCCTAGTTACATTTAAATAACTTTGTTCCCGCAATTATAGGTATCCGCAAAACCAGCTACGGCTTCTCCGCCACCGATCCCACAACCCTCGTCTGGTTCCTCGATTGGGACAAGATTCAAGACCACTGGGAGTTTTGGCAAACACCCGGGTTTCCCCCCGTCATGAGCACCATCAGCAAGCTCTTTGTGCCAGGACGACCGCTGGTGCGGCATTATGATTTTGGGGAGTTGGGGATGCTGGACGAGACGTCGGTGAGGTTGTTCGTTTGGGATGAGGGTGAGGGTGAGAAAGAAGGGATGGGGGAGGAATTGCGCGGAAGGGTATCAGTAACGGGATCGTCGAAGATAGCGAGTAGTAGGAGGGAGGGTTTTGCGGTTGATAAAGATGAGATGGGTTGGTATTGTTTGTTGTTGGGGTACGAGGACGAAGTGAGCGCGAGGAAAGAAGAAGTTGATGCCGATTTCGAAGGCGAAGATCATGTTGTAAACCTCAAATACTTGGGTCCGGCCTGAGTAAGTCCTAGCAAGAGTATATAGTAGGGACGTGAAATTTCAAATATTCACTATTTACATATATATATCACCTCCTCCCTCATCCTTCCTACCGCATCACCGCCCTCCGCCCAATACAGTCCCATTGTTACTTCCAGTCGAATTCCCAACACCCACACCCTCCCCCACAAGCGCCAAAAGCTCAATCCCGGCCAACCCATACAGCGCCGCCGCATTCGTCGTGATCCAATCCGCCTCCTCAACAGGCGCGAGCACACTACTTCCATTCCAACTCACCGTCTTCCACGGATCATCGGGGCTCAACTCATCCGCCGAATTATCGTTCAAAAACTCATCCCACGCTCTCCGCGCCAACGACTCGTTCGCGCGACGGTTCGCAGCGTACGCAGTGAGTCTCGCGTGGCCCTGGCGTAAATTGACTTTGCCAAAGGAGACCCCGTACCGCACGAGTTGCTCGCTGTTGGAGGCGGAGTAGAAGTAGCAGTAGTCGAGCCAGGCGTCGATGAAGGGTTGAGGGAGGTCCGGGTCGTGCTCGAAGAGCTGGTCGAGGGTTTCGAGGACGCCGAAGACGGCCGAGAGGTGCGAGATGGATACGGTGCCGTTATTGGATGGGTCTGTGGGTGGTGGACTCCAGGTTCCGGTGAGGGAGTTGTAGAGGGCTTCGCCGGTCACGAAGCCGAATTTGAGGTCCGGGTAGGTTCGTGCGGTTTCGAGGAGCTTGGAGCGGGATTCTTGCCAGCGGGGTCCGCGGCGCTCCCATTCGAGGAGGTAGGCGGCGGCGGCGCCGGCCCAGTCTGTGCCGAAGTCGAGGTAGAGCGCTGCTGGGTCGGGGTGGTAGACGACGTCTGGGGCGCGGACCTTGCGACGGGCGTCGACGAGGTAGAAGCCGCGTTCTGCTTGGAGGGCTTCGTGGACGAGGTCGCCTGTGCGTTCGTCACCGCCGGAGATGTAGTAGAAGGTTTTGCGGTAGACGGGGGTAGAGACGCGCGCTTGCTTTGCGCTGTCGCCCCAGTGCTGCACGTTGTGTCGGGAACCGAGCCCTGTGAAGTTTCCGAGATGGTAGGAGTCGACTTCGCCGCCGTGTCGCACCTGGGCTTCGGCGAGGCGGTAGATATCTGCGCGACCTGTGCGGAGGAAGTGGTTCCAGAAGAAGAGGTCCGGGCTTAGTTCAGAGTTGTCCCAGGCGTAGCCGCCGATGTCGTATTTCCACTGATGGCGATCCGTGTCGTAGCCGTGCATGATGTCGCCGTGGTCCCAGAATCCGTACCAGCGACGCTGCTCGATTTGGTCGTTGTAGAATTTGATGAGGAAGTCGAGGTGAGATTCAATATTTGCGGCCTCAGGGGAGCCAGAGGTAGCATCTGGCGTTTTCCAATAAGATCCGAGTGCACGAGTCTCTGCAACGTAGCTGGGCTCAGGATAAAGAACGGGGGGCTCGTTGGAGTGGGTAGTCAGTTCAGACAGCCTATCCGCAGATGGAGTGCTATCGAAAGCATATATGAAGACCTCGTTCGTCCTCGCGATACCATAAGGAGTGTTGTAACCGTTTTCCCAATCTTCGTACGTCACTTCCAGAGCATCGAGTTGCTTCGCATACGTATCCTCACCCAATCCATCATGATAAGGCCGTAGGTCCATTGGTTCAGCCGAAGGACTATAAAGCCAGAGCGTGATCGAACCCACATCAGCAGCAGCATCCGAAATATCAAGACTTGTAGGATACTTTTTCCAAAAGTCACGAAGACCAACAGCAAGTCCTCCCGCAGTAGCACCACCCAAGTACGCTAAGCCGCCAGCGCGCGTGCCTCCTGGTATCTTAACCCAACTCTGACCTGCTTCGGTGCGCTTCTTGATGTTGAAACCATCGGGAGATAGCTGTGTTAGGCGGAAGTCGTTCCACGTCGGAATCCATTGCAACCGAGCAGACACGGTTGTAGCCCAAGTGTTCTTATTAGGCGTCTTGGTACCGTTGTACTGCGCGCTTCGCGCCGCCGCAGAAGGGTCCCGTCGAAGTCCCGTGATGCCCTGTACGGCTTCGTGCAAGATACCTCCTTCAACACCGGCAATGCGCACGTGGCGGTCATATAGCTCTTCGCCGGCCAGTGGAACATCGAAGCGGATCCCAAGTCCAGAGATAAAATCAGACTTTGAATCGCCGTCATAGACAATGGTATGAACAGTCCGGATAGCGTCCGATTTGGCGTAGAGATAAAACCGCACGGTGAATGGAAGCCAATCCGCACGAGCGCTTGTCGAATTTCCCAGTGTCGAATGAGTCCCTTGAACAGTGACGAGCGCTCTAGCAGCGCCCTCGCCATCAGACGTGACAGTCGCGTTGGAAATCTTGCTGGCAAACTTGTAATACTCCACACCAGTCGAGACATCATCATACTCCGGAACCCCAGACTGAGAATGTAGTACCAAACGGCCATTCTTCCCCACCACCTTCCCTCCACTCGTTCGAATCTCCGATACAAGAGCACTCCCCGTCTTCGCAAACGTCGCCGTGATTTTCCCGGTCTTAACCACAATTTTCTCTTTACCATCTTCAACCTCAATCGCGGTACTATTCGCACTCTGCCTCTTCCCCCTCTTGAACGCCGTAGAATTCCCAGCACCACTCGCTGTAATGGTATACCCGTCTTTCGCACTTTCCTCGCCTCCCAAAGCGTGCGCCGACCATTTAATCGATCCATCGGGCCAGTACGCCGTGACCCACGACTGCAACGTCCCCGCATCTGCGGTGAACGTCGTCGCGTTTGCTAAATGGCGACCGCGCGCCCACGGAATCCCAAATGTGGTGCCCGTGTGAAATGTAGGGTTTCCATCAATCCATTTCACATTGACCGAAGTACTTTCCGCGGCGGCGAGCGTTGGATGCGCTGCGAAGTGTCCGAGGCCCAGGAGGGCAAGCGCGAGGGTTCGCATGGCACTTAGGTTCCTACCTTTCCAACTTCCCGACTTAGATCAAGCAGGAGGGAAACTGTGAGGTTGAGAGAAGACGGAGAACAATCTACCCTCGATACATATATGTACCTCGATTGGAAAAGCCCTGTTATATTATTATATGCAATGCACGCAATGTACCTTACATATCAACCCATCCCACTCCTCATCGGTTCATCCCCCTCCTTTTCCCGCGCGTCCATTCTCCAAGGTCCATTAAGCATGCTGGATAAATTGGCGGCCGGCGGGGGTGAACACCACACCTTATCCACTTCACTGCAGGGATCCCGCGCCTCGTTCCGCGATCTTCCTACCCTATATAGCAATAGACGTTGCTACTTGGGGTCTAAGACTGGATTCTCTAGTGCGAAAAGGTAGTTGGGGGGTAATTTTATTTGAGGTAGCGACATTGTGGGGAAAGATGGTGTGTTTTCTGGTTGAAAAGCAAACTGCTTTTAATTTTTCCGTTGGGGAGGTCGGTGGAATGATGGGCCGAGGTTAATTTTGACATAGAATCAATGTGAGAAGGAGTAAAACAGTGGATGCTTTTTTTTTTAAAAGTAGGTGAAGAAAATGTTGGTAATCCAAAGCAACGAGGACAAATGACGCTCCTAGTCTCCTGGAACTGAGTGATGCACGTGACTAATTGCCCATGAACTGGCAACCACATACTTAGTACCCACACCTCAAAAACCACATAGTTTTGGTTGGGTAGGGGGGAATGTTAGGGTGTAGGTACATCATTTGTATTAATTTTCTGCTTTGAAGAGGTAGATTGATGATCGTTTCGATATTTGATTTTTTTGATTGATGTTTGCTTATAGAGATCAATTGATAGAGGTCAAGTGTGTACCTGTATTGATGTATGATTTCACCAGGCTGACATCGAAAGAGAGGTCTAACTCCTCCACACTCGTACCCTTCTCTAAAACATCTCCCTCCCCCTCATCTCCACCGGCAAAAACACCATAACAAAAGCCGCCAGCCAAATCCCACCCGCCCCCAACCACAAAATCCCCGCACTCTCCTCCCTCAAAAACCTCTCCCCCGCAAACGGCGCGACGATCCCCCCCAAACGGCCCAAACAACTCAACATCCCACTCACGCTCCCCCTATACACGGTATCGAACAGTTCGGGGGCGGAGGCGTACAAGACGGCGTTGAAGTACGTCTGCATGATGTACTCGAGGGCGTTGAGGCCGACGTAGCCGGCCGTGGTGTAGACCTGGGTGTACATGGCCATGGAGAGGCCCTGGCAGAGGGCGGAGAAGACGAGGGACCATTTGCGGCCGACGAGGGGGAGTTGGATGGAGAGGAGGGCGAGGATGGCGCCGAGGATGCCGGGGGTGTAGATGATGATATATTGGAGGTAGGTGGAGGAGACGGTGCCTTGGCCGGAAGAGACGTTGTTGCGCAGGAGGATGATGGGGAGGAAGGCGCCGGCGAGGTTGAAGGACCAGTAGTCGCCCTGGGAGAGTGTTAGTTAGGGGTGGGTTGGGGGAGGGAGGGAGTGGTGGGACGTACCATGTAGGCGATGGCGAGGAGGATAAAGGTGAAGGTTTGTAGTTTGCTGGTGAAGATGCCTTTGAGGCGGGTGAGTTCTTTGGCGAAGCCTTTCCCAACACGCTTCATCGCTGCAGAGGTCGTCTCGTGACCGGCTGGTGGAGCGTCCAGCGTCGGGGCAGCTTGAGGATCGTGTTGATCGATGGCTGCAAACATGTCTAAAGTAAGTTGTGGAGGCGGTGCGTTATTGAACTTTGCAATTTTGTGCAAAACCTCGATGGCTTCGGCTTCTTTGCCTCTGCTGATGAGGAACTTGGGCGACTCGTAGAAGTGGAAAGCAAAGTAGCGCAGGCAGAAGACGGTCAATGTCATGGCTCCCAGAACAATCACTTCGTACCTCCATCCCATGTTGCTGGATACAGTGCAACATGCTTCGCCTCCCGGTACAGTGTTGCAGGCCGGTAGTTTGACGTCGCAACGCCACTTTGCAGCGGTCCCGTACGCAATTCCAGACGCAGCTATGACACCAATTGGCTGCCACATGGACAGGAGAGATACAAGGAATCTTCGGTTTTGAGGGAGAAATTCGAGAGCAATGGTGGCATCAATGGGGATGTTGCCTCCCAGACCGAGCGATGCGAGGAAGTAGATTCCACAGATGGCGCCGTAATTGTACTTCGGAGCCGCCTATAGCAATATTAGTACTTGACAACACTTTGCTCCGCACACGACCGAACCATCTCACCAGCAGCATCCCAAAAATACTCGTAATCAAACAGGTAAGAGTGAAAGCACTCTTTCTCCCAATCACATCAACAAGCAACCCAAACCCCAAAGCCCCAACCGCCAACCCAGCATTCGCGCACGCAAAGATCGTGCCCTGCTGCTCCGCCGGAACATCCATTTCCTGGTAGACGGCCGACGCAATGAGCCCGACGCCCTGAGACCACGAGAGATCGAGGAAGTAGCCAAACCCGCACAGGAACCAGATGCAGACCTGGTACTTGCCCATGCCGAACTTGTCCAATTCGTGGTTGACGAGCGCGGCCTTCTTCTCGAACGGCGTGAGCGGCTTGGCGGCTGTTCCTTTGAGGATCGCGCCCAGGGAGAGATCCTCGGTCGCGGGTCCTACGTCGAGGTCGTCGGTGATGGGGTGGTGGTGTGCATTGGTTTCTTTGTCGACGGGGTTCTTCTTCTCATTGTTGTCGAAATCAACGGGGGATCCTCCGTTCATTGCACGATCCATCCTGGAGTGAAAGTTATCCCACACGTACGGCGCACCGGGTGTGAGTATATGGAGATGGTTGCGCCATTCACAACGCAGGGACTTGGATAGATATAGGTTACGCGCGACGCCCGAAGAGGGGGTACTCTAACCAACCGTCACCTTGTTCGACAAAGAGGACTTGACGAACTAGGCAGTGACAATGCAGATACGCGATCAAAGCTTTCAAGATTCTAGCGTCTGTAGATGGTTCTGATCCAATGATGCTAACTCGCCTAGGCTGGAAGGAGCAGGCGGACACACGGCGTTCCGCGCAAACATGTCCATGACGACATAAAAAAAGAGTTAGGGAATAAGCTTCGTTAGAAGAGGGGAGACAAAAACTTCTTTGATCTAGGATGAGTGGACGGTTTAAGTGGAATGCTGCTCTTTGTCTTTGTGTACCTGCGTAGTAAATGACTGTTTTAACAAGAAACTGCCCTACATACATACCTCAGTCTTATAATAATTACTTATCAGTATTACTCGCACTCATATATGTAACATAAGCCCAATCGTGCTATACCAGTTGACTATATCACCAAGAACCACCCAAATCCAAAGAGGGTAACTAGCTTAGTTAAACAAAAGATTCCCAACTTCAGCTTTACCATCTCCACCTCATCTCATCGCTCCCTCGGCCCCACACTCTCCACTAAACGATCGATTCCAGATCGATCAGACCCACACCCACAACGATCTCTACCCACCACGCATTTCTTTTTCCCAAACCACGGCTCGGTACACACATCTGGTACACTTAAATTAACTAAGTGAAGAGATTTCAGTACATATTAAAATATCGACACTCGCAAAACCGAGAAAGAAAAGAATACGATGCGTGAGCGAGAAAGGACACCATTAGGTATATAGTCATGATTTTCGAAAACCACCCCGCCATGCAATGATATAAACAATATATGTAGATATAAAGAAAGAGTGATAAAACTAAAACCGCAATCTATTCTTTTACTTTATCCCCCAACGCACCTCCCAAGACATACAAAAAGAAAAAAAAAAAAAACTCCTTTTTACACGGTTATCCCTCGCGCCCCCTCATGTTTCCTTTTCACCAATTTCCACTGTGTACATGTAAATGAGGATGGTGACAGTGTAGGAGACGCCGAGAAATGCACACGAGTGAAAACACCATATTCTTTTGTATAGGCCTTTGCATTTCAAACTTTTTCCGTGTGAAATATGCAACACTGCCAGAAGCAAGTACCTGCAATACAAGCCCGGGGTATATATGTTAAAACGCAATCCCATGAAACTAAAAGACACTTATAAATCGTTACTTTTCCATTCCTAACTCCGTCCCTCATAGCGTAGCATCATGAGAGCTGCTGGTAATACTGCTGCGGTTCGTGTTCTCGCTAACGTGCGTTACAAGGCTGGTCCTCTGAAATTGCGTCGCGAGGCTGTTGTCTCGAGATGGAGGGCTGGAGAGCGCTTGCTGTTGACTGGGCGAAGAAGGAGACACAGTTGAGGACATGCTTGCTGCTTCGTTGGCGCCGTACCGCTCTCGCAGACGATTGATTTCTCGTAGTCGATTTCGCCAGGAGGATACAGAGTCGCCTCCGTCTTTAATAAACCATACCTGTGAGAAGACGCAGGCATTGATGGCGATGAGGCGGCAGTAAGCGGCGACGTGTTTCCCGGCGAGGATTTTTGGTTCGGCAGCGGGCGAAATATCGGGAAAACCGGGCTTGGAAATGACTTGGACTTTGTAGTAGCGATTTTTGCCTTCAATGTCCGAGTCTAGCCTGCGGTCGACAAACGATGCCTGAGACTCCGGCGAGATGACAATATGTACATAGTTGAAAGCGGAAGGAAACGTGTCGAAGTTATAAGGGAGTCCGGAGTCGTTGAAGATGATATTGACAAAGTCGTTGCCGATGTGTTTCTTTTTATTCGGATAGGTCATGTCGTCATCTGGATTCGTGGGCATCATGGTCGTGATATGGAACACAAGCTCTATGCACCGGTCGCGCCAAGCATAGGTAAATTCGCCATCAGCGTCGTTCCTTGTATCGAGCCCTCCCGTATTGAATTTGGCGCCTTTCAAACGGCACAGTGTGCCCAAATCGCTAATGAAGGAGGTGTACGCAGGTGAGCCGATGTCATTCATCAATATTTCCCGTTCATTGGTTTGTCCTTGTCCAATGTATACTACGCCGACTTTGTAGCTGTCGATCGCAGAAATACGGTCAAAAGTGGTGATGGCACGTCGGGTCATGTCATCGTCGGGTAAAGAGATCGGTGGATCGGATATGTTGTTCATGGGGGCAAAGAATGTTTGAAATATATCATCAGGTAGGATGCCGACGTAGGTTGTACTGTAGAACGCATCCGATGCGAGGCCAAAGGTAATAGGGGCTTGGTGGCGTGGTGCAGGTGCAAGAAGTGGTCGTATTGAGAAGTAACGAGTGCCACATGGCCTTCTGCTGGTGATTTGTGAAACTCCACTGCGCGCTGCTGTCTCAATCGTGATGAGGCTTTGACCAACAATCCACGTCTTCTTCCAAATCTCACCATCTCCGGGGTTGGCGAAATTCGCGTCGCGTGTTGTCTCGTCACGGTCTGTGTACGCTACGGAGCTCATCATATCTACGATGACTTGGCCTTGCTCTTCCAAGTCGGCTTGTTTTCCCGTACTGTCCGTGAAGCGCAGGCTCCGCGCTATCCAAGACATGAATTTGGGACGGTCTTCCATTTTGAGTGCCATGAACCAGAATGCAATGACATGATAAGCGAGAGAATACAAATATTGAGGTAAATCTTCTTCTGCAGGGTTCTTGTTGTTGACACCAAGCTCCGGCGACGACGCTTGCTCCCGTGCGATGCCACTATGTCGAAGAGATCGATGACCAGACTGAGTTTGAGTTGAAGCCAACGCTCGATCTCGCTGATCCCGGATATGCTGCAAGTACCGGAAACTGACCCCGAAGACCATTTTGAATTCATCCTCCCGAAAGTTCTTGTACAAATCCGGCATGCGAGCCATAGAAGTCAAAAAGTCGAGGATATGGATAGCTGTGGTTGGTTTGGTAACAATCTGTGACATCTTTTGCACAATAGTATCCAATGACTTGCTAACAGAGAGTGGCACCTCCAGGCAGCAGACCGACAGGGCATGAATGCACCACTTAGATGTTCGATCCCAAGATCCAATACCATGAATGAAGGCCTTGACAAGGTCATCCTCTTCGCTCTTCTCATAGTAGTCATGGTAGCTGATAAGGACTGTGAGAATGTGAAACAAGCACACAGCCACATCGGCTTTTTTGAGAAATGTGTACTGAGGCGGCTCTCGAAAAGAAGAGTTCCTGATCCGTTCGCAAGTCACACTGCGAAGCATTTTCAATTGAGGAATGCAACTGCGCACCAGTGACTGATTGGATAATTGTGGCCCCAAATGAACAACAATATAACTATAAATTTCCCAGTCAGTTGATTGCTGCAGCAGAGAAATGCATAATTCGAGCCAGAGGGTGATTTCCATGTCCAAGATGTCGTCATTCAGTGGATATTGCCCGGCGTCAATGTGGGAGAAGACCGTATGACTAGCCTCGGACGACGGCTCTTCGGGAAGACCATTTGGACCGGGATACATCCATAAAGGTGGAACGGGCTTCGAGATACGTCCGGTGACGCTTGCGTAGCGACCTGATTGTCTGTTCATAGAAAGTTGAGGGCTTCCAGGAGACTTTCCCTGGCTGATAGCTGCTAAATCACCATTTTCCATCATTGTTGCGGTCTCCACTGTCCTACACAAGACGGCCGCCAAGCTCTCACCCTCAGATGATTTGCTGATGGTAACTGCATGGGTAGAGTCTGCGCGTAGGCGAAAAAGGAGTCGAAGGACGGTAAGCCGCGAGTCCGTTTCGAACTTGTCTGCGCCCGCGATACCGCGCAGAATCTCGTAGAGCAGACGGGTTTTCCGAGCGGATGTTTTGATACTTCGTATGAAAAGCCGCACAAAAGCCGTCGCAATGACGTTGCAAGAGGACCCCAATGGCCGTTCACTCTTCCCTTGGAAACACGAGGTAGAGCTGGAATGGCTACCCTCTACTAGAGGAGAGCGGGAGGCAGCAGATCGTTCGAGTCGCCGATTCAGAAGCTCCACAGTATTAGAGAATCTGTCATAAGAAGCTCGATCTGCGACATCTACTGCGAAATCGACAAGAGCGTTGAGGACTTCGATATCCTGTTCAAATTCAATATTATCCAGAAGCAGAGACTGGCATTCCTGAACAGATTCTAGAGGGCATAAAGTTTCCACGGTATGGTATGTCTCGCGCAGGGTGCTAATACTCAGGAGCCGAAGAAATCTTGGTCTGGAGCTATCCTTTAACACCCCAGTGACCAAGCTACGGCAGACGCTCAGCCACTCAACATTGGATGGATGGAAGTAACGCTCCTCCGCGTAATACTTGATCAAGCTCTCGACCGTCGAGTCACTCAAACGATATGCAAACCTCATGAAGAGCTCCATGACAGCATCCTTCTGAATGTAGTCAAGACTTTTGCTGATATTGTCCAGTTTGATGTAGACATTGAAGATGCGATCGTCTGGTTTACGATAATTGACCTCGCTGCGAGGAGTAGGTGATGTGAGATCAAGATTGGAGATGGTGTCAAGGTCATGATCATCTGTAGAAGCTGACGAGCTAGCTGTGCCGTTTGTTGAAGGTGAGAAAAGATCATGTCCATTCAAAGAGCTCGTTCTCACGTGTTGAAGCCCTTCCGCTCTAGCCCTTAGTCGTTCATCGTCCCGCTCAGTACACGTGGAAATGATGTCGCACAGATCACTCCAATCGACTTCGGTGATGAGCAGCTGCTGGAGTCGATCTTCGCCCAAAATACCATTGATCAGACCTATAACAAACTCTTCCTGAGTTTTGTGGGGTTTGCTGATGGATGATTTAAGGGCCGGGAAGAGTGAGGCGAGCGGGACCACAGGCAATCCATTGCGGCCATCGTCAAGAAGAAGACATTGGAGGATCCGAATGATTCCTCGGTAGGCACTAGATTCCCGGTTCTTTTTAGAGGGGCCTTCGATGAGGGTGTGCAAAAGAGCGGATATGGCAACCTGACCGACATGTGATTTGAATAGGTTGCTCAACGTGTTCCACGTTTGCTTCGTGAGGGATGGAATCTTATCATGGACGGCGCATAGGACCTCGAGGCAGGGCCGCAGGGACTTGTTTGGGATATGGACGTAGGTGATGAGGGTATCAAACAAGCGAATACAATTTTGAATATCGTGAAGCTGGGTTGTCATCTGGCAAATAGTAATAGCCCTTTTGATCAAAATATCGAGGTCATCGTCACTGAACACCTTGGAGTTGAATTTGCAAATGTCGATGGTATAGTTGAAAAGCTGGGCGAGATTGTCCGCTTCCTGCGATGATTTTGGTGAGGGGTTGCGGTGATTTGCCTTGTGGGCCTCGTTGGACTGTCTGAAGCATATGGGAAATGAGATGTGGATAAAATGAGGTAGGGAAGATTCGCAGGCTTCGACATCACGGCCATTTTTGGTCAAGTCAGAGATGATCTGCAGGCGTCTGTGAAAGTTGCGGTCATGTTTGCGCAGTGAAGCCGCATCGAAGAAGACGTTGCGCTCGAGGGCAGAGAGCTTAGGAAGGAGCACACAGGCGTGGAGAAGGCGGTATCCGACTTGGGCAATTTCGTCTGATTGCTCGGGAAGGAGCAGGTCGCTCGCGCGCGCCCACAAGTCCAGCACGTGCTCCACAGCATACTCGGACAAGATGCTTACTATCCTCTCCACGGCGGCCGCACGCTCTGAAAAGGGACGCGAACTCTCCAGCTGCTCGATCAAGTCGGGCAACTCAGGCGGCCCTCCCATGACAGGACGGCCATGCCTCTGCCTGACCTGTTCTGCGATGCGCCGCAGCGAGCCATCGGCAGCACCGGCCCCGGGATTATCCCCCAACTCTCCGACCGAGGCAGAGCGTGTAGCGGTAGGCGTCACGACAGGTGTCGAGGTGGGCCTGGGTGTGTACGTGGCGGACGAGGTGGAGGGCGGCGGGGTTGGACTTTTCAGACGGCCGCTAGTGAGGGAGCGGAAGGCACCGAAGAGGGCTGCCGAGGAGGAGCGGCGGTCGGGCGTGCGTGGGCCATGTTCCTCTGGAGGTGCAGGCGGAGACATGTGTCTCGAAGGTTGGGTCGAGAGTAGAGGTGAGGGTGGAGAGATAGCGACGGCGATATCAAAGGGTTAGCGGGGCCTGTCGACTCGTATGGGTCTAGCAGCAGCCGCAGCGGTTGGGCAATGGTGAGCATTTATGGAGGTAGGCGTGGGCGCGAAGGTGGGCATGAGAGCAGAGGAAGGCGTGCAGAACCGAGGGCAAAGGCGACAAGGAGGAGGGAGGTGGTGGTGGCCCATTTACAGAGAGCAGGTTTGCATTGAAGTAGTGAGTAGTAAGTAGTATGGAAAAAGATGTAATCAGGCGTGAAGGCGGGGACTCATGGCGGCCATAGTGCAGAGGCGGCAAAGCGAGGCGGGGGCGCAGGTCATGGGATGGATGGTCAGGCACGGGACGGGATGGAATGGGAGGTTATGGAAGATGGTTGGGCTGGTGGTGACTGAGACAAGAGACTACGGGAGATGAAGAGAAAAAAAGTTGGAGTTGCAGCCAGGAACATGTAGGTACTCTATGCGCACATGAAGTAGACTAGCAGCACGCCTAACAGCAGATAATGCCTGTCCTTGCAGCCATAACTCCAACATCTATGCCAATTAGCTGGCGCCATTTTCAGAAAAAGAAAAAGTCGTGTACCTATATAGCTGGTAGTATTTACTACTTTGTACAAGCTCTTTTCGACCCCGGATTGATTTTCCCTCGTTCCACACGGGCCGCGGGCGGGCGCGAGCTTTGTGTGGGCTTGCCTCTGGGTTACCAGTGGTTGCGCCGCGCCCGTTGGTGGTGATGTTGTTTGCTTGCCCTCGTTTTTTTGTTTTATTGTTGCTTTCTGTGTCCCTCCTCCGCCCACCCACCAACCCATCCCCATCAACTACACACCACACACGCTCTCTCCACCTTCCCACCCGCCTACCTCTTTACCTACCTCGCCATCTCTCTGCATCTGTGTGGCCGCCTTACCTCCACCTTTTCATCCGCCTTCCCCCCTCGCATACTCTGCGCCGCCTAGCGCACCATGGCCGACGGCATAGCAGAACTATCTCAGCTGCTCGAGGCCAGCTTGGACCCCCGCCATAACAAGCAAGGTACGCATTGCAAATCTCCTTCGACGGCGACAAATCAGTACTTGTATCGTCCTTTGGCTGGCATGGCAGACCGCATGCATGTCAACAAGCCATTCGTTGGCGGCATGGAGGGGCAATCGAATTTCATCACCTCCCCAACTTGGCCGCCAACATCACCAACACCCCTCTCCTGATTGTACTCCCACCCATTCAATTAACATGCTTACCACTGTCACACAGCCGAGGCTGCTATTACACAGAAACAAACCCAACCGGGCTTCTCGCTACAGCTCCTCCAGATTGTTCAGGACGCATCCAAGCCCCCCACCATCCGCCTCGCGAGCGCCCTCTACTTCAAAAACTTTGTGAAGCGCAACTGGGTCGACGAGAATGGCACATACCAGCTTCCCGAGAATGAGGTCACGGCCATCAAGCGCGAGCTGATTGGCTTGATGGTAGCGGTTCCGCCCAATATCCAGGCACAGCTCGGCGAAGCCATCAGCGCCATTGCCGACAGCGACTTTTGGCAGCGCTGGGACACACTGGTCGATGATTTGATTTCCCGTCTGACCCCCGATGATGCCGTCGTGAACAACGGTGTTCTCCGCGTCGCCCACTCCATCTTCAAGCGCTGGCGCCCGCTTTTCCGCTCCGACGACCTCTTCACCGAAATCAACCACGTCCTCTCCAAATTCAGCAAGCCGTTCTTGACATTGCTCGAAAACACCGACCGCGTGATCTCCGCCTCTCAAAATAACCCCGCCGCACTCAAAGCTTCTTTTACCACTCTGGAGCTGATTGTCAAAATCTTCTACGATCTGTCCTGCCAGGACCTGCCACCTGACTTCGAAGACAACATCGCTGCCATCGCCACACTATTCCACAAGTATCTCGTATACGATAACCCCGCCCTGCACACCGATGACGAGAGTGAATCGGGGCCTCTGGAATATGTCAAGGCGGGGATATTCGAGGCGCTGATGCTGTACGTGCAAAAGTACGAGGATGTATTTGGTCCCCAGCTTGGCCAATTCGTCGAGTCGACCTGGGGCTTCCTCATGTCGGTGGGGTTGGAGACAAAGTACGACATTCTAGTCAGCAAAGCCCTCCAATTCTTGACTAGTGTCGCTACAACGTCGCACGCCGAGGCCTTCAACAACCAGCAGGTCCTAGTACAGATAATAGAAAAGGTCATTCTGCCCAATCTTACACTCCGTGAGTCTGATGTGGAGCTGTTCGAAGACGAGCCCATCGAGTTTATTCGACGGGATTTGGAGGGATCGGACAACGATACTAGGCGACGTGCCGCAACCAATTTCCTTCGGACGCTCATGTCACGATACGAGGATCTCGTCACAAGTACCTCCAAGACGTACGTGGATGCCTATCTACAGGATTACGCCAAGAACACCAAAGAAAACTGGAAGTCCAAAGATACCGCCGTCTATCTCTTTTCCGCCATTGCCGCCCAGGGAACAGCAACGAGTGCGCAAGGAGTCATCAATGTCAACCCAAATGTGGATGTTTTGGGATTTTTCCAGAACAACATCGCCTCAGACTTGCAGTCCGATGATGTAGCTCCCATCCTAAAGGTAGACTCTATCAAATTCCTTTACAGCTTCCGAAACCAGCTGTCTGCCGATCTATGGCGCGCTGCTTTCCCGCTCCTTGTAAACCACTTGGGCAATTCAAACTATGTCATACACACATATGCCGCCATCGCGGTGGAACGAGCCTTGTACCTGACGGACGCGAATAAGAACTCCGTCATTCCCAAGGAGCAGGTTGTTGGTGTTTCGCGGGATCTACTCACCCACCTTTTCAAACTTGTCACTCAACAAACCGCCCCCGAAAAGATTCAAGAAAACGAGTTCTTGATGAAGTGCATCATGCGAGTTTTAATCTTCATCCGCGAAGGTGTTCTTCCCGTGTCCGAACTCGTTCTGAATTATTTCGTCAATATTCTCAAGGTCATACGACACAACCCAAGCAACCCCCGGTTCCAGTACTTTTTATTCGAGAGCATAGGTGCGCTTGTCCGGTTCGCTGCTCCCAAGCAGAGCTCTACATTTGAGGCGAAGCTGTACGAGCCTTTCTCACTTATACTGCAAGAAAACGTGGAGGAGTTTGTGCCCTATGTGTTCCAACTGTTCGCTGCCCTGCTCGAGGCTAATCCTTCGGGAGGGTTGCCAGACTATTACCGCAGCTTGTTCGACGCCATCCTCATGCCCACTGTCTGGGAGTCACGAGGAAATGTGCCAGCGTTGGTCCGATTAATCTCGGCCATGATCCCTCGCGACGCACAAAACATTATTGCCAAGAACCAGATCGAGCCCATCCTCGGTATTTTCCAGAAACTGGTTTCCTCCAAGGTCAATGAGAGTTATTCTTTCGAACTCATTGAGTGCGTCATCGCGAACTTCCCTGTTGAGGCGCTTCAGCAGTACTTTGTTACCATTCTTCAGCTCATGCTCACGCGTCTGTCGAACATGAAGACGGAGAACTTCCAACAACGATTCATTGCATTCTACCACTTCATCTCGGCGCGACAAGAGAAAGGTCTCGGTGCAGACTTTTTCATCACCAGCAGCGATCAAGTTCAACATGAGTAAGTCGTCCCCAAAACTAACGCTCTACTAGCCCAATACTGACAAACATCTAGCGTCTTCAAGGCCCTCTACCTCACTATAATCCTGCCCGAAACCCAGAAACTATCGAAAACAACAGATCGCAAGACGGCCGTAGTCTCCTTTACCAAGACACTGACCGACTCGCAAGCCTTCGTCGACAGATACCCCAAGGGCTGGACGTACACCACTCAACGCCTCATCGAGCTTCTCGTGAACCCACCCGTCCCCGCCGCCGCCGACGATGTCATTGCTGACCAGGACGTTGACGAAATCGGATTCGGCGTCGGTTTCACACAACTCAACACATGCAAACGACCGCCAAAAGACCCCTTCCCCGAAATCACCGACGTCAAGGCGTGGGTGGGGCAGTATATCAAGGAGGGAAACACGCGGCACGGCGGGAGGATCGTCAAGTTGGTGCAGGAGAGGCTGGACGCGGAAACCAAGGGCGCACTAGCGCAGTACCTGGAGTAGGTTTTTGATTTCATGGGCTTGGGATGGATTAGAGAAACAAAACAAAAATGTAGCACAGAGGGGCGGACGGAATTGATTGATACCAGCATTAGTTGCGCCAGGCGGGGACTTATTTTCTGGGTACAAAGTCTCAAGGTAGGCAGACAGTTCAAAAACAGAAACTGTTCTTTCATGTATGTAAGTACAGTTATTAATTCACATACTGTAATACCTTCTACCTTGCAAAACACAAAGTGATGCTGGCTGTAAGTATTATCTACACACGTAGCCCTGTAGGTACGTCCGGTGATAGGTACCAGCCTTATCGATAACTACCAAGTAATCTAGGTACAACCTCAGAGGCTCACCCCGCGGCGCGGGCTTACGGGTGTCAGCCTTCCGTGAGACCGCATGGAGTAGTGGCATTTGGATCCGAGTTTCTACAAACCTCAACCACATCATCGACGCTCTGGATTGCGATCACGTCGCACGTCGCACCATCCGCTTCTTTTACCATGATGTTTTCCACATCCGCTCGCTGATTACCCCTCACCCCTCGTCCATCTTTATCTCTCATTCACCAAACGAAGCGGCGGCGGCGGCGATGAGCCGCACACGATTTACGAGCGTCGCTCTTGGGATCCTTTGCGGCCCTATCCTCTGCTGCTGGATCGCCGTCGCCTCGTGTTGCTGCCCGGGACAGCTCCAACGCCATGGCGAATCCGAAGACCGCAAGCGCTTCGAAAGGCGCCAAATCATGGCACCGCGTCCCCTAGCCGTGAGACCTCCCGAGCGCGCCCTCACCATACCTGTCCCCGTGCCTTCTGTCGACCAAACGAAGAATGTACGCAGAACGCTCCAACAATCGGACTCACTCTTGCTATCGCTACCCTTCGAGCTGCGAGAGATGATATGGCGCAACGCTGTCGGCGACAATACTTTCCACATTGTTCTCAAGAACAATAAGCTCGGCCATCTGCGGTGCAAAGCCCCACAGACGGTCGACTGTCCTTTGGGCTTTAATGGGAGGACTTTGAGCCGGGCGTGCTGTTGGGGAATGATGGACAGCGCAAACATATGGCAACCCAAAGGCGGAAACAGTTCGAAACAAACCGACGGGGACATCCTTCCTCTTCTCCAATCATGCCGACAGATGTGAGTTTCCACTCCCCGTATCCTCCCTCCACTAAACTCCCATCAAAGCTGACCAAGCATAGCTACTCGGAAACAATCGAATTTCTCTACGCCACGAACTGCTTCTCCTTCTACGACCTCGATAGTCTACGCTACTTCTCCTGCACCATTCTTCCCTCGCGCTTCTCCCTTGTCCGCACCCTCGACGTATCATGGTGTCTCACGTGGCCCATCTACGACCCCGTTGCGCAGTCTTTCCTCCTCACAACCCCAGCGCTATATCCACCGCACGATGAAGCCACCTGGGAAGAAACCTGGCGCGTCATCGCCTCTATGCCGAATTTGACGTTCATAACGGTCAGTTTGTTGTATTTTGATGGGTTTAGGGATCACAGGTGCGAGAGGAAGATGTTGACGCCGTTAAGAGAGGTCACGAGGCCGAGGAGGTTTGAGGTCCACGTTAGCTGGCATGGCGATGATGCTGTGGCGGAGGGGGCGCCGTTCACGTTGATTAGACCTACGGCGGCGGATGGGGAGGGTGATTGAGTAGGTACGTGTTTGTACAGCGGGTCTCCATAACCATTGTCCGTGACATTCTTGGATGTGTAACGTTTCTTCCCTTCGGTTCCTGTATCTTGAATAGCGTCTTGTATATTATTATGTCCATCCTCTGAATGCTATCTCAGGCTGTGCCTGTATTTTCTTCTTTCCTTTAGTCGAGCACTCCTAGATTAGATTTCTCGAAATTAGCACCAACAAACCAACTCCAAGTCTGTATATCCCATTACTCTTCTCCATCGAACCAGTCAAAATGCCCACTACGATAAAGATGCAAATATACCATTCATACACCCCTGCTGCAATACCTAACTTTGAATCGACTCTTTTCCCTTCGAATAAATGTACTTTGGTCCACTAGAACCTTCCTAATCTAGCTAGCCCGCAATGGACGGCTTGTAACATTAGGCCACGCTCGTAGGGCGTGTGGAAATGTACATGTGTGCGACTGGAATGTTCCATCCCATCAAAGAAAGGAAGAAAAGGCAGAGCTAGGGAAGAAGACAGATTGCGGAAGAGAGGGATATCAGCTGGGAAAAGAATAAAAGGATTGATAAGAGAAGGAAGGGAAGGGTATATAAAAGCGACTGAGTGTCTACATGCTCCGAGGAGACCGAAATATTCTATACTTACGCTTTGTCCGCGCGGGAACCAACGAAGGAAGATTTGGACGGGTTGGGTCTACTCACTTTGTTCAACGACTGTACATCACTACCACTCACCCATCATCAACGTTGACTGCCCTCACCGACCGGCAAAGAAAGGATACTCGCAGAAACCACCCCAGAAAACTTCCCACACTCAAGATGTCAACAACAACCTCACTACCACCAACCTCCTTCCCCATTCCCCTCTCCAAAACCGAAGCTTTATATCAAAAGGACGGCACCCTAACAACGCACACCACAACCCTAACCTCCCTAACGCCCCTCTCGTCCTTCCCGGCCGAAACCCAAGCCCTCTTCAAACCCATCCCAGAAACCTCACCCAACGGCAAAGAACCACAACAAACCCAGGGCTTCATCCTAACCGCACCCTCAACCATCTTCCACGCCCAAGGCGGCGGCCAACCAAGCGACACGGGCATCATCAAACTCTCAAACCCCACCACCACATCCCCCTCAACCCCCTCAACCCAAGACGAAGACCACCACCTCCCCGTCCACCAAGTCCGCAAACTCCCCTCCACCCCAACAATCCTCCACCTCGTCTCCCTCCCCCTTACCCTCTCCCCCCCAACCACCACAACCCCATACTCCCTCACCCAAACCATCGACGCCCAAAAACGCCACCTCCACTCGCGCCTCCACACCGCAGGCCACGTCCTCGGCCTCGCCATCCACCTCCTCACGCACACCACCCCCCCACTCCTCCCCCCAGACCTCCGCGACGGAAAAGCCTCCCACTACCCCTCCGCCGCCTTCGTAGAATGCTTCGGCACCGCCGGCGGCGTCATCACAGGCGACAAGAAATCCCTCATCCAGGCCAAAGTCGACGAGCTCGTCGCGTTGGATCTCGAGGTCAGGATTGCGTGGTTGGGGCGCCAGGAGGCGGGGAGGGTTTGTGTGGGTGGGATTGAGGCTGTGAATTTGGGGGGCGAGGAGGGGGAAGAGGAGGGGGTTAGGGTGGTGCATATTGGCGGGTTGGGGTGTTATGCTTGTGGGGGGACGCATGTGAGGAGGTTGGGGGAGTTGGGGAGGGTGGTTGTTAGGGGGGTTAAGAGGCAGAAGGGGGTTAGTAAGATTGGGTATGATGTTGTTTGATGAGGGGGTCGGTGGAGTTGGGTTGGGAGTTTTTTTTTGGTGGAGAGGAGATTTGGGAATGTATAGAGAGTTTGATAGATATATAGGTGTATGTATCGTTCTATAACTTTAAATGTTGGTTTTTATTTTAAGTTATCTGCTTATAAACAACACTCCATTTAAACTAATTTTGCATCTACCTGCACAAATATTACTTTACATTTCTCACAGCGTACGTCAACAATGCAGGCGCCCATTAAAAGTGCTTACTTATTCGCAATTGATTAGTGTAAGGCAGGCACCCATGAATATGTCTGTACGTACATAACGAGAACGGAGAGGCACGTAGACACTTGCAGTCTTGACATATTTCGAAATTTCGTATCTACGGGTGAAGGATTCCGTTACTTAGATATGTATGATACTAGGCTCTATCAGCTGCTCTCAATTTACCTCAGAACATCAGCATTATCCAGGTGGAAAGTGTAGGTGAAGAATTGGTGTGAGAACTCTGCGAGGATTCAATTCAATTTCAAGAAACTGATGTGGTTTTTGTACAGACGTATATGTAGGCAAGTTATAGCGGTTGCAGGTGGCGTCTCGAATCTAGTAGCCGCCCTGTTAAGTGGGGTTGTCTGTGTTTGAGATAAAGCGAATGGGAGAGTGGATTGGACAGAGACGGAGGCTGTTGTAATGTAAATTGAGTGTGTCAGGCTATGTACTTGGCTGGGTATGTGTTTGGAGGAGCGATGTTTTGATCACGGGGCTATAGAGTACATGCTCTGGTGTGGTTGCGGTGGAGAGAGGCTCGCTTGGGCTGACTGGACATCTGGAGCTAGTCGCCGTCATCCACGTTACTGCCCAAATCTCGCACACCTTTCTTCACATAACCCACAATCCGGACACCGTCACAACCTGCGGACCTGCGTGCTACAAAAGAACGTCCAGCTAAGCGGTCCAATTACTGGGTACTCGACCAACCTTCACCATGTCGTCGTACCTAAACAACCTCCTCACGACCACCACCTCGCGCTACAACAGCCTGCGCCGGCAGCTTCTCTCGGACGAAGCAGACGGCGACACCGAAGACGACTCCCACATTTCCCGCGGCCTGCGCGCATACTACACCGAGAAAGGCCGCCCGTTCCCTCCATGGCTGCCACCCGACCCAAAAGCCCCGCAGGCCGCTCCTGTGCAAATGGTTACCTCCGCCGGGCGAGGATACGGTAACATGGGAGCCCCGCAGCAGCAGCAATTCGGCCGTGGTAGCGCAGCCATCAATGACCTCTGGGACGCGCCCTCGCAACCTCAGCAACCACAGGAGCCCATGTCGCTGCGACGAGCGCAGTTGGGGAGGGCACCCGGAAGACAGCAGGGCCTAGCCCCGTCACGCTCGCCTGAGCCGCAGATGCAGGGCCGTCCGCTTCCCAGTCAGCGCGCTGGCAGCTATCAGACCGGCGGTGGTGGTGATAGGTTCCGTCCGGCGGAGCAGTCACCCCCGCCAAGCGCTGGATCTGGCGTCAGCGCCCAAGATCGCTTGAAGGCCAGATTGTGGGGGTCCGGTAGGTCGTCCAGCCCTTCAAATACTCCATCGGCGCAGAGCAGTCCAGCACCCTCAAGTGGTAGATCGAGTCCGTATGACCAGCGCGGAGGCGGCGGACGGCCACCGTACCCAGATGAGCGCAGTGGAGGATACTCGGGTGGAAGGTCGGGAGGAGGGGGCAGGCAGCAGAACGATTCGGGCTACAAAATGGGTTCCAACTCGCCATGGGTGGATAACGACGATCCTTACGGCCCGTCCTACAATTCGGGGCCACCCCAGCCGTCTGGTGGAGGGAGACGCGTGGGACTGCCTAGCGGGCCACGCATGCGATGATGCAGCTACCTACCTGCTGGCTTTCTTCTTTTTTTTCGTCTTCGGACTTCTCTCTTCAGCATGGCGTACGTGGGCAGTTCACTGGGATCTTTGTCATCATTACATGGAGCATGGAGTTGGGGCGTGTTTTGCAATTCCTCACGGCCGGCTGGCGTCATTAGCTCAAGGTGGGTGCAACACGGATGTAGCGAGCGCTTCAGACGGTGGATAGAACTGGCATTTTGAAAATACTACATATACCTAACCTGGTTTCCCTCGAATCATTCATTGACGTTCATAACATTACTTGATCACATGAAGACTGCAGCATGTCGAGAGCTTAGCAGTTGGTAGTGCGGAGGCAGTGCGTGCCCCGCCACACGGGACGTCATGCATGCCCGGATGACTACTGCCGCCACCTCTACTCACACCATCGGTGTATACATCAATACATACATTCACACCTCTATCGATAACGACCACCAATCTTGAACCCGCCTTACCCTAGAAGTCCTTTGTTGATATCCACTGCAGGTGCTCAAAAGGCATCTACCGCCTTCTCACCCGCCTCGGAGAGCTACCCTTGCCCCGCATCGACCCGCATGGCTTCCCCGTCCTCTAACGACTCGCGCCGTCCACCCTCTCCAACAGCCTCTTTCTACGACCTAAGCGACGATGAGGAAGGCGAGTACAACACGATTAGGCATTCAAGCAGCGGTCGCGGCGTCAAGTTGCTATACACCAAGAGCAAGGTACATCCAATCGCCCCCGACGCCTTCCTCCCCTAGTGACGTGATGCTAACGAACCGCATGAATAGGTTTACGTACACCCTACTCCCTCTGCGAAAGACAACATCCCAGGCTTCATAGCTCTCATACAGCAAAAGTCGGCTACGCAACCCAGCGATGCTCGCCCTACTTCATCAGCCTCCGCCCGTAGCACACATTCCTCCTCCCTGCTCCTCGCCTGGATGCCCGAGTCTCAGCTAGGCGATGCCTACGATACCTATGTCAAGGTCGATCTTTCCGATTCATCGTCACCACCGAAGCAATCTTACCTGGTTCCGCCCCCGCCCACTACGAGGACAAGCACCTCTGCAACCGGCTCTTATGCTTTCGCCGTGCCTCTGAGTGAGATATACTCGATATTGGTTCGTCCGCCCAGCATTGGCTGGTGGTTTGGGAGTGTGGTGGTCAACACACGTGCAGGCGAAAGCTTCCCCGCGCTCTTCTTCCACGACAGCGAGTGCCAATCGACCATCATGCAGCGCAAGAAGCTCGCAAAGGAGAGCTTTGACCCGTTTGGCGATGGAGGAGGCATGTTTTGGGGCGGCGATGAGGTATTGAGGTGGTTGAAGAGATATGTGCATGTCGAGCGGTCGGCTGCCGAGAACAGCATATATCTGATTGAACCAACAGAGGAGGACAAGAAGTCGTTTGGGAAGGATGCACCCCGATCGCCGAAAGCAAAAGCCAAAGATACGGAGGAGGCATCGGGCCAGAAGAGAGATGGCGGTATGGATCCCGTGACGAAGGCGTTGAAGGAGGCGAGGTGGAATTTCCTGGAGAAGCTCAGCCAAGTTACAACGTTCACAAGGAGAACCGCACAGGCCGTTGCAGAGAACCCGAAGCTGCCTCCACAGATGCGTCGGCTGATTCAAAACCCCGAGGTGCAAACTCTACAGGAGGAATTCGATAGCGCGCGGTTGTATCTTGCGAGGTGGGCTATGGGCATTGCTGAGCAAAGCGAGCGCGAGCGCAACCAAAGGATATGGACTGCTAAGGACGTCCTGGCCATGGAAGAGAGCGATGTTGGGGACTTTGAGATCCTGGATATGGATAAAATGTCCCTGGCAGACCGGAAGAAACCCGTCACGATCAAGGAGTGGAGAGAAATGTTTGATAGACAAGGTCGGCTGCGAATTACTCCGGACGAAGTCAAGGAGCGAATATTTCACGGTGGACTGCATCCCGATGACGGTGTACGCAAAGAAGCATGGCTTTTCCTGTTGGGTGTATACGAGTGGGATAGCTCTGAAGAGGAACGTCGCGCTAGTCTCAACAGCAGGCGGGACGAATACATCAGGCTCAAGGGTGCTTGGTGGGAAAGAATGATCGAAGGGCATGGTACGTTGGAACAAGAAGAATGGTGGAAAGAGCAGAAGAATAGAATAGGTTCGTATTTCCGCCTTCCAATCGTTTCATTTTCGGCTTCAACTAACTTTTGCCCTGTCTACGGGGTTCGTTGTATAGAAAAGGATGTACATCGCACAGATCGGACCATACCCATCTTCATGGGCGAGGATATTCCGCATCCCGACCCGGATTCCCCGTTCGCGGACGTGGGAACCAATGTTCATCTAGAGCAGATGAAGGATATGCTGCTGACGTACAATGAATACAACAAGGATTTGGGGTATGTACAGGGGATGAGTGACCTGCTTGCACCTATATATGCGGTCATGCAGGACGATGCTATTGCATTCTGGGGATTCGTAGGATTCATGGAAAGGATGGTATGCCACCCTAACTTATTTTTCTTGACAAAAAGTTGCTAATGTGAAAACAGGAACGCAACTTCCTCCGCGATCAATCTGGCATGCGAAAGCAGCTCCTCACACTCGACCACCTCGTCCAGCTAATGGACCCCAAGCTCTACCTCCATCTCCAATCCGCTGACTCGACCAACTTCTTCTTTTTCTTCCGCATGCTGCTCGTCTGGTATAAACGTGAATTCGAATGGGCCGATGTGTTGCGATTGTGGGAGTCGCTGTGGACGGATTACCTGAGCAGCAATTTCCACATCTTCATCGCGCTAGCGATTCTGGAGAAGCACAAAGAAGTTATCATGGCGCATTTGCAGCATTTTGACGAAGTGTTGAAATATGGTGAGTGTTTTTTGCCTTTGATTAATGTGTTTGCTATATATGAGCTAACGTTGTACTCGTAGTCAACGAACTCTCCGGCACCATGGACCTTGAGTCCACCCTTATTCGCGCCGAATCGCTTTTCCGTCGCTTCCAGCGCACCGTTGAAACAATCGACAAGAAAGATAATTTCCCATCGGCACCCCAACAGCAGGCCCGGCAGCGCAAATTCATCACCTCATCCCCACCCCCCTCATCATCGTCGAATCAAGGCTCATCATCTGCTACGGACAAGGGTAAACAGCCAGCTGTAGAGGATGGAGAGAATGAGACGAGAGTCATCAGCCCAGAACTGAGGTCTCTGTTGAGCCGCAAAGTGGAGAAATTGGAGAAGGAAGACGTGGTCAACAGTGGCGGTGGTGTTGGGTCGTGAAGAGGCGTCAGCTTTCCAGTTCCTTCAATCTGACTATCTTTAGCATCGCGGCGTTTTTTTTGGTTTCAGCTGTCATGGGTTTTCGGATCGGGCAAGGACAAATCATCGGGCGTTGGGAATTTTTCTGGTAGAACCCTACTTCATACTATACATATCTAACCTCTTTCCCTCTCTTTCATTCATTTACGTCTTCGATTGTTTTCTACTGTGCATACCAAGTCGTGTTGTAGAACTGTTAATGCGGATTTGATAACACTCTTCACAGTACCCGGGTTTCGACAAAAGGGTATGATAATGGAAGAAGGAGATAGTTCGCTCTGTCTGTTTGATGAAAAAACGTGAATAGGAACTTTGAAGATGGCCAACGCAGTCACTGCTGGCACGTCTTAGGCACATTCACGTAGTTACAATCGCGTCATGATTCACTTTTAGCCAGCAAGTGCGTCTTCAATTGTAGGTTTTGTACATGCGTGAATCGGTGCTAGGTGTGCTTCATTTTCCTCTGGCGAGCGTTATCCGTAGTGTTGAATGTGTGTAACCTGTCTGTCGCTCAAGCGCACGGTTAGTGAATACATATAAAAACGCAACGCAACGACGACCTTTCTTTCCTTTCCTTACCAACTCAGGCTACGACGTTTCCCTAACCTCACTCTGCAATTTTCGTTCCGTCTCACATACATCAACGATTATTCAAGATGCCCGGCTTCAGCTCCCCCGATTGCAAGAACATGATCGACTTCCAGAAGGCCATTGCGTCCATGCCGAGCTCACACAAGCAGCAATTCGACGCCATGTCACAGGAGACACTGGACAAGGTAACCGACGCCAGTGAGGGCGTTGTCACGGTGTGGGAGGTCAGCGACGATCTAGACGGCTTGTTCCAAATCATGGAGGTCTTGTTCAAACTCAAAGGCGATGCTATGGTCGCTTCATCTGGAGAGGACGTTGACCAGAGTGATCCTGACTGGGGCACATCGACGACTCCGTCTAGTAAAAAGAAAAGAAAGAGCAAACGCAAGGGTCCGGGCATGGTCATCATCTCGCGTGAAGTCACGGATCGAGACGCATACGGCCGAATCGTCGAGTCGATGCAGTACTGGCTCAGCGAACAAGGCGGCACTCATCTCGACGGAACAGCTACCGCCTTTGGCTCCATCGTCATCGTCCGCGGCGTCAACTACACCTCCCAGCCTGTCGACGACGCTCAACTCAAACAAGCCATGACCCGGATCGACATCGCCATCGGCAAAGTCGTCAAAATAACCACAAGCCGCCACTCCACCTCCTCCCCCAAACTCACCTGGCACCACGGCCCGATCATCTCGCTCCTTCTGTACTGGATCAGCCACACATCCTCAACCTACCGCAACGCCCTAACCGCCATCACGCTCGCGGCCCCTCTAACCTTCACCTCGGGCGCAAAACCCGCGCCGCACGCCCTCGCAAACTCTCCCGCCGACTTCTCCCTCCTCTCCAAATACGCCTCCAAACTCTCCATCCCCGTCCTCTTCCTCGACCCCACCACCCAACTCCTCCACTTTCCCTTCCTCTCGTCGTACATGTACTACCTCGGCTTCTACATCACAATGTACCTCCCGCGACCCGTCACAACCCCGCACTACTACAAAGCCCTGGACAAACTCGTAACCTTCGCCTTTAGCCTGCGCGCTCGCGAGTGCGATAACGAGCACGGATACGCGGTAGTCAAGAAAGTAAAAGCACACCTCAACGGCAGCCGCTCGAAGCGGTGGGCAAAAACCTGCATCGACCCCACAAGCTACAACCTCGCCGCCGTTATCACAAGCACATCCCCTACCCTCCAACACCCCGAGATCCTCGCAGCCTGCGCACTGGCGGACTGTCCATGGGATACCCTCGACGACTACAGCGACGCTTCTCCCCTCCCCTACTTCACCCGTCTCCCCATCTCCCCTTCCACCACCACAACCACGACATCAGTACAAACCCTCTACACCGCCTCCCCAATCGCCTTCTCCTTCTCCAAATCAAACTACGCGATAACCTCCTCGACCCCGTTCCGCGTCCTCGTCCCAAACCCAGGAACAGATCTCCCCCGCGCCACGAAAGCGCTGCAGCTCGCACTCACCCAGACCCTCACCGTCTTCCAGAAACTCAAACCCCTACCGAAAGTCTCGTCCACAGAGGTTAAGATGTGGAATGATGCCGTGGGCGCGATTGCGTGGGCGCTTGGGAGGGGGTGTGTGGAGAAGTTGAGGGGGGATGTTAAGGCGAAGGTGGAGGCTTTTGGGCGTGGGTTGGTGGTTGAGGGGTGTTGGGGGGTTTGTGTAAGGAGGGAGGAGGAGGAGAGGAAAAGGAGGAAGGGTGAGGGGAAGGAGGGGAGTGGTGCTGGTGCTGGTGCTGGGGGTTGGGTGGTTGTTGGGGAGGATCAGGAGGAGGAAGAGGGGACTTGGGGGAGGGATTGAGGGGGTGGGTGGCGGATTCTTCTTCCTCTGGTTCTCTCCAGTAAACGTCGAGGTTATACGGACGGACGGACATACTATTGCTGTAAGGATTATTTCAGATATGTACCTACCTATATGTACTTATTCACCAACCCAAATGCTCTTTCCCCTACGAAAATCCTTCAAACCATTCAAAAAAAACTTGTCTCTTTTACATCCATTCCATTCCCCTTCCCCACCCCCTCCCATCCAATCAACCAACTACATCAAACCCAACCCCAATTCCCTCAAACTACATCCGTAACAAACACAATTATGAGAGTTATCGTAGAGTAAGACTACTCCGTGAGTGTGTGAGTGTGCTTTATATAGAAGGTGTGGGGCTTTTAGGCATAAGCGGCGTCTTCGTAGTACCTAAATTCTCTAATTATAAGTTTAGATTGCAAAGGAAGTGGGGGGAAGTTGGGGGAAAGGGGGTAAGGGATGGAATGCTAGCTAGGAGGGCAGTTTTCTGCGTCTATTAACTCATTCGTTTGATTGAGATGGGGTTGATGTAGATTGCTTATTGAGATTAGGGGGAGTTTGAGCTGGGTTGGATGTTGTGGGGTGATGGCGTTGTTATAGGTTTGGGGGAGGAAGGAGGAAGGAGGTGTTGAGATAGTGTGGTGAGGGTAGGTATGTACTAATGTTTTTGTGTGTATGTATGCAGAGTGGAAGGGAAGCTGCGATTTGGGAGTTTTTTTTGAGTTTTTTTTTTTTTTTTTTGCTTTCCTGCGTTATTGTTTAGTTTGTTTTAGACATTAAAGAGTGTAAGGAAATAACTAATTCATCGTCTTAACAGGCCTGTTTGTTCAGGACAGACATCACGTGCTGCACGATTCGAGGTGCCAAGAAAAAAAGACGGTGTCTTTTCGACGTACGAAGATCGATGGTTGCGACCGTACTTACCCGAGTAGGAAGGTTGGGGGTGCGGGGCGGATGGAGTGTGGTAGGATTTATCTGATTGATTGATAAGATGGTTGTGATGGACATGCAATCAATTACTCACGAACAGAGCAGAGAACGTTCCATTGGTATTCCGGTAAAATGCGCATTGCATTAAGGATTAAACCTTGAATAAGATTAAACCATTCGGAATAATTGTTGCCTTGCTCGGAGCGAATCCTTCGGAGTAGCACTATTCGGGCAAACACTCATATAAAATGCAAAGACCCGCCCGGCACATACTTCCAAGCCCTATTAAGCATTCATACTTTGTATCCTACCTTCAATCTCGAGATGCCAGAACCCACGCACATGGCTCCAAGCGGTGACGGCCCAACCCTCGCAGACGAAATCGTCCAACCGCCCCAACGACAACCAGACACCGAACTCATCACTGTCCCACCCAAGCCAAAACACGACACAGAGAATGATCCATTCCTAGTCGAATTCGCCCCTCAATGGGACCCCCTAAACCCCAAAGACTGGCCCACGAGCCGCAAATGGTCCGTCACAGACGTGCTATCAGCATCGGGCTTCAACCGCATCATGGTCTCCACCATCATGGCTCCAGCCCTAACCACCATCGCGCACGATCTCAACATGAGCTCCACCGAGTCCGCCCTGGCTCTCTCCATATACCTTCTCGCGTCGGCGTTTGGGCCGATAGTCATTGGACCTCTGTCCGAGGTGTACGGACGCCAGAGCGTTCTACACGTCACTAGCGTGTGGTTCCTGATCTGGAACGCCGTATGCGGTTTCGCCAACACTAAAGAAGTTTTGATCGCTTCGAGATTTCTGGCTGGGTTTGGTGCGAGTAGCATCTACGCTCTCGCGGGGGGAGTTTTGGGTGATATCTGGAGGCCTGAGCAGCGTGGGCGTTCGCTTGGGATGTACCTCTTGATCCCGATCATTGGCGCTGCTGTTGGTCCCATTATTGGAGGGTTCATGGCTGGAAGGACGACATGGAGGTGGATGTTCTGGTCGACTTCCATATTCCAGGCAGTCATGATTCTCGTGTCCTTTGGCGTCTTTCGGGAAACATACGCCCCTGTTATTCTTAAACGGCGGGCTGAGAAGCTACGACGTACCACGGGTGATGATCGGTACTATACAGTTCACGAGCGAATGGAGGAACATCAGTCTCTTATGTCTATCATGTGGAAGGCTCTCAGTAGGCCGATGCGACTCCTCTTCTTCCAGCCTTTAGTACAAACAGCGTCCCTCATCTCCGCTTTTGACTACGGCATCCTGTACATCCTTCTTTCCAGCTTCTCGGACCTCTGGATCAAGCACTACAACACGTCTGTAGAAATAAGCGGATTACACTACATCGCAATCTCCTCGGGGGAATTAGTAGGTAGCACCTTAGGCGGCTACATCCTCGACAAGATGTACGCCCGCATCCAATCCCGCAATCCGGGAACTGAGCTGGAGCCAGAACATCGCCTCCCGCTATGTCTCCCTCCCTTTATACTCACCATCTTAGGCCTCGTATTCTACGGCTGGACAGCGCAATACAGAGTCCACTGGGCGGTCGTTGACATCGCCATCTTTCTTGCGACGTTTGGGCTGCAACTTAGTGGGTTACCGCAACAGGCATATGTGATGGACGTTTATCAGGAACATACTAGCAGTGCGTTGGCGGCATCGCAGTTCCCGCGCAGTCTGGCGGCGTTTTTATTTCCGCTTTTCGCACCCAAGATGTATGAATCGTTGGGGTATGGGTGGGGGAATAGTGTGTTGGCGTTAGCAGGATTAGTGCTGGGTATTCCAGGATCTATTTTTCTCTGGCGCTGGGGGAGACGCATGCGCATGAAGTTCTTATCGAGTTATTGATCTCATTCGCTGGCCCCTGGTTGCGTGGTGGCTGAGCCTGGCATCCGTCCTCGCTTCACCGGAATAGCCTTCAGTTTAAGGAGAGCCTTGAAACCATCCCTCTTCAATCCAGAAACCCCTCGCTCGCACATCCGTAGAGTAATCTTATATTTCTACAGCAGTTGAAACCTTTAATATTAGTGCAGCCTTCCGCTCAAACTACTTCGATATGTCGAAACAAAAGGAGAGCGACCCGAAACACAGCGCGGAGACGTTTGGAAAAGCTATTCCAGGTGCAGAGGGGCCCATCGATCCGTCACAATACCTTTTCACCCACACAACCTCCAATAGCGATCACGACCAAGGTGAATCATCCGAAATGCCATACGAATACTCTGCGCTCGATTTCACAGGAGATTCGATCCGGGTCCTCGAGATCTTACCCGGACACGACGTAATCCGGTGCAGATTGAGGAACACCACCATCTCTCAGGAGCATTATTCGTGCTTATCTTATACTTGGCAACCCGCAAACCCGAAACATATCATCCAAGTGAATGGAAGGAGTACAGAAGTGGGAGAAAATCTGTTTCAATTCCTACTGGCTGCGCGTTCTGCTGGTGTAACCGAACCTCTGTGGATAGACGCTCTGTGTATCAACCAGTCTGACAACCCGGAGAGAAATCATCAAGTTCAGCAGATGGGAGAGATATATAAGAATGCAAAGAGGGTAATTTTGTGGCTTGGCGTGTTGGATAGCTCCATGACAGAGTTTTTGGAGGAGGTGATTCGGATGTCAGATGGAAACAACGCCTGGAAAATATGGAGCGAGTAAGTTCTACATTCTTATGCAACTATTTGAAACTGACATCTTGCTCAGATTTTATACCACAAGGAGGCGGCGGGGAACAGAGGAGTCCCTAGAAAATCATGTTCCTGCGCATCTCAGGAGCCTTGTAAGCAAAGCCACTGAGTTTGGATCATTGCCCTACTGGAATAGAATGTGGATCTTCCAAGAGATCCTTTTGCCTCCGCATGTATATGTTCTCTATGGAACAACATTGCTCTGTTTGGATCCCCACATAGAGCATATTTATATGTTCTGGGATGATGAGAACCCTGGAAACCGCCCTGCATACGAACTTTTGTCGTGGCGGGGGATGCAAATTGCATTCTCCAATACTGACATTGTAAATCCTTCACTTTTAGCTTTGATACACCGATTCCAAAAGAGCAATTGCTCTGACAAACGCGACCATGTGTACGCTCTGAGATCGCTTGCATTAGACGGTGACCGGATTGGGGTCAACTACGACATTGGAGATACAGATTTATTTCAAAAAGTGATAGAAGGGTCGATGTTTGGGCCAACGACTATTAACGAAATACTTTACTATGGTGCAAGTGTTTTGGAGGTCTTGGAAATACGACCCCCAACACCGCACCTAGGGATCGATTCATCTCAGGAGAACGATCAACTGTCTCACTCACATAAATTCCAGCTCAGCATTAAGAATGCTACTTCCCCAAGTGTTTTGTCACCTCTTTGGAGTATGACCACCTTGAAATTCGACGGGCGTTGGCCTAACCGCCTGGAATCTATAATTTCGATGCATCTCCCAATTGCTTATAATAATAACATTCATATCTTAGAATATGTAATAGAAGAGAAAGAATCAAAAGTCGTTGTAAGGTGCGCTCGTATATACAAATTCGTCGCAGAGCAGCCACGAAATATTGAAGATCTGGATCCTAACGAAGCCGAGGGCTATTTATCACTTCATTTCCCTGCCGGGGACGTTTACCAATGCTTTAGTCCAGATTGGGGGGAATCTGCCTTGCCTCTCACCAATCAACCGCCCCTGTTTTTGAAAAGTTGGGCAAAACCAAGATTTGTTAGAATGACTCAACATGATTCTCAGTAACGCACGGCTACTCCGTAGATATTTACCCTGAAAACCTCGCCTGGGACACCGAAGATCTTCATCAACCACACTTGAAACTAGCAAGAAGACACCGGGAAGAGGGTAAACACACCGGATTTGTACGCCATATATGCACCGAAATTTTCTCCTATGTCAAGAAGCAGATCAGGGTTAAACCAAAGAACCCACGAGCCGTTCCGGAGAAGAATGGAACATGAATGGGATGTACACCCTCAAAACCCGGAGACTCACAACGAATCACGTTTATGGGGGGCCCGCTCTTGCCCCTGGGAAACATTCTATTCCTTCATTATAGTTACTGGAACAAACTCGATTGAAAAATAGGCACATAAAGAGAAGAGCTAGGTTCCCAGCATAGTTCCAACGCTAAAAATACTATCATGATTACACAGAACGGTATCCTACTCTCCACATGTTCAGCTGTCTTATTAGTATGTCTGGGCTTCTATTAGTTTGGCAAGAATGGTTTTTTAATCATATCAAGTCTCTGTTGCAATCATTTACCTACTGATATGTACCCGAATGGAGCTACTCGAATAATATCGTGCTCTCACTGGAGTTTCATGAGCATCATTGAACTTTGGAGATACAAGATAAATAGATTGGTAGGCCACTGATTTCATAAATCTTCTTCCCGTATATCTCACGACTATACATATATCCCATGGTTTCAATGCCAAAAATGTGTACCCTATCTTCCAGGAGCCATTACAACTCCAGATTTTCGGCTTTGTCAGGCTGAGGTTCAGACCGAGTAATGATACGCGTAAGAGTGATCCTGTACGCGGGGAGTTCAATATCATTGAAAGCTCCCCCTCGTTCTGATTGCCACATAATCACCTCATTGAAAGTCCTTCCACCATACATGTGATTATCAACATCAGCAATGCAAAAGTCATCCGAAACCTTGCGCTCTTCGTCGAGTGGTGGTTCAGGTACGGGTATGAAGCGCCATTTAGCTCCTTTCTTGTGTTTTTGATCGCGATACTGCAGCGTTGGTATGAGCTGGAATGATGGTTTTCCAACGCCAGCCAGAGCTGGAGGCCGTAGAGCGTAGAGGACGTCAGTGCCGTTCGAAATGAATGAATCGATAAACAGGCCACGGTGATTTGCGACAAGGGTGAGCGATGAATTGAGGGAGGGATCAGGGGAGATGAATTTGCCAGCGTAGAGCTGTTCCAACTCGAGAATGGCGTACCGTTCGGCAGCTTGCGTTATGTGGAGAGTAATGATGTCGATCAGTTCCAAAAGAAGTCCGGGAGGAGGTCCCGCGACTAAGATTGTGATGCCAAGGTCGTATTCCGGCAAAAGAAGGATTTGAGAGTAATAACTAGGCAAGCCACCACCTTTGGTGATGAAGCGGACTGTGCGTCGTGAATCGGTTAAGATACGATCCGTCTGGAAAATCTCCCAAGGCATTCCATAGAAATTATTCAGATTAAGGGATGGCGAAACCACATTCATCCAGTTCAAGGATGAGGTAATTGTATTGTAATGCGTCAGGACATATCGTAAAAAGATAGATAAATCTGTTGTCGAGGTGTATATCCCACCTGTTGGCTTCTGCACACCTTCGTCAACATCCCAATAGTGTGGCCAGACGGGGATTACGCCAACACTATCCTGCGGTTTTGATAGTGTACTTTTTGACATTCCTAATGGTTTGAAAATTGCATCATCGATATACGCTTCGTATGATTGATTGGTCACCTTTTCTATTACAAGACCAAGCAATTCGAAAGCAATATTCGAATACGTCGATTGCTGATTGGGCTGAAAGATCGGCTCATAACTCTTGATCGTATGTAACAGGTCATCGCTGGTGCAAGGTACTTGGTAGTTTTGGGAGTATTCATCACAGTCCAGGAGGCCATCGCGAGAAAGAGGCGGGAGACCCAGATCCTCAGGTTTCCAGGTATTTTCAATTTGCGGATTAAGAATATCGTCTTGGGCAAATTCTCGAGGTATACCACTCAGCTGGCTAGCAAGTGATCGCAGCGTGATCGCGTTCCATTGTATCGTGCCGTTCTGCTCGTCCCTCAGCTCGGGAAGATACGTGTCCACGGAGTCATCAAGGCTTAGGTTTCCAGCCTCATGTTGTTGTAAAATTGCCAGAACTGTGAAGACTTTTGTTATACTGGCGATACGATACAATGCGTCGCCATTTACCTGAGGAATATCGGGGCGAGTTTCATTGACTTTTCGAGCCTTGTGATGGTGTTCCCATAAAGTCTTTTTTGAAGATGTGATTGCGACAGAGAAAGATGAAGAGTTCCATTTAGGATCGCTTATGGTAATTTCCAATAGAGCCGCAATGTGAGCGAGCGCATCGCGAAGTACCGGGTGGCTGGGGTCGTAATCAGGAAATGGATGAGCAATAGATGGATTGAAACAATTTGCGGAAGCCAACGCGATCAATAAAATTAACACTAACATCGTGGAAATCCAACTTGCGGATAACTTATATGCGCACGATGACATGAAAATGAATGGCGGATGCCTGGCGCCGGGAGTTTTACCCCAACAAGCTCGGACCATTTGAATCTACATTTGAACTTGATCTGATGTATTGGTCAACATTCTAACTGAGACCGCTTCACTACTAAGCCCTTGAGCGATCGAAAGTGTCTCTATGAGAAAATAGAAGAAAATATAGATGAGCACGAAGATTAACTCCTACCCAAGATCATGTGATAAAGGCACGTGACTTCGATATCATTCAATGTTCCTTCCGGAGGCCAGATGTGAACAATGTAAAAACCAATGGCCAATATAGATAGAATAATTCATTATATCAATCAAGAGAGATTGAATGACATCAAACTGCCTGTATCCAACGTTGCTTGCGCAGCGAGGATGGACTGCTCGATTTCCTATGTACAATCTTGGTGATCATCATCAAGACTAGGCTCTGGCTATTATAGCTCTACCACAAGCTTAGTGGCGCTAACACCTGCTTTCGATTTTTCCAAGGCCTTCTGAACAAACTCTAAGCCTTTACCAACAACTACAGTTTGTGGTCAGTCATTTAATGTTGAGGTTGGCAACAACTAGCTTCTGGGAGATTACTAACCTGTAGGCGGGGGAAGACACTGCAGTTTCTCGGCTTCAAGCGCTGGAGTAACATAGTCCTCCCAGACAGGTTTTGCAATGTCATTGACTGCGAAAATCATGCCTGCAGTGACATTATCGGGCACTTCTTTTGGTGGCGGATGAGAACACACCAGGTGGCCTCCCCCCAACTGAGAAAGGATCGCTGTGTCATGAGGATAAGTTTCCTCGGTCGAGATTGCATCGAAGATGCCAACAAAGTCTTTGCCTAGAGTGCGGACTGACTGAACGACTTTATCCACAACTAGAGGATCTTTGTGATCAAACACCTCAGTAGCTCCACAGCGCTTACTGAGGTCAAAATTGCGGGCGCCAGTCACGGAAACAACATGGAGACCAGCAGCTACCGCAACTTGGGTAACCATAGAGCCAACAGAAGAAGAGCCGCCATAAACAACGATTGTTTTATTGAGCGAGGGTACAGGATCCTGCAGCGAAGGATAAGGCAATTTCAGAGCTGGGGTTGCAACGCCAGGTAGGGCTTCCCCGGGAACTTTGAGAGAAAGTGCGCAGATCGCTGCTTCAAAAGCGAATGGAACGACAACACCTTCAGTATACGGGATGTGCTCTGGGAGAATTGCAGCTTTGGCGGACGGGACAATCGTGTACAGAGCGAAGGCCCCATCTTGTGGACGCCCACTGATTAGATTGACAGTGTGCCTGAGGTACAACTTTAGTATCAATTCTAGCATCAAGGCCAGATTGGTTTATAGGGGAGCACTAACCCAATGATACGATCTCCTTTCTTGAAACGATTTTCACCCGGGCCCACTTCGTATACCTCGCCAGCCACCTCACATCCGAAGATAGCTGGCCATTGTTGTACGAAGACACCAGCATCCTGCATATGCCAATCGAGGGGGTTGATAGCAACAGCTGCGTTCTTTACCACGATTTCTCCGGGCCCAGCTTTTGGCATGGGTGCATCGCCCACTTCCAGTGGTGTTCCGGCCTTTGTGAGCCACGCGGCCTGGTTTTTGGGAATTTCGGCAGGCATATTGTATAGGATGGTACAAGCTTAGATGTAGAATGGAGCGATTTAAATGTTTGGCTGATTGATTCTAGTGAGATCGAGAAATAGTATACAGCACTTGGTTTATATATTCATACAGTGAATACACTGGGGCATATTTGTGACCGGAACAACATCTGTAGAACCAAAGTAGATTGCATCAATAATGCCCACTGAATTGCAAAGCGCGGCGACATTCCGTTCATGATTAATGCAACTGAAGATGCACTATTCCAGGAACACCCTTGGCAAAGTATGTACATATACCTGAAAAGTAAGTATTCAGCCAAGGAATGAACCTTCACAGAGTCGAGTTTAGTCAGGAGAACAGCATATGATGTTCCACCCCAAAACAGACTAGCGCAACCAATGCTACCCCGTTTCGGCGGTGGTATTGTCAGCAGTCCGTCTCCCAAGTTCCTGAACAACGATGACATTCCCACCAAAACATTGTATGTCATCGCATGCCAATATATTTCCCCCGTTATCAACACAGTAAGAAACCACAGACATTCCCGCAAATTTTGAGTGGAATGATACCGTGACTGATTACACAATCAATTGCGAAGAAGAAAACACATTTAATGGCTACAAAACTCGGGCCAAGCGGAATATTCCAGTATAATCCGATTCACGGGGTACTGATTTGCCGGGACTGTCGATATGCTATCCAGAAAAGCGCGCTAAAGAGCCACCTACTGCGTCACAAGATTTATCGAGAGGACAGACAGCAACTTCTTGACTGTTTTGATCAGCTCAACATCCTCGAGCCCGATGATGTACCACTCCCTGACCCAAAGTCTTCACCCATTGATGGTTTAGAGATCATCTCTGGCTTTAGCTGTAATGTAGCAGGGTGCGGTCGTCTGTGTGGCTCATCAAAGCGCATGAGACTCCATCAAAGCGAAGCACACGAGCTTGGAAATCCCACCTGCTCTTCTAATGCACGAGAGGTCAAGCTTCAAACCTTTTTCCGTGGAACAAAAATCCGATATTTCGTAGTCACACCTGACCCCGTGGCTAAGAACACGCAACCATACAAAAGTCCAAACAGTACCGGTCAAAACAATGACACCCGGAAGAATTGCGAAAAAGCTAAGAGTGTTCCGCTGGTCTACGGAAGGCCGCGCAGCTTCATTCCAGCAAATCAATCATCACTTGATCTGAGCCATGCATCCCCGGCCATGCCTGTGGATTTCGAAACGCTGAATTACTTCCATCAATTCATTATGGTAACCTGTCATACACTTCCACCCATCCGGACAGAGGGATTGACTGCGAGAAATTGGCAAAAAGATATCATGCCGCTAGCTCTTCAGTCCAAGCAGCAGTGGTTCATGTGTGGCGCTCTTGCTATAGCCGCTCATCATCTTGCTGCAACTGCTCACAATGCGGATGGGAAGGTTTTGCACGCCACAAGGGCTAAAGACCTTTCGCTTACTTTCACTGTGGAACAGAGGAAGGTCGGCACTCCCCCAGAGGCTATAAAGAGAGCGGCACAGCAGGTGGGAAATGTTTTGAAGTGCGTTTCTTTAACGACCAACTCGGAACCGAACTCTTGGAATGTTCATACATTCATGGGTGCAATTCGCACTCTATGTGGCATAGATACCACACACCAGGTTCCCCAGCTTGTGCCAAGTGGAACACATACACAGAACAAACCTTTCAGCCGAGCAAGGCAAGTTGCAAGCGAGGTGAAATCCCCAGAACTGTCTACCATGATCAACCGACTCGAGACTCTTCCCCTTCGTCTAGCAACAGTTTTCGGTACACCAGAAAATATTCACGATGTTGTGACTACGTTGGCCTCAATGACTTTCTTGGTTGATTGCAGTACCCTGGGGTTTAAGTCGGAACATATCTCTACTGTCTATGAAGCTATGGCTACATGGGTGGTCGAAATGCCCTGGCACTTCTATAATATGCTACTGAGGCATGAACCACCAGCACTAGTGGTATTTGCCCATTTTGCGTTCCTTTTGGTCCGTCGAGCTGAGAAATTTGGCTGCTGGTTTTTGGAAGGTAGCGCACAAAAAATGTTGGAGGGAATTGCAAATCTGTTGCGCCCACACGGAGATGCGGTTTTTAATTTAATTGCAGGTCTGGAGATTCACCAGTAAAAGCATTTTCATTATTTGTATATAGACGGCTCTCATCTAATCGAACGGTTTTCTAGCTTGGCTTAAAATGACCCCTCCTCTTTAACTAGTGGGTATTAGGGCCACGCGAACTTTGACGCTATCCTTAAACCGCGCGTCTTGGACTTACCGCAAAACAGACATTCGGGGGCATTATCAAGGCAGAATCGGCGCGGCTCGTCACTAGCCACCCGTTTCTTCGTGAAGAGGCTTGAAAGATGGCATAGATCTGCCTAAAGAAGCTTTGTAATCGCATTTCTCGCTCTCAGCATCTTTTTCAGGGTTCTGTGACAGTTCGCTTGCAGCACAGCCTCACTATCCCGCACCGGTCAGGCTCAATCCTTTAATCGATCGAGCCAATCGCATCATATCCCTAATATTCACTTCTCGTGTTGACGTACCCCCACACTAGTATCATTACACATGAAAAAGTGAAGAAGAGATATAAAGCCAAGATTCGAAATGTTCTCGTCAGCGCCTGGATACATTGGAGACGTCTCCGTCATCGGCAGTATGAAATTCCTGAGCGCTTTGACGGGTTATTTCTCGTCGACTGCTGTTTTGATAGCTGGGACGAATGGGGATTGCAAATGCGTAAGTCTATACACAAAGCGCGTCCTTCAGTGCACTCCGCACGTCATAAAGGAATCTCAATTGCTGATATCGGCTATAGACACCAGAGAGCCCTTGCTGGCCCTTAACTTCCTCATGGGAATCCCTCAACCGCACTGTCGGCGGTGCATTGATCCGCGGCGTCCCACCAGGCGCAGTATGCTACCCAGAGCAACCCGCCTACAGCGAATCCGCATGCGAGATCGTTCGCTCGCAATGGTACAATTCAACATGGCATGCAGACGACCCAATCAGCATTGACTACCCTGTCTGGACGAACAACTCCTGCGATCCCATCTGGCCGAATGGAACTAGTATCAATGGCGATGTGAACGCTGGCAATAGAGGATGCCAGTATGGTAACTATCCAGTATACGTGGTAAATGCGACGACGCCGAAGCAGGTGGGAGAGGCGCTGAAGTGGGCTGGCAAGAAGAATGTTAGGACTATAGTAAAGAGTACGGGGCATTCGTATCCTGGACGGTGAGTCACTACACGCCTCCTCTGAAATCATCGATACCGTGATCGTATGGATGCTGATGATGAACAGGAGTATCGGCTACGGCAGCCTCAGCATCTGGACGCATCACTTCCGCGGCATTGAATACATACCCTCCTTCAAGCCAACAAACTGCCCCATCAACGGCACACTAACCGCAGCCCGCGTCGCCGCAGGCGTCACAGGCGCTGAAGCGCAGACAGAAATGGCGAAGTACAAGTCCATCGTCGTCACGGGCGCGAACCCCGACGTCGGTCTCATGGGCTGGATGACTGGCGGTGGTCACGGGTCGCTCTCATCTACCTACGGCATGGGCGCCGATAACCTCCTCGAAGCCACCATCGTAACTCCAGATGGAGAAGTGCATATAGCAAACCCTTGCCAAAACACCGATCTTTTCTTCGCCATCCGGGGCGGTGGCGGTGGAACCTACGGGGTCGTCACCGAAGCGGTGATCAAGGCATACCCAACGCCCAACGCGCACCTCATCAGTCTCCAATTCGCAGCATTAAGCCCGAACATTACCACCGAGTTCTGGGACTTGATTGGCTGGTTCCACGTTGAATTCGCAAGACTTAAAGAAGAAGGCGTTCAGGGCATTGTCTACATGGTGGGTCCGCCAGTATATCCCTCCTTAGCAGCGCGGACTGGTTTCTTCCTCTATGATCGACCGAATGGGACTATGCAGACCTTGTTTGCACCAGTGGAGGAGAAGTTGAAGAGCTTGTCGCACCTTTTCGTCGTACAGACTGTGTACAGATCCGCAGATACGTTTCTCGAGCTGTACGGCCCAGCGGTGTCGAATGAGGCTGTGGCTAATGTGGGCTCGGCGTATGGCTCTAGACTCATGAGTCAGAGGAGTCTGTCGGATGCGAATGTCACTGCAAAAGTTCTAGCGCAGATTGGTTCCAGCAATGATGCCCAAAAACCAAACGTAAGTACATGTCCACTGTCCCCTCTACCTCCACCACTGTACTAAATACATTTATAGGGTCATTTCGAAAACCCCCTGGTTCTCTCACATTTCTTCGCCCCACCCACCAACAAAACACCATCGTACTACCCTGAGACTATATCCATGAACCCAGCCTGGCGCAACACCCTCTCGCACATGATCGTCGTGGAAGGCTGGCCTGTAGGCATTGCCCAGGCGGATATCGATGCTGTATATACGGACATTACGGTAAATAAAACGCAGCCGCTGAGGGATCTGAGTCCGGAGACGGGCGCGTATTTCAATGAGCCGGATAGTTATGAACCTGAATGGCAGACAGCGTTCTGGGGAGAGAACTATGAAAGACTGCTGGCTATTAAAAGAAAAGTTGATCCAGAGAATGTGCTGTGGTGTCGCAGGTGCGTGGGAAGCGAGGCGCTTGTCGAGCAGATTGATGGACAGCTGTGCAAAGCTTGAGTTCATACAGTCATTATCAACCAAGACACTAATTCTGTTATTCACTTTCATATCTCCATCAAAAAATCACGAGAAATCTTAAACCAATCTACCAAAAACCTCACTTCCTCCCCCTCATTTCCATCTAACCACGCCCCTTTCATATTGCCTCGACCAGTCAGAAACCCCTCGTGAAATCCCTCGCCCCAACCACCACTGTCAGGCCGTCTCGAAATGGCTCGCCTTCTCAGTCTTCCGCTAGGGCCGCCTTCTAGAAAAATTTGCGCATGCTCCATACCGCTCATGGGAGGCCTTGCCCAGCCCAGAGGACTAACTTATACATGGAATGAATCGGAAAGGGTTTTTTAGCCATTGCAGCTAGCAACGTCTGCTAATCGCTATATACAACAGCATATTTGGTCATAATAATTCCACTCTCCTTGATATCCGCACCTTCAAGCCTCAATTTCACCTGTCCTCCACACAACTCCATCATCTTCACTCCTTCTCCAATAACTACCGGCATAACCGCCACCTCCAACCCATCCACCAAACCCTCCTCCATCAGCACTCCTGCCAGCTTCGCCCCACCCATGAACCAGATATCCCTCCCCTTCCCGCCTTCCTCACTTTTCAACGCCCTCACATACTCCACTATCCCTTCCTTTATAGTCGTTACACCGGGACGCTCCATACTACGGCTCACCACCACGACCGCCTCTTTTGGGTAGTCTTTCAGCGGATTCTGATCACCAAAGCGAACCATAGTCTCATACGTCTTCCGTCCCATGAGGAAGGTCGAGAATTCGGAGTACAAAGATATAAAGTCGATGCTGGAGTCTTCGATGATCCAGGATGTGCTGTGATCGAGTGAGGCGATGTAGCCGTCGAGGGTCATGGCGATATTATAACGGAGTCGGCGCATCATAAAGGTTGATTTGATCAAACGAAGCAAGAACGGTGGGAGGAAAAAAACTGAAGTTGTAAGTACTCTAATAGGAGGAATGTGCGTAGCCGAGGCTTCAACAAGCGGGGATGTTGTCGGATTCTTGGCTGCAACGTAAAAATGACTAAAAGCAGTTGTAGTTGGACTCTGGAGGTAAGCGCTAAAGACGTCGCGAGACTTGAATTATTCGCATATAACTTGTGTTTTAAGAAATCGATATAATGGGGAGTAACATAAGCTCGACCCGTGCGCCGTTCGTGTCTCACAAATAGCAGGTTAAGGAAATGCACAAATTGGCAAAATTTATGATTTCTATTCTTCTAATTACTGTTAACAGAGATTGCGGATAGTGATTGTGCAATGTTGTGCAACTTTCAACGTTGTGCCAGCGAACTGATGGTACTGCTGTATACATGGATGTGACACATCTCACAAAAAAGGCACACAATCAACCTCAAACAATGTGAACGGCGAAATCAATTGGAGATCTTATGCAAGCATGAAATCTTTTGCAAACAAGAAAAAGAAAAAGAAACTCGTGCACATCGGATTTCTCGTTCGGAATGAGTTTGATTTACCTAGGTAGTAGGTACTGGGGTGTACCCTCTAATGGTCACCAAAAGTAATTAACAAACTCTCATCTTTGGCAGCAACTTTTGATTAAGACACAACAAAAATAACTGAAGTGTTGAAAAAGTCAATTTAAGATTGGGCTATCATTTGTTCAATGATATATCATGTTGGACCACAGCTGCATATACGATATATCATTGAGGTACGACAGGTTTACAAATTAACTAACCGTTGTGGCGTGTCGCAGATCGTTGTACGAGTGCAACCTCTGACAAGTCAATTTTCCTAAACGGACGTGAGATACAGCCAGCATATGCCTTAAAAGTTTCCTCCTCGCATCGAGAAACATCCGAATTTGTCATTGTTTTTGTATCAACAAACATCTCTTGGCTTGGATCTTTTCTCGTCTTTTTATACACCTACTCGTGATTTCCACTCTCATTTTTCATGTTTGTTGGGCCCCACAAACACGACAAAAAGCAATCCCACAAAAAGCCTGACCACCAAATACACGCCGGAAAAAATGTCAACAACTTGTCTCACTGTTCTGAAATCTTTTTCTTCACGGCTGCTATCGCGTGAAGCCCCATCTAATCTCTCCTCTCACAAGACGAAATCCAATTCCAAATCGGGCCGCCACCACACCCACGCGAAACACCGCTCCAAGTCGAAGTCGCACTCCAAAAAGGTACAACGCAAAGGGAGAAAACCTAAAACGACTGAAAAAGCGCCTACGCCATCCCCACCGCGATCACCATCACTCCATTCTCGTTCATACGCTACTACCCCAAACTTCCTCGCGCTACCGCGTCCGAAACCTCCAATTTCTTGCGAATGCACATGCGCATGGGAGAAAACCCACGAGGCCGTTCGTGAATGCGTATGCAGCATTGAAGCAAACATCGCACACCGTGTTTCTCATCTCGATCTGAATTTCGACGGTACTTTGAACGATACAATTGGTACACAGAGACAGGGAATTTGCGATCAAGACTGTGATTCGGATGCAAGGGAATTTGGTCTTTCGGAAGTGTGGTTAAGGCACATTACCGCTGCTGGGAGTGATGACGAGGAAGTGGGCAATGTTGGTGGTGAGCTTGGTGGACAAGATGCGGATACCAATGAACAAGAAAACAAAGTGGGTAGTAGTGGATCTAGCTTTTTTACCAGATGCTCAAGTGAGAGCGATGGGAAAATTGCGGGGGGTAATGGGAGTGATTGCAAGAGTGAAGCAAGTGAGACGAGTTGTGTAATTTCTGGCAATAGGGATAGTTATGGGAGCTGTGAAAGCAGTGAGAGTTGAAGGCAGAAAAGATTTGCGGCAATGTAGGGGAGGAAAATGACATAAGTTTCGGATATGTACCAGACAGAGATTGCGCACTTAGATGAAGACTCTAACGTTAGGATATGGAATCAAATATACATCAAGGCTAAGAAGTATCAATGATACCATGATACCATTGATCGATCTAATATGTCCTGCGATAACTTAACTTCACCCTCATGAGCGTTTAACAAGAAGCCAGAATTTCACATGTGCACAGAATATATGCATCACGAAATCAACATAGCGGCATGTCTCGTACACCGACGTATTGTCGTCGATGCTACGAGAGACAGATCACCTGATAATTTCTATGGCTACAACATCATCTGAAATTCTGATGTTCGTCCGTAGTACTTTTGGTCCGTAGATCCAAGAATGCAAAATGATTATGGACCATAAAATCCGTAATGTGCAAGTAAAAGCGCACCGTCGCTTTCGCGCGAGCTTCTAGCTGTCCTTTTACGCCCTGCATTCTTTTTCCCTATATTTGTCCGTAAATTCTCTCGTGCTACTCTGTTATCGACATGGTAACCCAATGTGCATATCTGAGACCCGCTTTGGGCTAATTTGTCAGCGACCCTTAAGCTTATTAGGTAGTACAGGTGGGGCGTATGGCGTAGCACGACTTATAAATCCTTTTGGAAGATGGTATGTTATCAAGTGTGCAATATATATTGGCCTTATTTCCGTTGTTTGTTTTCACGGACAAAGTGAGTGGGAAGGAAAGAATATGAAGCGCTTGAAATAAATATATGCGTCGCCGACCGCCCTGTCTCGTCTCATCTATCTCAAACACAAACATTCCGCATACGAGAAGCGTCAACAAGACGAAGACCAAAGAATTCAAAGAATACAATCGACTACAATGTCAGACTACCCCGCAACATATTCCGCCTTTCGTCGCAGCCCAGGTACCAAGGCTCCACCTCGCCTTACCATCTCCCCTAGCACCGAGTCGCTACCTCAGCCTTCCGCGCTCAGTTCCGATGATGTTGTTATAAAAATCCACGCGATTACCCTTAATTACCGCGACATCGGAATTCTTATAGGCAATTACCCTATGCCTTGTGAAAGTGGCGGGATACCGTGCTCCGACGCTGGTGCCGAAGTCATCGCAGTTGGAAATGGAGTGAGCAAGTTCGCGGTCGGGGATCGCGTAGCGCCCATCTCTGCTATTGGCAAGCGAGAGGGAGAAGAGGATGACGATGGAATGGATGTCAACATCGGTGTTAATGTGCCTGGGGTGTTGTCCGAGTACATGGTGGTTAAAGAGAAGCATTTGGTTATGATTCCCGAGAATTTGGGATGGGAGGAGGTAAGCTTTGTCGTTCTCTTTTCTCTTCTATCCTACCAACAACTCTTCCCTTCTTTGCACCCAGATATCATTCCATATGAGTGGGTTCATGTACGGATTCGGGAAGGGGTATATATTGACTACGTTGGTAGGCTGCAACACTCGCATGCGCAGGTATTACGGCCTACAACGCGCTCGGCAAGCTTCAAGATGTTCCGAAGAATGCTACAGCTCTCCTTCAGGGCACCGGCGGTGTCAGTATGTTTGCTTTACTGTTCTGCTTGGCCGCAGGTATCCGTCCAATCATCACTTCGTCCTCAGACGCCAAAATCTCCGAGATCTCGAAGTGGCACCCAAGCATCCTGGGCATCAATTACAAGACGCTGGGCGGCGATGCTGCCGTAGCGGCGGAAGTCAAACGACTAACCAATGGACGAGGCGTCAATTTTGTGTTGAACAACTCTGGGCCTGGCTCGCTCCCACACGACATTGATATGTTGTGCGATCGCGGCGGTTCAATTGCGCTAGTTGGTTTTCTGAATGGATTTGGCGCGGATTGGCCTCATATCGCACTCATGGGGTTGATGGCGAAAAGGGCCAAATTGCAGTGAGTTCCTTTCTGTTTTTATTCTTGGATGAGCATAGCCACGCCCCCATTTCTTTGCGCATTCAAAAGGCTCTTCTGTATTTGCATGATGAAGACTGACGCTGAGTGTGATCTGCAGGGGCGTCGCCATGGGCTCAAAGAAAGACTTCGAGGAGATGAACGCCTTCATCCAAAGCAAGAAGGTTGATCTTAAGCCTTTGCTCGCCAAGCCATTCTTTAAATTTGAAGAAGCGCCAAAGGCATTTGAGAAGCTTGAATCTGGTGACTTCATTGGGAAGGTCTTGATCAAAGTTACCTGATATCTGATCTCACGCTTTGGTAGTAGTGGTATGACATGGGTGCTTTAGGTCCAATTCAATCTTCCTGGCCTCGAGAACCAGATGCTACCTAGTCTTAGTAATTTCAGTGGAATAGAATGTCCAATAAAACAGAATGGGTGTCCGTGAATACGGGCTGAATCATCAGTCAGTCCCCGCCACCGCAGTGATGAGCTTGGCCTGCATCGCAGGTACATGGGTAAGGCAGACTTGGCCCATGCTACCTTCACATTATGATCAGCTGTGCCACAACCCTTCCTACAGTCGATCATTAAGTTGAGCTCGAAATAGACTCGGTCAGGAAGTTCTGAGCCCAAGAAACGGTTTTCAGGACCAATGATGAGTAGTCACTCTTTAAAGGCTGTTCGGGAGGAACCACAAGGAATTGGAAGGATAATTAAGCGACACTGCCGCGACTTTAAATCTCACCTCTTGGCGCAGATACAGATTCATGTTTACTCTACGAATGAAACGCAAATGAATCTCCCAGCCAATGATCATTCCTAAGATTGATACGAAATAACTTATAGAAGCAATTGGTTCCATATCCACTATTTCTTTCTACTTTACCAAGCTGAAAAAGCAGGGAAGAATATCTACATATACAAATATACCTTATACATACGTTGCACGCACACTGTGTTTTCACGCCCGTAGACTGTAGTGTAGAATGAAGCATCTTCGTCAAAAAAGTTTGATTACTAGCAATAACAACATCACAAAGATGAGTTTTCACAGCTATCATATGATCATATATCATCTGCATGTAACTGCAGCCCTACAGTGTTACTTATGTACTCTTCATCACGTGCTTTTCGTCTTTTTATCGACGTTTTAGTATGGTTTGGCGAGCAGGCATGGAAAATGGACCCCAAAGTCCTTGGCTCACGGATGTCGGGCTAAGGAACTGCACTTTCTCGGAGATAAAGTTTTACACCAGGCCGAGCATAATCAATACCTATGAGTGAGTATGCTTTTCCGAAAATCCAAGGTGGCGCCGATATGATTCGGGGTCACCGACAGAATAGGGTAACGGTAAGCTTTCCATCGTTGTATCTTACCTACATGTGTTGGCACTATATTTGAGGTTTACTCGTGCTATTTTGACACGCCATTACATAAGTCAATGCACAATCATGCATTGCCAACGTGAGCCTTGGCTACTCGGTTGAGCACGTGTAGAAGAAAATATGCGACTTTTTTCACCAGTGATTGAAGCTTGCCACCAGAATATGCTACCACGCAGAGCTTTGCCTTTACTACTACCGATTAGATCTTACATTATCATGATGTCCTATAGTACTACTTCTAATTTCTCCAACCGAACCGGTGAGAAGCCGCCTAGTGCTTACGCGTCTTCACTGCAGTCAAGCGCAATATCACAAAAAGGCAAGTGTGTAGACTGGGCAGGTAAAGAAGGATACGCTTATCTTCGTGCTAAATGACCAAGCGCATGTGCATATGCGTGTTGGATAAGGTAAATAAAATTTGAGTAAATACATCCGAAGCGCCTAGAATGCTATGCAAGGGTGGGAAGATAGATACAATTTCAGACAGAACATTCAATAATTGGTGCCTTAGAGCGAAGAAAGAGAAAGTATTAAGGAAACGAAGAAGCTAGAAATAAACACCGAGAGAGAGTCGTCCATGATAAAAGGAGGCAATGCTTGCATGTAATAAAAGAATGAACGCCAGTATGCAACCCTTAACCGACTGCCTCAGAATATGAACGTCGCATGCGTAGCATAGATGAGCTCACTGACTGGATGCATTCGTATCTTGTAGCCAGCTGTTGACACTCTCATCCGTCAAAATCGAAGAAAAAATCTTGAAAGCCCAGTAATCTGATCCGCACTCTAGGTGAGACGTGCCAGCAGTGACAGGCCCTAAACAAAGTCAGTTCCTAGACATAAGAGAATTAGAAGTGCATGTCAGGGTCTACCTACAGACAAAAGTAAGGTCAATAGCTTTGAGCATATCCCACCAATTCCACTCCGGCACAGACTCCAACATGGGTTCTAGCTCTGGCGAAACGACTTCTCGGCTATCACGGATCGCGATTTCCGAGTATACGTCCAGCGCCTCCCAGGGAATGCTAAAGTCCAATTTCTCGCCGGCGTTGATGGGATTTGCTGCACTTCTCATGAAATCTTCAAATTTAGCAGAGTACGACAGACACAAAGCGCGCTCTTTACTGTCGGGGCGGCTAACAAGTCCAAGGATAATGATGGGGAGGAGGAGGTAACGGGCATAGAGCGGCTCGGTGTTGTCTTGCAGGTACGCAAGTGTAGTAAACAGATTAGCGAAAGCCTTGTCGTGCATTTCGTAGCGTGTATGCCACAGTTTGTCGTTCGGTGGTTCAATGTGAGAAGACGGCGCCGGCGACGCGCTTCTCGAAAATGGGTCCTCTGGATATAGCCCAGGTGTAAGATAGTCGGGGATATCATCGCTGATTCCAAACTCATCCGCCGAATCGCTAAAGTCTAGTTCGTCTCCTGGTTGGGAGTAGGAGCTCATGTTGGTTTGTGAGTTGTAGGATTGGCTCATGATCAGAGATGAGGGTGATTGTTGCCTGCGCGCATGAGGGTAAAGATTTGGTCGTCCCAGATATAGGTATCGAAGTACCAAAATTGTCATGGCTTCTTTCCACACTGTGTTGAAATTCTCCCAAAGCTCGGGGTTTCCATCCATGCTGTCAAAGCATTGTTAGCCGAGACCAAATGTAAGTTGAGCGCTATACTGACAATTCTGGGCTTTGACCAGCAAAGCCTGCATCTTTTGGTTGAAAGGCTAGGACTTGAAGCAGTATTTTGTCTCGTTTGTACATTTCGTTGAGTCCAATCTGTTGGTCGGTAGTAAGAGCCTTCTGAGCGCAAACACCGAGATCCCACATGGCCAGTATCAAAGGTGTCGGGCAAGGATGAAAACACTTGCTTTTGACGAGTGGCGAGTTGCACAGTCCCTCCAGAGCTGTGCGCGTGGTGTGTTTTGTCACTGTAATCGGTTGATGGGAAAGAGCTGCCCACATCTAGTATAAAGAGATTAGCCCGGTAGGAGGGAAACACACTGGAACCACTTACAGTTTCGAAATGTGCTACATGGAAGAGCATGATCTGGAGATGCGGATAATGGAATGCCAGGGTCTCCATCCCACCCAAGGATGAAACAATGTGCATGGAACCTTGAGTATGCATCATCCATCTGTTCATGCCGCCTTCAAGCAACTGTGCATGTGCAGTTAGCTACGGATGCTACAGGCATAGTTTTCATGGCGCTTACATCCATGGCAAATACCAAACCTCCGATACAGGCAACAACGTCAGGTCTGATATCAACCTCATACTGTGGCGTAGTGAGCAGCTGGTTATGGTGCTGATAAACATGGACTTTTGCTTCAAGCGCCATATGTTCCAAAGCTTTATCTCCGGGATTTCTTGATGCCATGTGGACGGCCGCAAATCCAATGATACACATGCCTATCGGTTGTGGCAACCTCAACAAGGTTTCAGCGGAAAGTGTGGGCATGTGACGTTCCATAACTTTGGTCTGTTCGAGTGTTACGCGCTCTTCACAGACGGTATTGTTGTCTACGGTAAGTTTTAGTAATACTTAAGTTGATACGCATTTCGGAAGAGACGACGACCTACAATATTCTAGCAGTCTCAAGAAAGCAGGGTCGTCCGGCGAACACCGCTTGCCACTAACACTTACACCGACTTGAGCTGCCTTTTCAAATGCGGTATTAGCTTGCTGCTGCACACTGCCCTGGACCATATTGATAACATTTTCTGTCTTCAGTCAGCCCTTATCCCTCTCGTTGACGCGCGTCACAAGAGATCTTACCGTCGACGACCGGCGTAGCTTTGCCTTTCAATTTGCCACGGACAGCGACCCCGTCTGCCCACCTGATTCAAAACCCAAAATTAGCAACCTATTCTGTGCATTCGAAAATCATGAGTACGACAGCGGAAATTATGGTGGCTTCATCCTGATTTCCAACCAAGTGTGGATACGACAACAATGTCTTTTCTGGTTGCACATACCTGAGTGGCTTTTGATATCCCAGACATGGTACACCCTTCTTTTTGCATTTCCCACTGTTCAGCGCGTTAGCAAACAGAGTAGAATCATAAGGCAGGCGGAACTTACCAAGTCGGTAGAGCACGATCGCATTTGATGTGCCTCTTTCGACAAGTATAACACTGGACGTCGGAGAGTTCTGGCAGATCCTGAGATGCAGGAAGTTTTGAATGAGAAGGGGAAGCTGAAGCCATTTTCTTTGATGTACGCTTTGTTGATGTTCTCTGGTGCTTGTTGGATGTGTTGACTGATGGCAGGCACGAGGCCCTTATAAATTTAATCATGTTCTCAGAGTTATAAAAACTGAGACAACCGTATAGTGCAGGGCTTATAGGGTTTAGGCCAATTTCCACAAAATAGCTGTAGGGCTGAGTGAAGTTGAGGTCGTGATTTGACGTTTAGTCTGTCCGACACCATACATGCGGAGGAATAAGGTAGGATCTCACCAGTACATACGGAGGAATAAGATAGGGATTTCCTCCCGCTATGACGCGTTAGCGAACGGATACATAGCATCAAAACCGTTCAGCTGTAACGCTATAGCGGGAGGAATTCTTAGCATGTAAAAAGACTACAGCGCACTCTGTTGCATAATAACCTTAACTGTAGTGGTGGGGATGAACTACCGAAAATAGACTAGCGTGACGCCACTAGCTTCGTTTGTAGACAACCTATTGGAGACTAGTGGGTGAGTGTAGGTATGCCCGTTAGATCGCCCATGGCCCGGACAGCTGCGACCACACACCCGCACAGTAGGTATAGTGCTGCCTAAAATACGATTTACGAATCCGACATACTACAAGGACGACGAGGCGGTTGTCGTGAACAACGCAAAGATACAACACCCATCAATCGATGATTGATACCCGTGGCGCAGTCAACATGTCCAAGAGAAACCAAGACATAGCAGGTTAGAGTACCCACGGAGCAAGTGCATCAATCTTGCCGACGCTCTAAATATCTACAATGTCGTTATGAGCATTGAACATACATAGTCGCATTGCTGCTGCGGTGTACACGTGAGCACAGGGCAGTGTTAAATACGTCGAGAACCCTATGAATACGATACAACCAATCCGATGCGTTCAAATCCTTACTCACGGTACTTTGGCCTGAAAGTAAGGCTGGCATCGACACGCCCAGTCAGACGGAGCTAACAGCCTCGTGGACGGTGCTTCCATTCAGATGTACGGTCGCCCATCTTCCGTCAGCGTCGGTTCCGGCACATGAACCCAGCTTGTGGCGGGCTGAGATAGCTATTCACATCGATATCACAGCCTCAACAACTGCTATTGTCCTAGGGACAGTAATTTTTTCCTCCGGAGACTCGGAGACGTGAGCCTGGACCCTTAACATCGGAGCGCATACAAGTAGCCGAGAATGGTGAGCATAGACAAGAAATGTGAGCACGAACAAAGGAGTTATGTACTATGTAATACTGAACTCTACTAGACTTTCTAAAAAGGGAGAGTGCATGGCTTAGTGCACGATAGATGCACTCCCGCCTTTAAAAATGAACGACGAATATGGAAATGAAATCGCTCGGGCTCCCGTAGATCGGTACTGGCCCCCAAAAGGCTGGCTTAGCAAACGGGTCACCGAGCTTTCTTCCCTTAATTTAATAGGGAATGGCTTACCACTCCATTTCATCATTTGACCGCAAACCAATTTCGCCATCGCGTTCATAAGCTTTCCTGGGCGGAACTCCATCAGCCAGCAAGACCCTAAATAGGATTAGTGATCCAATGGCAAACATGGACTACAACGCTTGCCACTTGTCTCCTGTAATAGATCTGGGGTTAGGCCCGCAGCTTAAACCCCCATGGATATCGTTGAGCACGCGGGCAGAGTGAATTAGCTCAGCCAGGTTCCACGTGACCAAGTCTGACTTCCAAGCCTTGCACCTGCCACATCCAACATCTGTGTCCCGGAGATTATATAGACGGGTATATCATCTCCCGTGCTCATTTTTCTATTTGTAGCAGCGATAATCAAGCTTCCACAGGCCTGAATTGGATGGGCGAATGCAAAAATAAGGATATGGAAGTCAAAGACATCAATTCATGTCAAAAGCAGACGTTCTTTCACTCCACCTGCCAAAAAGGCAATGTGTCAGTCAACTTCGGCACGATCTACATATGCACAGCCTTTCTTGGTAGGATTCAAAAAGAGATATAAATAAGCTATTGACGTAACATAGAGAATGAAACCGGGCAAAAGAAACAGCTCTTGAGATATAAATATATGGACGCAGTCTAGAGTAGCATATATAAGGAAGCTAACAGAGAGTTTTCAAATAGGTCGATTTCCAATTGTCGTCTACCATCACCTCTATCTGCACAAAGCTCTAAGACGGCATTTACCCCGCTCGTGTAACGGGGAAAGAACAAGTACAATTCCATCATTGTGCACCCACGACGTCCTCTATCCTAGTGTCCCGGAGCGACTGTACGACCAAGGATCACGGGACGTGATATGGACACACCTCGATCCAGCAGCCACCTAAATCTGTAAACTGACCACTATTCCCCTTCACACATTTCCATTTACGGAAATTTCACAAATCCTCGGATCACTTCCCTCCATATCTCGTGCTCTTAGTATGTGCGGTGCCGTCTATGTAAACATGCTCAATCATGCTCCAGTCCTTTCCCAGGCGAAGGCAAAGGCGAACAAACGAAACTTCAGTGTAATGACCCTCGAGGCACGAGTGTCAACCACCTCGTCACATCGAGTCGTCCAATAGGATCAAACCGAATCAAATCACGTTTTCAAGCGAAAAATGTGTATACACATTGCAGATGTAGGTGGTTGGCGAGCCTCGTCGTTGGCTCGAGCTTCAGGGTTTCTACACTATAAAACTTCACCCAGGTTCCCCTGAACACTGACCCAACTCTCGACCAGACACAACACAACCAATACTCCAACATCAACCCATACTCGGAATCACAACGACTCGCTTCGACTCGCTTGCCCTCGCTTGCCTCTCTCCCTCTTCGGAGCGCTCACCACAGCGCTCCCCCACCAGGGCATCATCAACACGCCCTCCTTCCAGGACGTGGGAATCATATACACGGAGCCCAATTACCAGGGGCACTCTAACTTCCTGCTGGAGAATCGGACGGTAGCTACATGCTACCCGCTCAATGTCGACGGTGCAGGCAATCCCAAGTAAGTAACTAACCTCTTCCCCCTTCCCTTCCCCCCTTTTCTAACTAAAACACTAACACTTAACAGCATTAAGCCGGTCCTATCAGTGAAGATCTGCTCGAAGACATGCACATGTCTCTTCTTCACGGATTCAGGTTCCTGCGAAGCCCCCTCGCAACAGAATTTTGTGGCCAAGGTACACGGGCCGACAGATGTGGCGGAAGTCAAGACGCCCAAGGGTCACGGCTTCATGAGCTACATCTGTGGCTCTGGAGAGAGATTCGCCGCTATGACGAACTTCACCATCAAGGGGGTGCGACACTTCGGGCCTGAGGGTCTTGTCGCTTAGACGGACGATCGTTTTGGGAGTTTGTAAAGGAGACAGGTCTTTTCCGGATGGATATCAAGAGAGGTGACTTGCCCTAACACCCCAACAAGAACGATGAGAAAATAGGGATGAAGAGCACGGATTGCGGTTTGCGAATTGGAATTGGGATGCCTGCTTTCGAATAGTAATACAGATGAAAATCCCCCCACTTTCCCCCATGTTTTTTCTTGAAGAAAAATACCGCTAACTCACATTGTTTACACCCCCTTCCTTCGCATTTCACTTACTCTCCTCATTCGGGGGTTAGAACTTCTACATTCCCATTGTAGAAGTTCTTTAGTCGACCCTTCCTTTCTCCCTCCCCCTACTCTATATCTGTCTTTATGTATTGATGCTTACACTAATACTGTCAAAAGTAAAAAGTGACTGATTAACAAATCACTTATTATAATTGATGATATATACCCTTTTCGACAGATACTCATACCAGCGCGCACGAAAAAAAGGATTCGACTCGAAACAAAACTCATCACCCAAGACCAAAATAAAACATCAAGTTTTTTTTAATTTCAGCCCCTCTTCTTATCTACCCCTCGAACAAATCTCCCCACCACCGTTCCATCATCCAGAAGTGTCACGTCACCCCCATTATCCCCCCTTCCCAATCCCAATCCCAATCCCACGCATCCACCACCCTCCCAATCCCAATCCCACCATCCCAACAACCCCAAACACCAGCACCACCGCAATTCGCACACACGATCCCACCACTTCAAACATCAAAAACTTCCAAAAAGGACCAACACTACATAACTAACGAAATGTTACCCACACACACACACATGGCAAATTTTGCAATTCCCAAGCCGACATGCAAACATCCATTTTCACATTTTGTTTTAACTTTTTGTTTTTTCGAGATAGGGTTCATATACAAAATAAGGAGACAACGAGATAGATATAAAACAATGGCTATGCACGAGAGATGGGGTAAGAGGGTGGTGAGACTATGCTTTGAGAGGGTACCTTTACAGTGCGGAATAGCGTACGCTAAGTATCTCAGTATAACACGGGGCCCTCTCTTGGCATTAAAAGAAGAAAAAAAAGGGTTCTTTTGATATTGTGGAGGAGAGATTTCAACAGTGCGTAAGTCTTCGATTGATTCCAATCGGGCGTGGGTGAAGCATAGGTATGCAGGAAAGTAGGCAGGTACACCCATGCACTCGTACGACTCCAAGGTCAGACAGCTCGACCAAAGCACATATCAAAACATAAATCACGGGTTAACAGTGCAGGAGCAACACCGCCATGGAACTCAATTTTCGCTAGAGAATACACATTATGATTATTCAGGGTACAGAAACAAAAACTAAACGCGAATGAACCTGCTTCCACAGCGCAGGCAAATCTATCAATGCTTTTCGTTCATACTTCCCGCCTTCCTTCGCAACCAAAGAAAACTAAAACTCAATACCAATGCGCCCATCAACAAAAAGAAACAAACAAAACCATGGTCCCATCATTCATCACAGCAAACGCCGCCCCTCCACTCGCATCCATCATGTGTAAGAACAACAGACCCGGAAAAGAATCAAGTAAACACCCTGCGAACCAGCACCTTCTTGCAGCTCGGGTTGACAGGGTTTGCCCTGCCACCCACCTTCCACACAAGCATGTGATACTCATACGAATACCTCGTAAGGCAAACATACCAGCTCTTCACCTTCTCGGGCTGGTCAAGGTACCTTGGCGGGCTAGACGAGTCATCCAGACGACGTGGAATGTACAGCTCCTCGCATTCCGGCAAGACGCTGAGGGGCGTGTAGGTCGAGTTGCCGGGCAGGAAGATGGGAATGGCCACGTCCGAGGTGAAGTCTTGCGTCAAGCGCAGCGCGGAGGGGACTTGGGTGCCGCCCGACATGGTGAGGTTGTAGTAGATAATGCCCGGGGTGTCGTAGGCGGAACCGCCGTTGCTAGACAACGCTTGGTAGAAGGTGGTGTAGGGGGTTGGGGGCGCCGACGTGGTTTCGTTGGTTTGGCAGAGACCTTCGGTAGCCGCGCCTTGGTGGCATGCACCGAGGGCTGTGACGTAGGTGTTAGTGGTCCGTTGGTGGCGAGCTGCTAATTCGAGGGCAATTACGTACCTGTGTTGTTGAGCGTCGGATCGTCGGATGTGACTACCAGACGGAAGGGCGCCGAGTATGTGTTGAACTGGGCGAGGGAGAGCCCGAAGAGCGTGGAGATGATGGAGACGGTCTTCATGGTGAAGATGGGAAAAAAAGCGGTGTTTGGATTAGAGTATGCGTATGGTATGTGAATGTATACCGTCTAAAGTCCGGAAGTCAGAGGGACGAACCGAAACCGATGATGAAGTAAGAAAACAAAAATCGTCGGCGAGAGGGGGAGAGAAGCCAGCCTTATAAACTAAGGAAACGAAAACGAGTCCAACAACGGAAGGAAACGAAGGGAAAGGGAAACAGAAGTGGCGAAGTTAGACCCTTCTTATTATCACGCGCGCGTGAGAAAAGAGCGCACGACAACTCGCAGGCAGACAACAGATCGAACGAACGAAAGAAAGAGCAGAAGAAAAAAATCCCAAAGAAGGAAAGAGAAACACCAAAACCCAAACCTTTATACGAACCGTACTTACCTCTCTCTTATCGATTGATCCCAACAAAACACAACACAACCAAACCCTAAAAGAAGAGAAACCCTTTTCCACTGGATCTTTCCAGAAACTCTAAACTTTCCAAACCTCGGGGCGCGGGGTCGAAGTTCTTTCAAACTTTAAACTCAAAGAAAAATCCAGACAAATCAAGTGAACTTCAGGGAAAAGAACATTCCAAGGTGGAAACGAACATCAATCTCAACCACGGGTGGTCGAATGTAGTTCAAACCCGTATTTATACACAACTACGTCCCGCCACACATATCACCCGATTCGGGACTCTGACCCCTCGGAAAAAAAGGGAACAAGACGTCATTCCCTCGTTGCACATACCCTCTTTCCCTCATCCCGTATCGAGACTAAAGAGATCAATCGTTCGTTCCTCGTTCCTGCCGAACGGTTTGCCCCGCGCTTGCGTTGGGGTACCACTGACCAGTCGTTCCCCTACAGTACTGTACCTAACGAACTAGCTCGCGCGTGAGTAGAACTCTTCAAGACACTACACTAGCCTACCAGATTCTCTCACGAACTCCAAGTGGAGGTACCTTACTGTAATCCACCCATAGTTAATTGCTAAGTCCCCGATGTCAGCTAGCTAGTCCGTACAAAGCAATCCCTTCCTCACATCGTACCACATATCGTCCGTCCATGTGCTACACACCTCCCCTAGTTAGTTACCGTTCTTTCTTCCCGTCATACCTACAGTACAAAACTGCCGGCTTGCCGAGGTACCACGACGTTACACGTTGTTCCAACGGGAAGGGAAAGCACGAATTTTAGCTTGAACGAGAGGGACGTGAATGTGACGTGTGAGTGAGGGGTAGAGTGTAGTAAGATTTCAATTCATTTTTCCATATGCATCGTCTTCCTTTGTAGACACCTTCGATTTTTGCTCCTTTTCTCTACATGCAGAGAACCTATGTAATTGGTTCCCACTCACCCCCCAAGCCAGTATGGCCTCATATACACACGGGTGGTCAACGTAACATGTATATACAGGAGACATATATACATACTGTGTGTCGATATCGAACCAAGAGCACGCTTGCCGATTTTCGAAGCAAGAAAACAAAAAAAAAACCATAACACAAGAAGGAAAAAGCATCCGAAACGTCACGTTTTGCCCACTGAAACACCGAATATCCAAGAATACATGTGTAAGTAAAAAAACGCCGTGGAAATGCAAGAACGAGCAAATGCACCCCTCCCAGAATGTCTATCCTGACAACGTGTAAAAAAATGCGTGGGTATGTGAAAAGAGCGATAGAAAGATGGAGACAGAAAGCATGCAAGGATAATGTGACAAGTTTAGAAGCCGTTGAAGCCCAGCATCACTCCCGCGCCGGCAGCAGCCATACCAGCAACATGCCACGGGCTCCCAGTGATAAGTGGCATAGCAGCCGCACTAGACTCGCTGACCGAGGGGCCGAAGATACGGCCACCGCCTTGACCAACATTAGCTGTGGAGACGGCGTTTTGTACGAGGGTGGCGCTCGGCACACCGTTCGTGCCGTTTGTGATTTCTCGTATGTTTGAGGTGCCGGTAGCGTTGAAATTGGTCTGCGCCAGCCCGATTTGGTTGTTCTGGAGATCGTATACGACGTAGGCAGACCGTAGGAAAGTGTCGCCGAGCACGGATAGACTGTCGCCTGATGGGCTCACACCCAAGATGCAGACGGGTCGACCGCGCTGGAAATCGACTGTTATGACGAGCTCGCTGAGATCGACCGAAATGGTTACCCCCGAGAAGGTGAATTCGATGGAGCCTTGACGGGTACCCAGGTTGCAGTCGACAAAGGCGGCGCCCTGGGAGGAATCGTACCGAGCCCCGTAGGCTTGGTACAAGGCGTTGGCGATGTTATCGGGCAGATACATGAGGGATGATCCCGAGTCGAGCAATACTGCAATACTTTCGTTGGTAAAGATGGAGTTTGTATTGCCGTTTTGACCCATGCCAGTCAGAGCAATGATGAACTCGGCGTGCACGCCTCGCTCCTGGATGATGGGGAGCAGCTGCAAATCTCCGTGAAACTTGCTGGTATCTATCCCACCAAAGAGAATGCTCCCCGTCGATGCATCCAGATCGTTCAGCCATAAAGAATAGGCGTTGGCGCTGATGGTACCGTCATCGGCCAGCTTCTGCGGCAGGTTGGGGTAAGGTTGGAGGCGGGCGCGGTTCACTTGAACCTCGTTGACGGTGTATCCAATACCAAGGATGCCCTCGGGCGAGGTCGATGAGTAACCAATACCGAACTGGAGGTTCTTAATGTCTCGACCGCCGAAGCGGAAAGTGTCTGTGGCGTAGTCGCCCGACGCGCCGGAGCCATCTACATAGCTGATGTTGAAGACACTGTTGACGTACGAGTAGGTCGAGGAGTCGTTGGCGGAGTATGTGCCCGACTGGGCGCAGGGGCTGCCACGGGAGGAACACAGGCGGGAGTTACCTGCGTTGGTCCAAAGATCGCTGCTGCCGGTGTCGATATGGAGGCGGAGGTTCTGCGGCGGGGTGCCCAAGCTTGCGTTGGCAAAGTAGAGGGTTTCGAGGTTGTCGAGCGTTTGCTGGACGGTCTTGGAGGACTGTCTTCGGCGCAGGCGTTCGCGCTGGATGGGATTCTCTATACGGCGACGCTCAATATCGAGCGAGAGTACTCTGGGCTGCTAGCATGGGGCGTGCTGTGTTAGCTTGTGTGGATAAGAGACGATAAGAGGGGAGGGGAAGAATCTGGGGAGAGCCAAGAAGCGCTTACCTCTCTCTGCACCAGCTCCGCCGCCGTCGCTGTTAGCCATGACGACGTCACCAGCTGAGCGACCAGCGCCAGCGTCGAGTACTTCATTGCTTCTGCGTGTCGCGAGAGGTATAGGTAGGTGGGAGCAATGGGAGAAGAAACCGGATGGAATTGCGCAGCAGGGAGGCGGATATGTATGAGTACTACGACAGTACAGCTACTACAACACGGGGGGTGGGTATCGTGAAACGCCTCTGTCGTGTGCGTGCGCGTATACGCCGCTGTGGCTTGTGAAGCGGCTAAGAGAGCTGAAGCTCGTTGGGTTTGAGGCCGCAAATAGCTGGGGCGAGATCTGCGACGGACCGACTGTGGCTTTTATTGCTCGGGGCAGTTAGGACTGGTCGACGGAACCCAAACCAAAGCTGCAGCAGTTGATTTGTAGTTAGCAACTGTGAGGTTTGCAATCCAATGCACTGCGATGTGCTGCGATGTGCTGCCGGCAGTGCGAAGGGATCGATGACGTGGGCTGTTCGTGTTGTGAGTGAGTATCTCTGTACCTTTGTAGGTATGTAAGTTATTTGTGGTTGTGGTTCAAGTAATGTACGGTAGGACGAATGGATGGATGGACATTGGATGGGCGGTTGGCCGGCAACGAGATGGTTTTATTTGGCTCTGTTCCTGATGGACCACGCAATCCTCTCGCTCAGGCTGTGCCTGTGCCGTCCAGTGGTAGCGGGCGAAAAAAAAAGGGTTGCAGGAGCGATGACGCGGTCAAGAAGGACTAACTGCGTGGCCTTGGCCGCCAGCTTGTGCGTGAGTGTCTCGACGTCGGATCGCCGCTGTCAACAGCCGCCGAAGCTCAAACACTTCCTCAAGCGCTTACTTGACGCAATCTACATTCGTACCACCCTTGACTAAAGACCCAAAGGGGCCTCTTGTAGTCGGACGCTGATGGATGCCTATGTTTCTTTATCTCCGGCCCGATGCTCAATGAATGTCATTGCCATTCAACGTTATGTACCTGCCTTGTTGGAGCACAAAACAAAGTGCCTTGTTCTTCTCCTCTGTCTATTGAAGAAGGAGACGGAGTAACGCCGAGCCGCCTCGTACGTCAGCCGCCGAGGTGCCCTTTGCCCCGTCTCATTCCCCAATGACGCGACGCGCGGTTGCTGTATGGCTAACATTGAATGCCTTTTCTGCTCGCTGCTTGTTGTGCAGACGCCGAACATGGACGCTGTTCCCGGGCTGGACAAAGACAGGATTCGAGAAGCTCGCTGCCACAAAGACAGATGAAGCTCCCTGCCTTTGTAACAGGCAACCGGCAGATCCCTTGACCTTCAAAGACAGCATACAAGGGTTTGTCCTGCAACGATTGGGCAACAGACATCTAGGTAACGACAGAAGATGGGCATTGGCCACAGTTCCACCATTCTTAATTCCCGTCCACAGTTTCGACAACTGAGCCACCGGATAAACACGACATCTCACACGTGACACGAGGCTGTGCATGCATGCCATGTGTAGCTTGCCCTGCAGCTTTTGCCTCTGGTACACACAGTAGACCGAAGACTAAAAAAACCTCCGGTTCAAGTTCGAACCCATCACCAAGGACATGACGTACATCTAGATAGAGCCTATCCATCCACTTTTCCTCATTTTGTCAGACATCTAGAACAACAGCCTCTGCATCATTCACACTGTGCACACATCGTAGGTAACGTACACGAATCGATCTGGCAAAGAGAGTGTAAATTGATCATTGCTGGTCTGCTGCTGCTCGGAGATGATCCCCACCGAACCACGAATGCTGATTGCTCCTGTTCCCTTGAATTATGTAATCTCCACGACGAAACGCTGTCACGTGAATTCCGTCTGCCACATCCGGCCTAGCCTGAGCTTCGCGTATCTCAGACGCGTCGAGTGCGAAGTTTGTACCCCACAATACTCACAAGATCCGTTCGGCGACCATCATGGCCAAAGCAGAGTCCTCCAAAGCTGCCGCCAGCAATGGCATCAAGGTGAATCCCAACGCCGCCGGAGGAGCCAATTACGAACTACCCTGGTATGTCACCTCTTCATCTTGTCAAGTGCACTACTCGCATGGCTAACGCTCCCTGCTTAGGGTGGAGAAATACCGCCCCGTCTTTCTCAATGATGTCGTCGGCAACACAGAAACCATCGAGCGCCTCAAAATCATTGCCAAAGATGGCAACATGCCCCACGTAATCATATCCGGCATGCCTGGTATCGGCAAAACAACTTCGATTCTCTGTCTCGCCCGCCAACTGCTCGGGGACAGCTACAAGGAGGCCGTTCTGGAGCTCAATGCGTCCGACGAGCGTGGCATAGATGTGGTACGAAACAGGATCAAGGGATTCGCACAAAAGAAGGTCACTTTGCCCCCGGGTAGGCAGAAATTGGTCATTCTCGACGAGGCCGACAGTATGACCAGCGGCGCTCAACAGGCTCTGCGCCGTACCATGGAGATTTACAGTGCCACAACCCGTTTCGCATTTGCCTGTAACCAGTCAAACAAGATCATCGAGCCGTTACAGTCCCGTTGCGCCATCTTGCGCTATGCCCGCCTAACGGACGCCCAAATCGTTGAGCGTCTGATGCAAATAGTGGAAGCGGAGAAAGTGCAGTGGTCTGATGATGGTATTGCTGCTTTGGTCTTCTCCGCCGAGGGAGATATGCGACAGGCCATCAACAATCTGCAATCTACATCCGCTGGGTTTGGTTTCGTCAACGGAGACAATGTGTTCAAGGTGGTGGACAGCCCGCACCCGATCAAAGTCCAAGCCATGATCAAAGCATGCTACGAGCAACGCGTCGACGATGCCCTCACGACACTGAAGGAATTGTGGGATCTTGGATACAGTTGTCACGACATCATCAGCACCATGTTCAAAGTCACCAAAACCATCGACTCTTTAAGCGAACACGCTAAGCTGGAGTTCATCAAGGTACGCTGCCTTTCTATTTTTATCAAACTTCCTATATGCCCGTTTCTGATTACCGTTGTAGGAAATCGGTTTCACCCACATGCGCATCCTCGAAGGCGTGCAAACCCTCCTCCAGCTTTCTGGCTGCGTGGCACGACTTAGTAAGATTAACATGCAGCCACAACTCTTTGTAGTCGCCGCAAAATAAAACACGGTCATGAGGGAAATTTTGTCAGCATTTAGCATAGCGTACGGCGTTTCTATCTTTGGGATTAACGACAGCAGTGTCATAAGACGCAGAGAGAGTAGAACAGAGTTACATCTCGCTGAATACAAATCAAATAAAGTATCACAACACAATTACCTTCTTCCCCAATCCTACCTACGTTAGACTCGGATCCATTGCGGTCAACCCTTGTTTGGAGTATCCACCACACTTCCTGCTGGATTCTTTTCGTGGCTCCCTGGCAGACTGGGTTCGCCTCTTTTCTCTTTGGACAAGTATTTGCCAACATACCCGTTCTTCCCCCACAGGTGAAAAGGGTCCAACAGTCCAGCAAGCACCCCCCTTTTGTTCTTCTTTTTCTCTTCTCTCAACCTTGCCAACTCCTCGTCGCTCATATCCCAAAATTGGGTTTTTATGTCTTTGCCCGTGAAGATTCCCCACACATCAAAGGGGTCAAAGACGGTGACGATCCAAGGCCGATCATCGTCCCATCCGGGACCACGACGCTCCGTGACGCCATCGCGATCCAAGAAAACCGAATTAGAGCGCGGTAGACGCTTACCCGGGTGGAACAGGTTCAGCAGACAAGTGTTGATCAGCATGATGACGGCCTCGAAGATCCAGAAGAAGATCTCGTTCTTATAGATGGTCGAGTCCCAACCCATGATATACTCCACCAACCGGTAGATGCAACGAATCGTGACGATGGATGCCGAGACATACAACACAATAAGTACGATGCGGAGATCGCGAGACAAGACGCCAGCCCGTTGAGCGCGCCGGTGGAACAGAGCCGCCAGCAAACCAAAAGACACAAACAGCACCACCTGCAACGACAGTGATGCTGTCACGAGATTCGCACCCACCTGCCGCTGCTTCGCTGTCATGCTTGAATTCGCCATCCGCCACACCCCCTGGCCGATGAGAATCTCGCACACGGCATCGAGCCCCACAAACGTCGTCGCAACGCGCCCCGGGTGCAGCGGCGCCAAGTATGGAATGTAATACAGGACCCGCGAGAGGATAAAGTAGTTGATGAGCGCGTATACAGGCGGGCCCGACATCATGAGCACCATCGACGCGATCAGGTACCCCAGGTTATCCGTATGATAGGCCCCTAGCTCGCGCACCACGAACCCGGCAATCATGAGCGCCGCCGCCCAGGGGAGGAGCATGGTGGTGCGCCATGACTTGTGTTTGAGAGTCTGCCAGGTGTGTACCGCGCCCGAAATGAAGAAGAGTACGCTGAAGACGATGGGTGCGGGCTTGTTAGGCGCGTAGTACCAAACGGATCCCGGTGCTGTTTCTCTCGTCCAATCCGCAATCAGCAATTGAAAAGAGTTTCTCAGATGAAGAGGAATGAGGAAAGCAACCAACTGGTAGCCTTGAACTGCGTGTCACTTACAGTAATCTCCCATACCCATCTTTGCTCTGATCAGTCAATCAACCACGCTACCCGTATACGTTCGCAATGTCCTAGAAAACAATATTCAGACGCGAAAGGAAGCTGTGTTGAAGTCGAGAGTGCGCAGATGCAAAAACAAATATTGTTGCACAAGATGATGGCTCGTTTTCGTTATCACCCCGGCGCGCGCCGTTGAATACCTATATACTCTGGTCCCACCCCTTTCCCCCCATGTACGTTCACCGGCCACCGGGCAGGCGCCTGTAGCTCGAAATTATCCACCCAAAAAACCACACAAAAGCTAACCTAAAAAACATCTAGTTGAAAAGGCAAATTCAACGACCACACGAGTTTTTGTCGTTGTTCGTGGCTGTGTTCATGTCACTTCGCTCACCCGACAGGTAATTCAGCCTTTGTGATTCGATGTTAATCGCGCAGAATACGAGGAATGCGAGCAACCACACCACACGCGAACGATCGGCGCGAGATAATAACTCGACTCGACTCAATAGTTAACATGGAGCAAAGTCACGCACAGCGCATCACACACCGGTGAACAGGGTCAGCTGGGCGCATTGCGAGGCGGAATTTGGGGGAGAGGTGGAGTGCGTGTGGGGTGAGAGATACCCTGTGTTTGATGTTTAAGGTTTGCATATACATATGCACACATGTATCTAAGTGTGTTATATAAATTATGGATGTAGGGATGTAGGGATCAATAATGAGGTTTTGGAAGAGTTGTTGCGGAATTCCTGGGAGAATCTGTTTGATTATTGATGAGAATTTTATATACGAAGGTAATAGGACGGTCGTATTTTAGTGCTTCTCGTGTTTTGTTTGTAGGAAGCTGTTGAGGGTTAGTGGTGGTGGGTTAACGTACAGACCTCGCACCAAACCGCCTGTTTTAGGAAATATAAGAGTGTGGCGGTGTACATGGACTTGAGCAATTGAGTATGGGCGGAGGTCACGTGGTACCTGAACTAAGCTCGGATCGTCCAAGTGCAGTACTAGCGCACCGACGTCTGATGGAGTGGCATCTTCAAAGCAATCGACACAAGGCCTAGGAGAAGAGACACTACACTCATGCGCGACCATTTGGGTTAATTTCCGATTTACGTGTTTCGATAGTGCATCCGGAAATGCTGTATCAGATCCGAGTGCCGTAGAAATTGCTTACGGGCAAAAGCAGTTTTTTTGAGCCGGATCACCATGGACGAACTATCGAGCTCCAAAGTCACGGGTACATGAGCTCCAACACGCATTCTTGACGTGTGTGTTTTGTATAAGTTTGATTAATGCGTGTACAGTCGAATACCACGATCCATCTGGATTGTTTCCGCTTGTTCAGGAACAACTCGCTTCTCGGTTTCCCCTGAGAAATCTCCACTGGAAATCGCCTACGCGGCCTTTGCGATCCATCGACTCGCTGCATGTTGATCTCGTTCCTAGTGCTGAATCGGCGCACACAGCTGGGTCGAGTTCTGCCGGATTGTTTGTTCCGGAGGGAGCGCAAGGGACCACCCCCACGCCCACCACCACAGAGCATGCTCGTGGGCCATCATCAAAGGAAAGACGGCATCAAATTCCAGGACTTAGAAGAACGCCTTACTTGAAACTTTATCTCTTGAGATGTGATGACTCTGACAGTTACAAATCAACTGCTCGTAAACAGCTGCGTGAGTGGGTAAAGGCACACACCCCGCCTGCCCAAAGCAGCTCCTCTGCAGGGACACCAGAGAACCACGATGCATTCGAATGGATGATCTTGCACGTCGTCATCCCCGACACACCTGCAGCGAGTCAACCTCGCGGTTCGGCCAACGCAGCCACCGGAGAGAGAGAAAAGACCAGTAGGATGTCGCGGTTCACGGGGGGGACGACGACCATCCTTGAAAAGATACGCGCTGATTTCAACAGCGCTTCCAAGTCTGCCCCCGACCGCGTGGCCCAGGTGCGTCTGCCGAAGGAGGCAGTGCCACCACACATGCTGCCATCCACTACGTCTGTGACGAGCCCCCCTATCGCGGAAACGCCGCAAGAGCAGGAACGCGTATGGAACGATGTTATTGCTAGGTTTAAGACTTTGATTCTGCTTTCTTTTGACCTGCGGGTTAGTCATTATGAGGAGGATATACGGGAGAAGGATTCTCAGAGAGTTCTCCCGGGGTGGAACTTCTGCACGTTCTTCATGCTCAAGGAAGGGTTAGCAAGGGGCTTTGAAAGCGTCGGGCTAGTCGAAGATGCGCTTCTTGGATACGATGAGCTTTCTATTGGGCTTGATACGATCATCCGCGACCAGGCAGCCGAAGGTGGCGAGACCACGGGTGGTGTTTTGTTGAATTACACTGAGGATTTGTACCAGCAAGCTTCCGACATTCTGAAGCGGTCGCAGAAGGAAGGCGGATCTCGCAAAGAACCCCAGCCACACCTTCACGATGAGAGTCCAATCAACGCTACCAAGAAAGATTATCGGGGCCTGATTCTTTCGAACAATATTTCCATCTTCGATTTTCGGAATTACATTTTCGCTCGCCAGATGTCGCTCTTGTTGCGGCTTGGCAACTCTCAGTCTGCAAGGTCGGATCTAGCAGCGAAATTGCAGCCCAGGCCAAATGCTGGGGTCCTGCAGAGATCGGTAGATGATAGCTCGGTTGGCACAAAGTCGGGCGGCGCTTCCAACGACTCTGAGGATTTGTTCTCTCTCACAGAGCTTTGCTCGCGCGCTCTGAACTTTATTGCTTTTGCTGGACGGCTTTTACGGAGTGATCTAGTCAACGGGTAAGGTAGAATGCTCCATCCGCTAATTCCAGGCTCTAACCAAAGTTGCAGTGCGAAAGCTCACGACACCACATTCCCTGATCGTTTAGTGGACAATGTTGTACGCTCATGGACGTTTGCTGCACTCGAACAAATCCTGAAAGAGACATCCACATCATCACTACCATTCACAAAGTTCACTCTTAGCGAGGGAACTGGATCGTCAAGTAAAATCCTCCCATTTGGAAGAAATGCTAAAGAACAGAAGCTCGCCGTTGCCGAGCCCAAATCCATGTCGCATCCAACACGCTCCTCATCCTTAAACACGGGTCAAGGCGGGCGTCCACAGTCAACAATCGACCCTCCTTATTCCCAGACTTCCACAAATGGGCAGGTGGTTTACGAAAACGGACAGTACCGCGATCGACACCCCAATCAAGATAGTTCGCTCCCACAAGCAAAGAATGGACAGCAAGAACTGGCCGGTGCTCGAGCGCAACTACTTGTCGTTCAACGACGCGTTCTCGAACATGTCGGGAAGTCGTTGGGATGGAGTATTGGTTGGGCGGCCATCGTGTCGGTCCTTGATCCAAAGGAAGAGCTCAGCGATGTAAACCTTAGCGATGACAAGAGTGGCTCTGAGGAAGAGAGCGAGGACGAGGAAGATAATAAGGAGGAGACTAAGGAGGAGAGCCCCGTTACAACTCCTACCGTGGGTCTCTCTGCTGCTACGATTGTGAACGCTGTTTTATCTATCGAGCAGTTTCGGCAGCATTATGAGGTAATTGAGATTTCAAGATTCTTGTTGATTTGCCGTTTTCTGACTTTTACTAGGGTTTAAGTGATCTGATTGTCAAACACTACATGGCAGCTGGCCAAGCCAAGTCTGGCGAGAGTGTTTTAGGTGATCTCGCAGCGCTTCGATTTGAGCTCGGAGATTTTGCTGCTGCGGCCATGTACTTCGGACGGATGGCTTCTTTATTCGCCGAGACAAGATGGAACACAGTCGAGACCACCATGTTGAAGATGTACGCACAGTGCTTGCGGAAGCTCAATCGCAAAGACGAGTACCTCCGTACGCTCCTCGACATACTAGCCAAATCTGCCGCCAGCCGGATAACGACCCAAAATGCGTCTAAACGAGCGAGCTCTGAGATTGTGTCCCACGACTTTCCAAAGGACTGGCTGGATGACGACAAGGTCAACACTACGGGTGTTTTAACGGAGTCGGTGGAGTACTCTCAACAACTAACATATGATATGAATGTGCAAATGGCCAAGTACTTCAATGACATTTCCGTCGAGCCATACGTGCGACACTTTGAGGATAAGGACGGGTTCCAACTACGGTTACAGTTCCGACATGTTCTTGAAGACGAGATAGTGCTGGATCAGGCAAAGGTGCGCCTCATCAACGCCACCTCAACGCAAGGCAAGGATATCTGGTTGGAGAGTTTGGGTCCGATAGAGGTAAAGAAGGGGTTGTGTAAGATTTGGGTCGGCACCAACGTATGTAAATTGTCTTCAAGGTTTGTGGATTTTAACTAACGTAACATTCACAGGTCAATACCACCGGTTCGTACGTCGTAGATAAGATAATTATACAAACGAAGCGGATTGTCTTCAGCCACGAGCCATTCAAAAAGGCCGAGGCGTCTACGCCTCTTGGAATCATGACCACTGCACCTACAGTTGCAGCAAAGATCGCGAAGAAGTCTAGAGTACATTGTTTCCCCCGAACAGAATCCTTCCGCGCCCGACTGTATCTTGCCCACTTCATTCACATCGACAAACCACGACATATCGAGGTCGAATGCGCGAGCGGCTGGAATGAAATACAAAACATAGAGATCAGACTGAAGGCTGCATCTGCAGGACTTCGCATTCGAACTGCAAATGCATCTGGAGATCTCAAAATCGAAGACAAGCCTACACCTGGTGTGATGACCATTGGCGCCATGCCCGCCAACAGCAGAGCAACGTTCAGAATCCCTTATGAAACAGAGACGATACTGCAGGATCTGTCTATCAGGTTGGAGATTGACTATACCACTGAGAAGGGCCTTTTTCAGTTTCATGATTCGTTCACTATTCCGGTAGAGCTTCCGCTCGATGTCAACGTTCACGATCACTTCAAAAACGACTCGCTCTTTTCCAAGTTCAACATCAAGACCGCGAGCCAGGTCCCCTTAGAGGTCCTCAATGTTTCATTGGACGGCGCTGGCGAATACGAAGTCTCTGCTCCGAAACTGCCTCAAGACAGCGTCCATGTTTTTCCAAAGCAGCCCGTCGCCGTTACCTACAAAATCACGAGAATCTCCGACGATCATCAGCAGCGCCGGAAGAGCCAAGCCCCTAATAGTGGAAGCCTTGCGCTCGCTGTAGAATACCGCTGTCTTGATGAAGACGTTGTAGACCGCTTACGGGTGATGTTTTCGGATGCTGTGGAGAACAGCTCGGTCCGCCGATTGTCCCGCCTTCTCATCAGCACATTCATCGATCGTTTGGTACAGCGCGTGCTTCCCGGCCAATACGAAAAGATTGCGCTGTTAGAGAAGATCGACCTGGGACCTTTCAATGATATGGGATGGGGGGAGTGTGTAGAGAGTCTGCCACATGTGGTGCGAGAGGACACTCGGAATTGGCTCCAGAAATGGCACGAAGTAAGTCACCCCCCTTATTGTTTCTTGGGCGGCTGCAGAAACTGACATTTACAGACGCATAGAACTATTCCTCTATCCAAGACGCCTGACCTCCAATCGCCACTTCCAAACACTGCACCTCCATCGCCGCATCCGCACCGCCGCATGATTATAACCGTCTCAGTGCCACAAACACACATCTTGCACACGGCCTCCCTGGAACCAGCATCACCTGAATCATTCTCTCACGGATCAACTGTGGCAGTCGTAGGCCAACCTCTAGTCACCAAGCTTCGCATCAAACACACACGTCGGTGGGCGTCCGCAGAAAGCCTACTCTCAGCTGCAAACCTCACCTCTCCGACCGATCCGATCGAGTTCGTTTACAACGTCGAAGCTAATCCAGAAATCTGGCTCGTAGCCGGCCCGCGCCGAGCACACTTCGCCGCCACAGAAGACGAAGAACACACATTCTCCTTAATGCTCATCCCGCTTCGCGCCGGCACGGCGTTGCTTCCCAACGTAGATATCCGAGCGAGGATCACACCCAAGGCTAGCGAAGAGAAACGCAAGAGTGAAGTCAGTACTGCAGCGTCGGTTGCGAATGCTGGTGATGCAGACGAGGATGAGCAGTTAAATTGCGAGACGGATCTTTTGAGTTCGGGCGAGGTGGTGCATGTTGTCCCGGATGTGAGGGAGAGTACAGTTGGGATTGGCGAAATGGGGCGGTCGGCGACCGCCATTTGGTTGGAGGCTGAGAGTAGATAAGGGGTTAGTTAGGCTGTTAGTAATAGCGAATATACATTTTGAACATAAGGAATGGGTGCTATACACATACATGTACATATGTAAGTGAATATCAATTGATGTACTGCCGTTGTGAGCACGTGACCCGCTGTCTTTCTGGCGTCGCCCCGCAATTCGTCGTTCGCCTACATGACGTGACACGACGCGACGCGACTTCTTCACTTTCAGCGCCACCATTTCTCAATAGAGAATCAAACCATGCGTTTCAAGGCGTCTATAAATAATATAGCCACTTTCACGAGCAAGTCTTTTCACCACCCAATCTTGGGAAGCATCCTTAGCTGACTGTGACCTATGTAGAACTCACAGCGTCTTTGAACTCCCTCGGTCCGCTAGCATGGCTCAAACTGAGCGAAGAGCAAGTATGCTTCACCATCATACCCGAGCAGGGTACTCAAGTCTGGGCGTGAGTCTTTTGCGTTAAGATCGTATCATCATTCATCAATTGACTTATTTTCTTCAGTTCTCTCACCATTGTAAGCCCGCCGCCTGGCATCCCAGTTCCATACCATCACCACTGACTCGCACATCACACCCAAGGACTCCATCTTCAGCACCTACATGACCCAATCCGCGGCCAACAATGTCATAAATCTCGAAGTTCCTCTCGGTCCCCTAAACCGCGCCCTTAAATCCGCTCTCAACGCCACCTCCGCCCAGATCCGCCTCACCAAACGAGCAGACAACATGCCAATTCTAGCCCTCACCATTGCCAACCCTTCCTCGACCACTACCACCTCCGCCATCCCTAATCTTTCCACCGAAGATGACGAGTACGGTTCCTTTTACGACGACGACGCTTCTAGCGCCGGCGGGAACCGCGAGACCATCATTACGCAGGAAGTCCCCATCAGAGTCCTTGCTCCAGACACGGTAGCAGGTCTTCACGAGCCGCAGTGTCGCGAACCAGACGTGCACATAATTCTTCCTCCCCTCATGCAGCTCAAGAGCATCAGCGATCGCTTCACGAAACTCGCACTAGTGGGAGCAGCAGCTTCCAGCTCTAAAACGACCCGACTCGAAATGGCGGCCAACATGCACGGCTGCTTGCGCATGAGTATTCAAACCGATGCCATGAGTATTTCCTCGGTATGGACGGACCTCCAGAACCCGGAGCTTGATCCTGAGCAGGTGATGGGCGGCGAGGTTGGTTTGGCGGAGCATCCGAGCACGCGGATGAAGCTGCTGGGGAGCGCGGATGGGAGGAGCGAGGAGGGATGGGCGTCGGTGAGGATCGATGGGAAGGATTGGGGGAAGGTTATGAGCGTTGGAAGGCTGGGTGGCCGGGTTATTGCTTGTGAGTGAAAGCGCACTTTCCTCGCCATATATTGTGAACTACCACGATAACAAGACTGACTGGAACTTTTGTATTAGGTTTCTGCCACGAACATGCGTTGATCCTCTACGTTTATCTCCCAAGCGATACCGACGAAGATGAGTCTGTTCTTACGGTAAGAAGCTTCTCTCCTAATCCACGCTTTGTCACTGAAGTTGTGTGCTAAGTATCTATCTGCCTTTAGTACTATGTCAGTTCATACAGCGCTTGAGCATGAGCTACAATCACCCCTTGCACTGCTGCGCTCGAAAAAGTCTTCATGATTCACGATTTAGATACCAATTCCGCACTAGATGCGAACGCGAACAAACAAAGTAACACCCGCAAAAAAACATTCATTTTCTCTCCATCCTCTCCCAAGTCCCACTTCGCAAAGGAAACATGACAGTCCAAAACAGGCAACAAAAAAATCCACTCCTGTGCTAGTCCCTCAAACCACCCTCCTTCGTCCTCCCTCCAAAACAAATCCGTCCGTCCATCAAACCACACATACCCCTCCCCCTCAGCGCTCAAAAAAAACGCCTCGTCCCCAAAAACTCAAACCTAAACCTAAGCCACTTTATCGCCATTACAATCGACCATCACAACCATCCATTTCCCCACCCCTCATTCGCAGCCGCCCTCCAAACCCGAAACACACCCTCCACCCAATCACACCCCACCAATCCCCCCTCCTCCACACAGTCCCTAAAACAGCAACCTTCTAGAACCGCGCTAGCTTTTCCCTCTTTGCTGACGTTCGCATGTCTAGCTTTCCTTGTACTGTACGTCTGTCCTCCTCGTGTCTGTCGGGACTACAAGTTGCGGGCAAGGAAAAATGGGGCCACCCCCCCTGGGTGCCACGCGCGTGAGTACGGGTTCAGGCAACTGAAACATCGGGGGGGGCTGGGACTCACTCCCCATTCTCTTTCTCTCTTTCTTTCATCGTCCTCCGTCCTTCTCACCCCTCATGCCCCACTCGGGAGGGAGCCTTGTGTGTGTGTGTGTGTGTGTGTGTGGGCGCGTGGAATTGCATGTTCTAGGTACTGTATGTATGTATCCTTGTCCTTGTTTCGCTATAGGTAGGTTCGTACATACTTGCATATGCCTACGTGCGTGTGCATACGTGGAGGTTTGGTCATGTGAATTGTTGACTGACTGGTCGCCTCAACATGTACGGCACGTACATCTAGCACATCTTAGTTGTTGTTTGTTGTTCGGACACAACTTGTAGTTAGTATTTTTTCGTCTCCCCCGCTGCGGCGCTGCTTGCCTCTTTTCTTTTCTCTTTCTTTTCTCCTCACCGTTTTTGCGCTGCTGCGAAAAATCATCGTGATCTTTCCCCAAAACCGTCGGAGGGCGGGGGAAAAAAAAAGAAAGTCCGCAAGCAACTTCTCCATCCATACATCCATCCATTCATCATCTTGTACCAAAAAAAACCTGACGTCAACGCTAACGAATAAACCCATACCTACATGCCTTAACCCATCCATCCATCTATTCTTTCCTTCCCTTCCCTCCCCAGCCTATACAAACGGAAACATACACACATACCCTACCCCCGTATACCTCTTCCCCCATACCCCCTGAGACAAAACAATCCGGCAAGGAAGCAATCGCGAACACGAAGGCGATCCGGTATCCCAGACCCACACCGTCGGACCCGGAACGTTGCGGCTGCGAGTCGCGAGGGGGGGCTTGCTTACATGCAGGTAGGGATACGTGTCGTGTGCTGCTGGTGCTGACGCCTGGCGTTTGTGGGTGTGTGGGGTGGGGGCCAGGACTGGTTTTTGAAGGGGAGGGAAATTGGGGGTGGATGGGTAACGGAGCGGGGGCGGGTGAGTTTTCTGTGTGGGTTTTTTTGTGTGGTTTTTTGTGTAGAAGGATGGTTGGATGCGTAGATTTGAGGGGGGCGTGGATGAAGGGGTGGGTGAAAGGTGGAGTGATGGGTTGGTGGTAGAGGGCGCGGGTATGTAATTAGGTAGGCGAGTGAGGGGGGTAGGATAGGATAGGAGTGGAAGGGAGGGAGTGCGGGGTTATTATACCGTGTAGGTTGATAGGGTGTATGGGTGAAGGGGTGGAGGATTTGTGTTGTGCGGGTTGGGTTGATGGTCCTTACGTATGAAATTATGTATACGAGAGAAATTGTATATACGAGACTTTCAATAAGGGTATGTCTGGAGAATCGCTATTTGCACGTGCTGTTTTTCTAAATCGGTAAGGCTGGAATAGCGACGTGTGCGGGTGGTGTGTTTGTGACGGTGGGACTTTGGGTCAAGTCAAATTAGCCATATTTATCTTTCATACACGGGAAATGATAGGGTGTTGTTGTTTCATAGGTAATGTGCACGATGTTTAGGTATGGTCGATCTTGATTGGTTTGTACCAATTATGGGGAGTGGTTTGTGATGAAGACGTGCAAATATTAAGGACGTTGTTGAATTGTGTATTAGGGGGATGGACGAACGGAGGAAACGTGACGGGTACGTGAGGTAGGTGTAGTAATGAAGTTGGCTTTGTGTATTTATGTATTGGATGAATTCTGTGTAATGTAGAGGGAGGTGGCTTTCAAGGGCTTGCGGTTTATATGTCCGAAGTAGAGAGGAGCGGTGCGAAATTCGTGGAGATTGGTATAAATGGATAATATATTTACGGAGTATGACGTAGCACGAAGGTAAAGATAACATGTGATACCGCGAGGTTAGGTAGAATGACCTATCTGTAATTTTCAGAAGTTGGATTGATTGTCGTATCGTGGTGGAATTATTTGCAATATCTGCTTGAGATCAAAAACAATCAACAAACACGCAAAATGTTACCCCCGCCAGACGTACACAGGTAATTGTTTGTAATTATACATTTAGACTCTAGAAAGACTACTTATAGCGAACGCGCACGAGGACGTCTTCGTGATAGATTTGCTGTGTCGATACCGCACGTAATCTTTTATTAATGCGATGATATTCTTCTTCTCTGTCCAGGCAAGGATAGCCTGGGTAGCACTTCGGTATTGTTTCCCCATCCACATATATTAATAATATTGATCATCTTATAGAGTAGAAGCGGATACGTGAGGATTCGCGGTGGCAATATGGCGATTGGGGATAGGCTGGCTGGAGATCCATCGCTGATACCGGGGCGTTGCGGCCTACAAGGCCATTCGTGACGGGACGGCCCGTTACATATTGATCTGGTCGTAATGATGTGAGGTGGTTGTTGCGCATACAGTCACCAGTGATGGGGAATGAGATGATCGCATATGATCTCATGCTCTTGTTTTGACGACATCAAGCATTCGTGAGGTCCTCCAAAAATGTGCTTCTTCGCAAGCAAGTTCTCCATGTCCCAAACCATAACATCGAATATTCCATCCCCACCAATCTTGGGGCCTTCGCTATCGTACGCCTCCTTCTTTTACTACGTCACTTCGACCGATGATGCCCGGATTGGCAACACATAAGCCACATTTACTTCCCCTTTTGTCAGAGGCCACACAACCTGTCCACGAAGCACACACTGTAAATGGGAAGGAGGCCCACGGACTCGACGTCATCTTCCTCCAAAGTCTGCCGGACCGATAGACTATGGTAAGCAGGGCCTGGGCGGGATGACGACCAAAGTACCGTGCGTATTTACGCTATCGTTTAGCTCCCGTATGGGCTGGAATTTAGCTTCGCAGCTAAAGTTGTCGAATAGGGACACCGTTGGTGAGCACTTGTGTGTACCTTGTTCCCTGTAAAGTATATTGTGAGCGGGATGACAAAACTTGTCATATGACATTCTTGAAGTCGGATTGGCTGGGTGTATGCGATGGCCATGTGCACTGCCTGTTTTTCTTACGAATGATTGACACACAAGAGGATAATGAAAGATGGATCTATTTGATCAACTGAACTACGCTTCCTAATGACTTTGAGAATCAAACGATATGCATCATTGGAAGATAGACTTCTGCCCTGCATTATCACTCATGCGCACCCTCCAACCTACGCGTCATTCTATCCCCGAATCTCTCCAAAGCATATCCCCACCTCTCTGACCACCCCCGCCGTACCTGCCAAACTATCGTTCTTTAGCGTGAGTAAGTACGCCCCAAGTACCCGCGCCACACCCTCCTTTATGTACAACAGGGATAGGCCTGGTAAGTTAGACCATTCCTCCCGCTATGAGCGACACTGGGGGCCGCAACCCTAAAATAGGCCTGGTGCCTGCCACGCACCTCTGCGGGCACTGCAACGCGGGGCAGTGCGGTTCTCCTGACGATCTGGCTTTCTGTCACTCGTGTGTTGTCGTTCAAGGCGCTACTACACTCGGGTTTATTGGGAGTTGGGCGGCACCGAGGTTTCTTTGAGCTTGGTGGCCTTTGGGGTTGAGACGGTGTTGGGAGGTTTTGTTGCATTGTCTATGAGTATCTGGCTGTTGCTGTTGATATGCTAGTTGTTATCGGATGAAAGCCAGGTTGGAATGTGGCATGGGCTGCGGGTTGTGAGTGGAAGAATATGGTACGAGGGCAAAGTGGTGAAGGCCTTGTGAAATCCAAGCCTGGTCTAACTTTCCCATACATCGAAAACTGTGCACATGCAACAGTATAGATTTGTACCGTATGAGATATCACGTCGTCATGTGAGGTTTGAAACTGGTAGCTATGCGACACGACATAGACCCTGTGGAGATTATCTATACATAGACTATTTGAAGGGACCACATCCCCCGGATCAGCTACATCAAAGGAAACACAAGACATCCTCTCGTGGTTAGCAAAAGTAGGGAACGAAATACACCTATGCGCTGGCATGCCGTGGTACATTGAAAAGTAGGAACGAAAACGTACGATTTGCCAAAGGATGGAGCGGAAATCGAACATGGGGACGGAATAAAGGAAAAAAAGAATTAATCCACGATCCAATCCGGATCAGGAATATTGAAAGCTATCCAGTGCGTCGTGCTACAATTCGAAAACCCGAGAACCATTTTGTCGGGTATCCCAGCAAATGTACGTTCCCGCAATTTGATTGATGGAAGCAGAAGCCGCATAGGCATTATGCACATCTAGCACGACCCAATCCTCTAGTTACTTGGAATACGAAGGGCAAGGTCATGTTTCGACAACAGGTTTCGAACATGCGTGCCTTCCGCAAGCGCTATTTGCCTGGTCTAGCAGCCGATTTGCTGCAATTTGTGGACCAGAATATTGAACAACGTTCCTGTACGAAAAATCAATGAAGGCTAGGCTTCGACTGGCTCGTATTCAACCATGCTTCGATTCCAGTGATTGCCCGCTAAGTGCGCCACGGCATGCATGTAACGTTGAAGAAGGCAAACACATCACGCTCCTGCAAAAGCGAATATACGAGGCGAAGGAGAACATGTGTTCGTGTCGCCTACCTGCTCCTCGACCAGGCGATACAAGGCAGGGGAAAGATAACCTTGCGCCTTGTCGTCAAGGCAGAAATCAATAGCGTGTTTGCCTATTCTCGCGATTCCTGCTCCGTTGGGTGTGCTCGCTTGCAGTTTTGAGAAAATAGGAAAAACCGTAGAATTATGAATGAGAAGCAGGTGGATACTGCTCCGACATAGAGGTAGAGAGAGGGCGCTGACGTATGCAAGTTAAGCAATCGACCGATCATGCCAGAAACGGAAACCGCAATATCCGCATCTGTACACGACGTGCTATTTTAGAAGCTATAACTCAAGAATAAGGTCGACCGAATACCAACCAAAGATACTCTACTTGGAAACCTGATTTTTTGTACCCATAACACACCATCCATCACCGTCGAATCGAGATAAACCCATACGAATGTCCGCCCTGCTCCGAAATCGCGTAACCCATTTACCCAAATAAAGCTCCATGATGCGCTGTAGCCAAGCACAGCACCCCCCCCCCCCCCCCCAAAAAAAAAAACCCCCTTTTCGCACACCATCCAATCCATCCAAAAGCCCCATTCGCAGATCCTTGGGGGCGTACGCAGAACCCCGCGATAAAGGAGGACGGCGCTTCTGCAATCCATCCGATTCCGATGATTGCTGACAGCCGCCCTAAACTTCATAGCACGAATCTCAATCAATTGGATATCGAGCGTCGGCGAGGCATTCATTGGTGATGGAGGGGTCACGAAGAGGCCTCCACTACCACCCTTTTGCGATGACTTGCGCTCATTGCTAGGGGAATAGGTCTGCGTTATTGGCTCGCCTGAAGGGTCAGCCTTTGGGTCGGTCGGCACCTTTGCGCATCTTCAAGATCGACAGTGGGACATGCGCAGCAGTGAATAGGATCAACTCTGACCACCCAACGCCTCGAAATAGATGCCCATAGGTAAGCTACGATTACTACCTATGTGTATAATCTTAGATTATACTTTGATGTTGGAGTGGTTAGTTCGGACGCTATTTTTTGGCTCGCGGGAACCAAAATCGTGGTTGGAAAAGCTAGTTTTTATTTTTAGAAAAGGCTGCATATTCTTGATTTAGTAAGCCGCGTAATGTAACCATGGTCCATGAGCGTGTTGTATGCAGGGAAGTCAGTAGCGAGGAAGTGAGAGTGGGGGGTTAATTTGAAAAGAAAAAAGAATGACGATGGAAATGACAGATGGAGTGCAGGTAGTGAGAGTGGAAAAGGAAGGCAACGAGAAGGCAATGCGAAAATAGATTGTGAATTCGGACTCGGAAAGAGGACCGACCCCAACTATCATTCACCGGCACAAGTCAACGAAGAGCTGTAGCACAGTTCGGCGAGGCTGGGAGCATACAGAAGTAGAAGAGGTGGTATTGGAAAGGTTGCATCTGCGACGCGCTTTGCGAGTTACGAGGGTTTACTCGGGGGAGGGTATGTGGTATGCAGGTACATACGTACATGCAGCTGCAGTGCTAGATTCCTTCGGCTTCAAAAAAAATATTCGAGTTCCGAAAACTAGTATCAATAGAGGGGAGGAGACAGGAAAAATTCTTCCGGAGGCAACCAAGTGCATCATTTTGCCTTCGCATTGTGATACAATATTCTAGATAACAAGATGCACTTGAAGGGGCTGCGCATTTCGTCACTTCGTTTCTCGTTCGTCGTGGTGTTCCCCTCCCTTGGAATGTCAATTTTCCGCCTTGCCTCGCCTTGCCCTGTCGTTCGCCGGCGGCCATCGTTCCATTACGTTTCTTCGCACTCGGGTATCGAAGCCTCGTTTGTACCACCGCACGAGATGTCATGAGGACCCCATGTCAAATGCAGTCGGACAGGCAACCGGCAGCCCGAAGGTGTGGGAGCTGCTAGCATCACGATTGCAATCCACAGGGGTAATGAAGAAAAGAGGGTGTGCTGCACACGCGCTCCCCCTGATCAACCAACGCATCATCAGCACAATGACATTACCTTCATGTCATCATCCACAGTCATACACGTGCTATCTTTGGGGTCCGGAGACTGCAAGCCCTTGTACCTGCAGCATCTATGTGTGTTTTTTGAAGACACGTTGTGTATGCATCAGGCGCAGTGGGTCAGAAGCATGCAATGACTGGGAACAGAATCGGCCGACAAGTTTCAAGGAAGAAAAAAATGAGGTGAGAAACGTTCCTTGCAGGGACAAAGGAATGAGTGCGCGCTCACCCCTGGGGAGTCAAGTTGCAGCATTTTTACTACTCTGTAATAGGTATGTAATGGGCCGAATAGGAAGTACATGAGTTAGGTAGGTACCTGCATTATGGTTGGTTGTCAATGCGCCCACAAGGTACGTGTAGACGATATTACATCCGTTTGGATTCTGTGAGAAGGCTGAGGACACAAGAAGGTCCCCCCTGTCGATCTCGCGTGGTGCCCTGGAAGAAATCGTAAGACAACGGGATCCAGATACCGTCCCTGGAGCTGGAAAGAGCAATAGCCCAACCCGTTACCCGACGGACAGGATGAAGCAGGGCCATGATTTCCGAAGTCTATTTCGCTTTCGACTAATAGGCGTTGGACATTAACCAGAGATATGGTGGTTGCTGTCATTGGTGGACAAAGATTATTTGAAGACAGGTTTCGAGCCCGTGCGGTGCTCTTGAACGGTCAATGGGATATGCCGCAAAGGCTAACTGTTCTCTCGTCCTCCATAATCGCGGTGCGGGCACTGAATTGCCTGATGCCTATCTACCGGTCAAGCTCGAAACAGTGATGGTATGTCGGGCCCCCTAAAGCAAAGAGGCAATGTAATGCGATGCAACATACTAACATCTTGAACCCTCAACTGCGCAAACACGACCTCACACCTGAAGCGCACGGGTCATGACTCAAACGGCACCGCAGCCGATCCCGTATTGCTCTAGAGGGACGGCAGCTAATCCGATCTGGGGAGAGTTAACTCCAGGAACGTTTAGTTCGAACTGCGCACTGGCGCTGTCAACGGGTCGAGGCAGCTGAGGTCGACCAGCCGGCGCCCTTCTTCCCCGGCGGTCACAACGTCTTGTCTCGCTGGGCTGAAGAGAATGAAAGAACCCAGGGGAGCTAAGGCAAAGTCGCCGAATCGACAGTCGCCGAATCTACGTGCGTTGGCCGATGTTACTGATACATCGTGACGCTCGCTGCATCCCGGTAATCAGGCATTTTAACGCTCGTGCTATAGTCTGATTAACCGTTCCCAGCTCGTGTGCACTGCCGCACTTGAGCTAGTTGGACCTGCATTAAATCTGAAAAAATGGTACCTGAGTGTACAGCTACAGCTGGAGGTGAAACTATGTACTTTCTGTGTTCCTGTTTCCTCTGTCTGTGAACTAGCTTTGACACTGCGTGCGTGTTACAGTAATACCTACCCATGCAAAGCTGTACCTCTTTGTAATAATGTGGATCGCGATGATTTGGAAACTCCACACGTTCTTGACAGGCGTTCCGCCGTCTGATTGACGATTTTGCGAAATTTCGAAACAACGCACACGCACACATGGCCGCTGGGGGGGCCTCTAGGGCTGGCGGGGGCCGGTTTGGCAGCGCTCGGTAACACACACAGCTCGTCCCTGTGGACCGATCGAGGGTAGAGAGAAGAAACACATGTCAGATTTGGCAAAACGGAATAATCTAGAAGGATTATCATCATCAAAAAAATTTCCGCACATGGCTCACGTCGAGTCCGAGGAGATGCCACATTGCCATCTGAGTAACGGGTAACCGAAGCACAAAGGAGTTTACCGGTATCCGCCCCATTTGACTCACTCATCCCGAGCCGGCGTCTCGGTGCGATGCATCTGCGATGCTGCTCGATGAGACGAGACCTTGACCCGTTCCGTTCCACAGCGATAATTGAATCTCAAGGTCGAGAGACGGTCATGAACGGCGAGTCCGATGAAGGGCCTGAAATATGCCTTGCCAGTAGTATCACATAGGAACACAAAGACTAGAATCATAATGATGATCAACAGGCCTAATAATTCCCAACAGGTAGTTCAAGAAAAGACGTTGCGAGTCTACTTGGTCACGTGGTAGGCCATTTCCCCTCGAGCGCTGGGGGCAGAGCAAGGCACATGCGATGAGTCTGGATGAGTAAAAGGTTGCGGCGCCGGGGAGGCTGAGAAGAGCCAGCGTGCTGGTGTCCCTGACTGGCTGGGGTCCGGTGATGCGAGTTGGTGCTGATTTGGTACGAATGATGATGCCAGGGAGTATGACTGCATAATATTGCGCACGCAACCTATCAGGAGCCTGGGAGCGCTTGTGAGAATGATACAACCCCACGCCCTCCCAGACTCTTGATAGGTGTCTTTCTTAGGCACAGAGTAGGTAGACCGTTTCTCCCCCTGGCACGGGATATGAGCAACATCAGTCCAGCCATGACTATGATGACCATGCTGATGATGCTGATGATGGAGGAGGCATGGCATCTCTTGTGAAGGATTGTTGCCTGTTACTTGAGCAGAAATGCTTGGGGTAAATGTCAGATAATGACAGACTGAAAATCTATGTACTCCTCGGGTTAGCCGTGTGGAATGAGAGGAAAGCCCCCACTGAAGGATAGTTACGCAAAAGGAAACCTACGACTAAAAAAAGAAAGAAAATGGTGCTATAGCTGGAGTGGCAGATCCCTTTTCAGCACTTTCACCCAAACAATCGACCCACGAATCCATCCAATATGTTCCGTCTCCATTCCCCATCAGTCAGCTTCTACCACAAACCGTGCGGACATCAGTGCACGAAGATTACCAAAAACTACAGTCTATAGTTGAGCCAGAGTGCTAGATTACACAATAACTCAAGTGCGGCTCTCAATAATCCCTGCGCCACTGGCACCACCGCGCCGGGCACCCACCCATCGGATGTCCTGCGTATCCTAGCACCCACGCGATGAAGGTCCATGTTCCCACCACTCCCAAGAACCCACTCACATCCACACACTAGCACACCGGGGATTCAGTCCGTGCACAGCAACAAAGAGGCTCAGGTCCCAGGATGACTACTTTCTCTATTCCTGGCTCTGCAAGTGCATTGTGCACTGCACTGTGCTGCGCTGCACCTCTGCAGGGCAGGCGGGCGGGTACGCTGCTGGGCTTCGCTGAACGCATTCGCGAGTAATTTTTGTTCCCTTTCCTCTCGAGACAAATAAAACAACGGAAGAAAACACAGAGACGTACAAAGTGCCCCTGGTGTTGTTTTCGTGCCGTGCCCGTCCCCCGTACGTCCGCCGTCCGCTCAGTGAATGAGTGGAATGCGATGGAAGGGGGACATGGTGTCGACGGACCGACGGCGGTTGCGGGTTTACGGAATTTCCACTGCTACCACACCCACCCACCCAAACAGAAATCTTATTGGAGAGGGGGAGAATTGATTACCAAAGGAACGCGCGTGTTACGATGCTAGAAAACCAGAGAACCATTCGTAATATCACGGCTTCGTAATTCTTTCTGTGTGGGTGATGTAGTGTGGTGGGTGAGTGATGTATGGTGCCGTCAGATTTCGAAATCTTACAAATGGGGTGAACGAAACCAGAGGAAAAAAACCCGCGCATACGCGCACGTACTCGCAAAAAAAGCGAAACGATAGAAACGGAGAATCATCCAATCGAGAAACAGACACAGGGGTTGGAGGGTAGTAGGACTCGATACAGCGCGAGCGAGCGAAGAGGGAGAAAGAAACCGTTTCCGATACCCTAAACTAAACTCAGACCCGAGCAGATAGGCCACGACCCCTGTCCGCAGCCCATCTACTTCCTACCTAACGCTGAACACAAGCCTTTCTTACACATTATTTTTGTTCTTATGGCATCGCCAGCTCCACCGCAGCCCGACAGGGTTCAGGGAAGATGGGATGACTAGATGGTGGAAGGGGTACCTGCCGGTATACCTAGCATGCCTGAGCGCAAGGTGGCTTGCATTGCCTTTTTACGCCGTTGCGTAAACGCCCTAGGAAACCGCGACATGGATGATAGGTGTGGTGGTGGTGGTGTCTGTGTGTCTGTGTCTGTGTGCGTGTGCGTGTGTATGGGTATGGGTGTATGGGAAGGGGACTGGGATACGGTTACGACCTGTTCGAAAGGCCTCTTGTATAAAGGGTGCCTGGATGGAGGTTAGGCAGTCAGTTTCACTTTTCGATCCCCCATCATCTTCATACACTACAACATTTCCACACACGCCCTTCGCATAACTACTTACTGATAGACTTACCCTTTTCATCACTCTGCATTCACATTCACTCCACCCAACACGCACAGATCCTTGACTCCAACTCGACAGTCAGCGAATCGCAGATCCCACACCAAACCTCTTCCCAATTCTTTTCTTGTCCGAGGAGTTTTTTGATTTATAAGTCTAAACAATTGGCTGTTCTTTCTCCTTTGAGTCACTCGTTCGTCTGGTCATCCCCCACACACACATTACCCAGGCATCCATCGACATAAGCAACCATCTCGAACACTCAGAGTTGCAACTTCGCCACTCTTCCATTTCCTTCGACACAGCATTCCGCTTATCCACCAACGACCAAACACAACACCGCATCAATGGGCCGTGGAGGTTATAACTAAGCTATTTCTATCCATCGATTTGCCGCTGGGAAATAACAACACCATCAAACGAACACCCACACTTGCTACGAAGCAAGACCGCTCAGAGCCAAACCATCAAAAGCCAAACCAGAAAAACCACCACTCAAGAAACGTCCTCAAAAATGGCCGGACGTGGAGGCTACAACTAAAGGGGAAATCTCCCTGACTTCCCACCAACAACGAACATCGCCACCACTCGTGGCAAAACAACAAAGCTGCCTTCTTGTCTCATCACACGAGAAAGCAACCATGCCCAGCAGCTCATTCTCCAGTCTACGGGATCACTCCCCTCTCAAAACGCTCCGCAAGAAACGTATCGAGAGATGGCGCCGGCGTCGTCGTCGCCTCAAGGATGCCCTCCCGCAGCATCTCCGCTCCTCATCGATTCACAACGGCTTCGAATGAACCGGACTCCACTCCGCCTCTACCTCCACTTTCTCCCAGTTCCTGCTGTTTCCGGAATAGACTCGTCCATTTTTTTGTCGCAATCTAATCACCCCTCAGCCCGTTTCTTTCAAGCACCTTGTATATAATCAGCATAGCGCGTCGGATTTTCCTCTTTTTCCCCATCTTTTTTTTTGTTGGATCGGTATTTTAGCGAAGGAGTCTTTTATTCGGGAATGTTTTCATGGGATTTTCTTTTACGGGATAAAGAGCTATTGATCACGGATACGGTTTAACGGCTGGGATATGACATATCATGGATATCACGGACAGGGCGTTTTTCCCCTCCCCATTTTTTGTTTTCTCGACAAAACGAGACCTATAGACTGCGGGATTTCCTTTTTTTAGACGGTTTTGGTATATCTTATCGCTCTTCATTGAGCCTGGGGCGGATATTCGGACTGCGGATCTTTCAGCAGTATGGCATTTTTCTGAACATGCTTTTTTTGCTTTTCCGATTGTTTCACTTCTTTTTTGCTGGGGAGTTGGTGCTTGCGAGTTTTACATCATAGACATTTTTTGCTTGTTTCATGCTTGAGCGAGCTGGTCTCGAATGCGCATTCTTGTAGCATTAATCCGGTACGAGTTAAGGACTTTGGCAGTGTATCCTGGCGATACACACTTTACAATTTAGAAGACGTTAAACATTGGAAAAAAAATTCAGGTTTTTTGGAGTAACTGGATTCGCCATACTATGATACATTTCACTTTCCAACGCAAAACCTGTTCGAAGTCATTAGCTTGATACGCGCCTGGTAGAGTTTGCCACCCGTATGGGGGGTGTGGAGCGGGATCACGCATCAGGGCCGTCTGACTGCGGCGCCCCACATGACTTAGAATGGACCCCAATACTATATAGGGGCGTGGATATTGGGGCTTTGCTTTACTGGCGGCACAGTCCGCTCGAGGGTGGTTGGTGCACTTGACCGATAGCAATGACAACTTGGGGTCCAAATTGGAACCGCAATCCGCCCTGCCATTGAGGTCTACCCTACTATAGAGATGATACCGCAGTGCAGTACAAGGGGGCCGGAAAATCAATAAAAGAACTTACTTTTCGAAAACAACACCGAGGACTTCTTCGACGTCGCCGCTCTGACCCAAACCCGTGATACGCGCTAGGCATTCGGCTGCCTGGCGAAGTGACTCTGCCGCGACCACTATATCGACCTCGTCCGTTTGAGTGTGAGCAGCCGCAGACCGATCGTCCTCCAACGGGTTTTGAACTGCCAATAAAAACGAATCTAAATGCGCGAGACACTCGGAAAGCAACAAGCGCTGCCGTGCGGTCGCGCCTAAAGATTCCTGCCATATTGATGGGTCCGGCTCTGCATCCGGGACAAGTGCACTGGTCATGTCCCCGAAGATAGTTTGTAGTCCCCGTAGGAAAGTCTGGATATTTCCAGGATCACTCTTCATTGTTGACCGATTGGATAATGTATCACTAGCCGCGCAGGAAATGAAGAACATGCGGTTGGCAGGTACGTTGAAGGCGGCTTGGATCCTCGATTTCCACTCGTCCAAAGTTGACTGGGATACTTGGTCGGTTTTGTTGATGGCCACAACAGCACTGATGCCCAACTCCACACACTGCCTAGTGGTTTCGCTGACCTCAAGATCGATTTCGGTTGTGGCGTCTTGGACGACAATTAAGACGTCTGACTCTAGTGCCCGTTGCTTAGCGCGCTTGATGCCTTCCTGCTCCACAGGGCCGACCATTTCGCCGCCCACCAGACCAGCTTTTCGCAAACCAGCCATGTCTCCAATCTTCACTAGCCAACCTCCGAGGTCAACGCCGACTTCGACGATATCCCTGGTGGTGCCTGCCTCATGTGAGACAATGGCCGCCTCTCGCCCCACGATTCGATTCAAAAGACTACTTTTTCCTGCGTTAGGTGCCCCAAGAAGCGCAATGCTAATACCACTTCGGAGAAGCTCGCCTCGAACAGCATTGGTTATATGCGCCTTTATTTGAACCGATAGTTTTTGCACTTGGTCTGCAACAGATGCGCAAAGGACTGCTGGCGACTCATCGAAATGCTGATCTTCTGAGAAGTCGATGAGTGCTTCCAATTCCCCACGAGCTTGGAGAAGAAGTGTGCGCCAGGCTTCGTAGCGAACGGCCAGAGAAGAGGTCGTACCTCGCACGGATAGTTTGCGCTGCTGTTCCGTTGTTGCTGACAAAGTCTCACCGAGAGATTCGATCTGTGGAAGATCCATGCGGTTGTTGGCGAAAGCGCGGCGGGTAAATTCGCCAGGCTCAGCATATCTGATCTGGGGCGCTCTGAGGCTTACGGCATCGGTTTTCGAGACGCATTGTGGTATGGCAGTGAGAACAGCACGGACAATGGCTGGTCCACCATGTACATGAAACTCGAGCACGTCTTCACCTGTGACTGTGTTCGGAGCGGGAAAATAGAGAACGAGAGCGCCTGAGTCTAACACGGTCGTCGGCGATGGAGGGACATTGGGTGTGTAAAGTCTACGAAGGGCAGCATATCTTGGTTTTGGAAATGCTGTAGAGGGGCACAGGCCTTCATATATCTTTACACCAAATCAGAGCTGAGGTCTGCAAGAAAGAATTACCCAAGGGGTGGGCATAACGCACCTGTCGGCAGGCTGGCCCTGAAATGCGAATGACAGCAATAGCAGCCTTCCCAGACGCTGTCGAAAGAGCGTAGATGGTGGGTTCGTCCACATTCAAGGCCTGCGCGTGTATCTGAGAGCTCCATATCCGGGGGCGCAATGCAATGCGATTGCAACTGAGCGGGGAATTGGCATGCCGTCCGATGGAAGTTGGGAGAAAATGGCGATTAGGGATTACTAATGAGGTCCTGTGTAGCGGTCGCAGCAAAGAGATGGTAACTCTCATTCCGAGAGTCGCACGCGTAGAGTATCATCAAGACCAATTGCTTGTATGCCGATGAAGAGAGTTGAGAATGTTTTCATGACGGCGTCGAGGGTGCCAAAGGGAACGGACCGGGTGGTGCTCTCTGCTGCATGTTGGCCCGCTTTTTGTGGAATCTTGGCGCCAAGAGTTTGGCGGCCCAGAATCTCAAAAGTTTTTGAAATTTATCTGCTCTCACCAACAACGACAAGCAAGGACCTTCCGGATCCCAACCACACACTCCAAAATGTCTTGCAGTGACGAGCTTGTCTGGTCCGTCATAGGCACGGATTTTTGCAGCTTCAAACTCAAAACTACGAAGGACCAGTCCTTTTGCCGCAACGAACACAATGTATCTGGGCTCTGTACACGCCAGTCGTGCCCTCTCGCCAACAGTCGATACGCCACCATCCGCTCTGACCCCGCTACGGGAAACCTTTACCTATACATCAAAGCCATTGAGCGCGCCCATTTGCCTTCGAAATGGTGGGAGAAGATCAAACTTTCGCGAAACTACACGCAGGCGCTTGAGCAAGTCGATTCGCATCTTGCCTACTATCCCAAGTTCTTAGTCCACAAGAACAAACAGCGTTTAACTAGGTTAACCCAAGTCAACCTCCGTATCAAGCGCCTTGCGAAAGAAGAAGACCGCCTCGGTGAGAAACTCGTACCACGTCTCGCTCCCAAGGTCCGCCGCAGGGAAGAGGGTCGTGAGAGGAAGGCGCTCGCCGCCGCCAAAGTGGAGCGTGCTATCGAAAGGGTCCTGATTGATCGCCTCCGATCCGGCGCATACGGAGACCGCCCGCTTAACGTCGAGCCTAACGTCTGGAAACGGGTTATGCGCGGTTTGGAAAAGGAAGGACAAGCTCAGCGGGACGTGGATTTGGACGAGGGAATCGAGGAAGAGGAGGAGGAGGAGGGTGAGTTTGAGCGAGAGAACGGCGCTCTCGATATCGAATATGTCAGTGATATTGAGGGCGAGTCGGACGACGACATGGAAGACTTTGAAGACTGGGTCGGTGGCCAGAGCCCGGATGAAGCAGACGATGATGACGATGATAGCGAGGATGCGAGTGACAGTGATGCCGATGAAGACGAATCGGAAGGAGAAGATGTCGCAGCGCTCAAGAAGACTCTTGCCAATCTCAAGCGCAAACGACCTGCCGGACCGCCACCCAAGCCAAAGAAGAAATCGACGAAAGACCCCAAAGGTCCGCGGCGGAACATCGAGTACGAGATCGAGCGGGAGCCCACCACGCGCGAAGTCATTCGTGCGTGAGAACTATGACAAGTATCATGTGGGACGGGCGTTTGGTGCTAAATGTGGGTCTCCTGGGCAGTATACCGTTTTCCAAAAGTTACGCAGCATTCTCACTAGTCTTTTTCCTACAACGGCATTTTGTTTCTCCACGAGCTGCACAACATCATGGTAGCCTAAACATTCGGTGTATGGCAACATGCATTGTGAATCATGTTTAGCTTAAGTCAACACGGCATTGTGCAATGATCCCTTCGCTGCATGTCCCAAACATGGCAGCTGTGAAGACTTTACTTCAATCAAATAGAAACCTCTTTCTTGCTCCAACTCGTTTCCCTGTAAAATTCTCAGCTGGATGGAATCGTAACAAACAAACTACAACTTCAACACCTTCATATTAACCACAATGTCCACACAAATCCCGTCCGCACCATCAACCCCAGACCTTCCAAATAAGCCACCACCACCACCCCCAGCAATCGACTTCACAAAGACCCTTCTCCGTCCTTCCGAAGTCCTCCAGATCTGGTACGAGGTCTTCCATGAACATGGTTACCCCCATCTCCCACCACCACCTCCGCCTATAAAACCATCTATCTCACCAAATCCTACTATTTCTACTTCTACTATTGACTTCCACTCAGCATCACCACAACTTTTGTCTCCGTCATCATCACCACCTCCCGACAATGCAACCCCCTCATCAACTCAACCATCCACACCACCCTCCCCAGTCCCTACAGGTGAAATCAACCACAGAAAACTCGATTCTCCACCCCCTTCGCCCCTCTACTACGAAGCCAAAGGTTTACTTCTCGCCCCTGTCGTCCCTGCCTGCAACGATTCGTCTACGCGTCGCACACGTCGCTGGGGCAAGTTCCGTTTGAGGCTGAGGAAAGAAGAGGAAATCAGGCAAATGAAGTGCAAGAAACAGGTCGAGGTTTTGGAGGGTCGGTGGGAGGAGGGTGGGGTGATGATGTGGGTTAGGAAGGAGGTTTGGCGGAGGTGTGCGGGGATGGCGGGGATGCGGGTTGAAGAGAATGAGGAAAACCAGGGAGAGAATGACGAGGATCGTACATGTAGGATTTAAGAGAATCGTCAAAGTCAATGGCGCCTAAATCGAATATCCTATCAATTTTGCTTTTTCAATACACCGACTCGCTTCTCAATAAACATGATTGGTTGTAGATTTCTCTATGGTATGTAGCTGCCATGCAGGGCCAGCGCCATGCGGCCCAGAAGGGTTTCCGGTCACTCACGCAATTTGCTTTTTGGCTAGCCCCTCACAATGCATTAGAAGTTTTGCTTTTTGGCTAGCCCCTCACAATTCATTAAAAATTTGTTTCCTGGTACGTCTAAGGATATAAACGTCGTAGTGCCGGTACTGAAGAAATCTGAACTACGCGAAACTGAGCAGATCCCATACACTCCAAACTGTATTCATCCAACAATAAACAATTCTCTCTATCCTTTTGACCCGATATCAAATTTAATTCATTGCGAAAATTACACTTATTCTAAGACGCAGAAACTAGTTCTACAACGCCAGGCATAGCCCAACTCCATGGCCGATCCAGTGACTGCTGTTGGATCGGTTGATCCAGTGATTGTCGAGTGGGTGGAGGCGGTAAGAAGTCGCGATCGTGCGAAGGTCAAGAAGATCTTAAATCGACACAAGAGACCTACATTCATAGACTACAGGTTCTATGACGATAGTCGAACAGCGCTTCATATTGCTGCCGAGATTGGTGTGACCAAGGCGGATATGGCGAGTAGGGTGATCCCCAAGGCGGCTATGGCGATGATCCCCAAGGCTTCCCGTTGGGAGAAGGGTTGGGGTGACTTAGTGGAAGATCTTCTTGAAAAAGGTGCTGATGTTCACGCTACCAATGACGGAGGGCGTACGGCGCTTCATTTTGCAGCGAAAGCAGGGCAATACGCTATTGTCGATCTCCTTATCGACTGGGGTGCGTCTGTGAACCAGGCAGACAACGGTGGACGAACACCACTTCAAGATGCTGTTGAGGGGAGACAATTGTTTGTGGCTGCAAAACTCATCAATAGAGGAGCAAATGTCAATGCAGCACCAGCTCGGGATGTAGGGACACCGCTTCAGACCGCAATTAGACACAACAATGTTGAAATGACGCGACTTCTTCTTGAAAGTGGGGCGGACGTAATGAACGACGACAATAATGAAGCTATCGAAGAATTCCGTCGCGAAAACCCTGATACAACTTTAGATACCCTGCTCCAAAAATATCAAGACATGTTGGAGGATCCCGGCCCACGACGCCGTTTGATGGTATGCTGTGATGGGACATGGCAGGAGAACGATACAGGGCAGCCTCTATCAAACGTTGCAAGGATCTCTCTTTGCTTTGCAGACTATGATAAGCAAGTAAACGGTCACACCTTCACTCAGATTGTTCATTACCAATCTGGAGTAGGCACTAGTCCCTTCATCCTCGACAACGTGTACGAGGCAATGCACGCAAAAGGTATTGTCTGCTTCACTGTCTGTCATAGTCAATGACCTAAACAACTCACCATCAAACAGCTATATCTGGAGACATATGTGAAGCCTACGGCTTCATCTGCGACAATCTGTCACATCGTGAGGACGAAATCATACTGATCGGATTCTCTAGAGGGGCGTTTACTGTGCGTGCACTCGCATCCTTGCTTCACGATGTTGGTGTACTCCGAGGCGGTGGGAGGTTTTGTCTGAGCAAAGTTTACGACCTTTGGGAGAGGAGACATCGCTCGATGGCATCATCCACGACACTACATCAAATTAGACGGACCGAAGAGTCAATAGATTTCAACAACTATATTGACAGTCTACTGGCAAATCATCTGTCTCGACAAAATATCAAAATCAAAGCTTGTGCGGTCTGGGACACTGTTGCTGCCCTAGGCGCCAAGATTCCTCGGAGCCTACCACAAATTCAGTCGCGGAAGCTCGCGCTCGTTGGCTCGAAACTTTGCCCAAATATCGAAAATGCATTCCAAGCTCTTGCGCTTGATGAGAAGAGGTTTCACTTTGAACCAAAGTTGTGGGTTGAGCACGACAGGGAATCGCAGAGATTGAAGCAGTGCTGGTTTCTAGGCTCTCATGGTGATGTTGGCGGGGGGATCTCCAACTTCGGCCTCTCGAACCTGAGCCTCACTTGGATGATATCCCAGTTATCTCGACTGTCATATCCGCGAGGACAATTCCCGCTTGTGCTGTTCGACCGTGACAAGATCTCCAACCTCGCACCTGATTTGTCCCTTCTCCCAAGCCTTTTGGGCGACAAAAGAATAGGGACAGGATCTCTGCCGGAGCAGCACTTTAAAGTTTCTGATTCGATGACTTTGATGTATCGAGCGGGTGGGTCTCAAGTACGTGAACCGGGAAGGAATCCGGAGTCGAACGAAAAACTCCATTTCTCTGTTCGGAAGCTTGAAGAAGGTTTTAGAAGCAACTTACAGGAAGAAGACATCGATCAAGTTGAGGAACAAATACTAAGAGCATGGAAAAACCAGGAAGGGATCAAAGAGTTACGTAAAGGCCTTATTAAAATACTTGGCGACCCCCCTGAAAGAATTATTGATGCTGGTGAACCGCACGCACAAGTTCCCCGAAGATGGTATCGGAGGTTAGCTGCAATTTTTGATGTTGAATGATTTAAGCACACTACTGTATAGCAATGTGCGCCAAGCCATCACTCCACGTCGAGGTGTACCGTTCCGCATGGCGAAATTGTCCGAATATATATCCCCAGGGCTTACGCGACCTTCAAGGCCGTATTATATTCTTTCATGTTTTCTGCGCATATACAACATAAGATATTTCTAGTCAAACGTACATGTATTTCGGCAAGGTCTAATATATCTAGAAACGGGGGTAATAAATTAAAGACATGCTTTTTTTTGTGTGGGATAGGATAGGGGAAAGAACATCTCAATTACATTGCATCTATTGCTAAATAAAAACCGTGTAATTTGCATCAATTCTGAGGTTGACAAGCATGTCAACGATACATAGAATTTTATTTACTAACTTCTTAACATTAAGCCAAGTGAAGTTTCCATGGAAAAGGTAGAGTTGCGCTCAATTGACATGCACACTATATACTGTAGTCTACTCGGGGCATGCAAATGCTGTGTTTGGTGGGCGAGATAATACTATTCGTTGTTTCTAGCAGCAAAACAAACAAAACAAAAATCCCCTTACCAGAGCCTAGTGCCCCATGGCACGCAATGCATAAGATTTGACTTCCTTTAGCAAGATTAAACCACTTCAGAATAAAGAAACAGTTATCCATATTTGTCGTCTCCCCGTTTTCAATGTTTCTTGGCCTCTCAATCTTGGACATCAATATGCGAAAGCCGTCTTGTTACATCGCTGAGCCGATAATTTTAGTCACGAACTTAGAACCCGGGTTGGAGCATTAAGAAATATGTCACCACTTAAGGCAGCAACATCGCTTTTCAAATTTGTCACATTGGAACGACTTCATCTACTGGGATCTTGCGGTCGTGATAGTTAGTCTAACATAGCAAAGAGATGGGCTAGTTTGAGAGTGCTATAGGCGGTACACTTTCGCCCCAGTCTCCGTCATCCTCCTCCTCCTTATAGTGGGATGCTCATAGCAGGTTAAAGCTGTAAAAGCGCATCAGAATAAAAATACTAATACTCTATAGTATACATTCAGTGGCAGTTATTAACAACCTAAGGATATGCTCTATTTGCCAAAAACCACCAGATGGGCGGCAGGATCTAAGTAGAAGAATATCGATGATAATCCAGTCCGATTCGGCGATTGCTAAAGAACTGAAAGGAGTAGTTTGATTCGTGGTTTTATGACAGGGGTAGCTTCAGCTCCCTCGTATATACGAGCAGCTAGCACATACCACGCGTGTAGTACTGTCCAACCTTAGCAATTTACAGCCTTGTTGACTCATTGATATACCATATATGTAGAATATTCGCTTTATGAAATAATCTTACTTTAATCACTACAAACATCAAGCCAGAATGTACCAGAAGAGGAAAGTACTCAAGCTCAGCACTTATGGTTTGAAGTAGTTGGTCTGACTGGAAACAAGCAGTGCTCCATTTCCCCCAGAGCTGCAGTTGAACGGCGAGCTCGATGGGATCGAAAAACCGGTCACCACCATGCGACTTCCAGGACAGCCCAACATCCGCATCAGTGACCATGATAACTTGTGGCGTTACTTGGAAAGAGAACTTTATCTCCCGGACCTCGAGAAACTTGCACCGAGGTTATGGCTAATGTCGATGCAATCCAGCGCCAACATTTCAGCTCTGCACCGACAAAGGGTTAAAAATCGCAATGTTATCGTCACGGAGGACCCGCAACTCCACCTCGTATGGATCGCTGACCGGATCTACATCAAGCCTCTGCCTCCCTACCTTCTCTCACACTCGTTCTGGGTTCATTATCTTCAGCTCGGTGCATGCACTGCTTCTAACGATTGCAGCGTGGCGAACAGCCATGACCACGCACTTCAGAAGGACTTTATCATACGCTCAGCTCTTGGATTTCTCCGCACTTACTATTATCTGATTCGACACGAGTCCGATTTCCACATCGCAAAGGACCACCACCTCATCCCGTCCGACATATCATGGGTAGCATTCTGCGACTTCATGACCACCATCATATCCGCAGTGCAAGACACCGACGTCACGGAACGCTACACGTACGGCGAACTCCGCCTCTCGCGCCTCAACTTCTACTCCAAGCTCTTCCTGCGCAGGTTCTACTTCCGGCGCCGCCATGCGCAGTATGGCTCGTACTTTGCGCAGTTCTTCACGCCGCTCTTGTTTGCGTTTGGTCTGACAAGCGTCGTGCTTTCCGCCATGCAGGTCCTCACCGCCAGCGACGCTCTTCTCTCATCTGGATCTGCGCTGCGTGGGTTCTGGTGGTTCTGCACGGCGTTTAGTTATCTGGCGATGGGGATGACTTTTTTGGTGTCGGTGGTTTTTATCGCGCTGTTCTTGTATAGGTTTGTCGATGAATGGTACTATGCTATTACAAGAAGAATCATGAGGAATTCGACTTGGAAAGCAAAGGCCGTGACTTCTTCGATATAGTCTAGGGAGGCATAAAACAGCACAGTAATATTTTGACCTGTGTTAGTATGGGAATTAGACTTCGTATATGACATTGAAAGAATTGCAATTTTGAGAAAGCTACAATCCGCCACTTCCGCGAAACCGGATCACATAGAAGTAGCGTAAGATACGCCTTTGGAAATACTTTTGCCTTTAAAATAATTGGTATAATTATTTGTAGTTTAAGTCCTACTAAATACTAAACTAGACTAAGATAGTAAAGATTCAAGAGTCCACAAGCCAGCCTATGAGATAGATGAGGAGCTTCAAGAAAGAGTAAATCACAAGAGAATGGGCTGTCTTCTATTCCACGGCCTCGCTTTTTCTATAGTCTATCTTTTCATGACCTCCAACGAACTTATAGTATAACTAACCTGTGCATCGAGACCAATTCATTGGCAATGGTCTGGTCCGTTCAAATACACATCGGACGGATATCGCTCCGGAATGCATCATTCGTAAAGAAGTTGAGGTTTTCCTAATTTGCATCTAGAGGATGCTATTCTAGCGTCTAAAGGAGCGGAGAACAACTATCGGTGCTTTTCAAAAAAACATGCCCCCCTCCCTAGTTAAAAAGGAGAAGAAGGACTTACCTAAATAGGTAAGAACCTATTAGATATATCAAAAATTAGTATACTTTACCCTAAAAGTGATAATAGTAGAGTGTTTTATAAGGAGGGGGACTAATAGGAGTACACGGAGTATATATAATATAAGGTAAAGTACATGTAGAGTGATGTAATCACTAATTTTACAAGACAATCTAGATAAGGGGGAGGGGGCATGTTTTATTAAAAACGACTATACTAAGGAGTTACGGTTATAGGAGAAAGAAAATCTCCCTCTAGACACATCTAATCGTCTCACACTTAAATTGTATCCTAAGGAGTCTTACTACGGCACTACGTTTTTGCGTACCAGATTTATTGTAAGTGTGCAAATGGCTATCAATTTATATGCGGACACCGGTGCACTTTGACACTATCAGGTTCTCGATTTTCCTCGTAGTTAGTGTTTTCTTACTGTTTTTAAAGAACTCTAGGGACAATAAGGCCTGTCCAACAGCTTTCTTGCAGATGTTAGACCACCTGCTTATACACCGCGAGTCGTTTATACCAATATCTCTTCCGATGCTGATTTCTTTGCTACCCCGTCCGCTATATTTTTATATGATCGAGGCTGTTGGGTTCGCGACTTAATATGTCTGTGAATCTATTCCGAATACAACATCATCATTCTAGAGCTTCGCGGGCTGGATATACTCTTACTACAGATAGTGATGTAGTGAAGTTAGAGTTGGTTAAGCTGATGAAGCTCTATACCAGCAAGCCCGATTTCTTCCTAAGTGTGTGAAGTGGGGAGAAAGGACACATGCCTCCCTGTTACTACGGCATCAATTGTACATTCGAAAAACCTATACGTAATCCAAAAAAAATCAGTCACTGCATTTATTTTGACATCGATCGCGTTCCTTGAGAGGAGTTAGATCGGGTTGCCTACGTATTCATTATATCGCCCGAATCTCGGAGACCTCACGGTATTCACATCATCTTATCACCGAAGGATCTCCCCCTACCCCGAAGTTCGGCCGGCCATTGTGCGAAGAAATGTATGGCAGCGCCGAAACGCCGACGGCGACATCTCGCAGCCGCAGCTGGAGCGAAGATGATCCGCGCGAGATGCGATTCCGAGGTTATCGATAGCGCAGAGCTTGAGGATCCGCATTGCATCACATTTGAAGCTTTGAGGATCTAGATGCGCGTAAGGTGATGAAGATGAGATTTTGAGATTTGGTTTCTGCTTTTTGAGGAAAGGATTTGTGATGAGAGAGAGAAGGTCGAGAGGGATTGGATTGATGTGTCTTTGCAGATATGTAAAGTGTAAACAAACAGGCTGTGAAGCCCCGCGGTTCCGCATCGGAAGCTTCTCGGAATGAAGGGCGATTGATACCGATGAAGCTCCACGACCGTCGACTGCCGGGCCCCTCTTTGGGTAGCTCAAGGCTGTCAGATATACAGTGTGGCATGCATCAAGCAAAACAATACACGATCCGAGCATGCTGCGTCGGCGATTCGCTGCAACCCCGCACCATCTCTGCCATTGCGTATTATTTTCCCAGAGTTGGACGCCAGTGCCGCCTCACGAGGCCTGTTGATGCACACACGATGACCCAGAGGTGGGGAAACTAGATTCCCAAGTGGAGATTGAATTGGGCCTTGGGATGGTCGGGTTGGGTAAATGGAAACGCGAGCGAGGGAACGGGCTTCCTGTGTTGCGCATATAAATGCAGGCCCCAGGGTCTCCTCATCCCTCCTGCACTACAGACACATTGATTCTTGCATTTGCGTATTCATTGCATCAGGAGAAGTCTCGGTGAGCCGCTTTCCCTTCCCCTCCCTTCCCCCTCCCCTGGCCTTGTGTAGTGCTTCCAGGTACCCGCGTGCCCTGAAGGCTGACATAGGATTAACTGTATTTATAGACTACGTCAGCACCTCCGTATCAAGGGTTTCTCTTCGTATTTAAACTTGTTCACATCCAGCTTTTGTACCACACAAAACATTAGCTATCTTTCATCATGGTATTTCTCCGCTCTGCTTCTCGGCTCGCACGCCCTGCCTCCTCCCTCCTCTCTGCTCGCGCAGGCCCTCGTCTTACGGCGGGAACGTCTTTCGCTCGTCGCCCCAATGGCATCAGAACACTAACAGCGACCGCTTCACAACAGGGCAAAGTTCTTCTCGTACTCTACGATGTAAGTGTTTGACCCATACCATCAATTGACACTGCGACAACTGTCAATGGATGGTACGCACCGTACCAACAACATCCATCTAACAGAGAATCTAGGGTGGTGAGCACGCTCAGCAGGAGCCCAACCTCCTCGGAACCACGGAGAACGAGCTAGGTCTCCGCAAGTGGATCGAAGAGCAGGGCCACACTCTCGTCACCACCTCGGACAAAGAAGGCGAGAACTCCAAGTTCGACCAAGAGCTCGTCGACGCCGAGGTCATCATTACCACTCCGTACGTACCATCTCTTCACTTGCACAATAAACTTCCCCCATCACAATGGTCGATCGACAAAGATGCGTACCTGTAATGGCACGAGACAGCGGCAGTTCGTATGTGGTGATGTAGGGCGGGAAGGAAGCCGTAGCTACCCCGCATGTCCCGAGCTTGCCCCGCAACCTAGTGTCGTCATCTCATCTCTTCCACTCCCGCGGCGATAACATCGCTCAAAGAGGAAAACCATCCCAATTCGCTTCGGAAAACACAATGGCTAACCGGGGGTCTCCAAACATAGATTCCACCCAGGCTACCTCACCGCAGAGCGCCTCGCCAAAGCCAAGAACCTCAAGCTCGCCGTAACAGCTGGCATTGGCTCCGACCATGTCGACCTCAACGCCGCCAACAAGACCAACGGCGGCATCACCGTGGCTGAAGTCACCGGCTCCAACGTCGTCTCCGTCGCCGAGCACGTCGTCATGACCATCCTCACCCTCGTCCGCAACTTCGTCCCCGCACACGAGCAAATCGCCGCCGGTGAATGGAACGTCGCTGCCGTCGCCAAGAACGAGTACGACCTCGAGAACAAGGTCGTCGGTACCGTGGCCGTCGGCCGCATTGGCGAGCGTGTCCTCCGTCGTCTCAAGCCCTTCGACTGCAAGGAGCTCCTCTACTTCGACTACCAGCCGCTCTCCCCCGAGAAGGAGAAGGAGATTGGCTGCAGGCGCGTCGAGAACCTCGAGGAGATGCTCGCCCAGTGCGACGTCGTCACCATCAACTGCCCACTCCACGAGAAGACCCGCGGTCTCTTCAACAAGGACCTCATCTCCAAGATGAAGAAGGGTACGCTTCTCTCCTCCCCTTTCTAAAACTCCCTGACTAACCCCCACAACCAGGCTCCTGGCTCATCAACACGGCCCGCGGCGCCATCGTCGTCAAGGAAGACGTCGCCGACGCCCTCAAGTCGGGCCACCTCCGCGGCTACGGCGGCGACGTCTGGTTCCCGCAACCCGCACCCAAGGACCACGTGCTCCGCTATGCCGCCAACCCCTGGGGCGGCGGCAACGCCATGGTCCCCCACATGTCCGGCACCTCCATCGACGCCCAGAAGCGCTACGCCGCCGGCACAAAGGCCATCCTCGACAGCTACTTCTCCGGCCGCGAGGACTACCGTCCCGAGGATCTCATCGTGCACAAGGGCGATTACGCCACCAAGGCGTATGGCCAGCGCGAGAAGAAATAGGGGTGTTGATTTGTGTGTGATGGGTTGATTTGGTCCCGTTGATTCTCTTTTACGATTTTTTTTTCAAATGTCAGATTTATGTGTGTATGTAGGTCTGGCTGGATGTCCCCGATTTCTTCTTTTTGTATATAGGCAGCGTGCTACGAGAGATCAGCACGCCTTCTTGGGCGTCCATATCATATCCCTTCAACTCAAAATGGAAATATGAAACGAACTTGAACGAACTTGAAAAAGAATATGCGTCTTGATATCGTGATTTTTTTAATATTTGCCATACAGGACCCAGGTACAAGAAAGAATGAATGAACCTTACTTTTTTTCCATCGAAAGGATGTTAGAAGTGTGAAAAATGGTGATTATCCCAGACGGTACAAACGTATGCGTGTATATATGTAGGTACTCATCCAAATGATAGATAGATACATGTTTACATAGGATGGTAGATAGGTAGGTAGGTATCCAACATGCCATGCCATTCAACAAAAACTCCCCACACGAAATGAATTTCCATAAATCAAAAAAGGACCTCACAAAGAACGGCCTCAATCCCTAAAACCAACTACTCCCCCGTATCCTCTCATCCCCTCTGCCCCTCCCCCTCGCACGCCCCTCCTCAGCTTCACTCCCGCTCTCATCCTCACTACTCTCATCCCGGAACCCCTCTTCCAACTCACGACTCAACCTCCTTCCACCGCCCTCCTCCTCCACACCTCTCACGCCGACAGTCCCTACACCCACCCCCTCAAGCAACAAACTACGTCGCTGTTCCAGGGCCTCCCTCCTCCGTTCATCAATCGGGTCAAACCCCACCATGCCCTCGCCCTCCTCGTCGTCAAACAGGTCGTCCGGATCCAGCGGATCGCCGTCGTGTTGTGTGGAGAGCGTGCGGTGGCGCATCGAGTTGGGGACAAAGAGGTTGAAGAGGGCTGTGCGGAAGCCGGTGCGTGGGGTGGGGAGAGTTAAGCCGCCGGTGGAGGTGGAGGTGGAGAGGGGGAGGTAGGGCGTGTAGAGTTGGCGGTTTCGGCGGAGGATGGGGAGGAGGATGTGGATTAGGAGGAGGTAGAGGGTTAGGGCTAGGAAGAGCGGGATGAGGAGGGCCTGGTGGGAGGTTTGTTAGGTTTTGTGTGTATTGGGTTTTTGTGGGTGGGGAGGGAGACGGACTTTGAGGAAGTGGATGAAGCCTGCCATGGTGGATGGGCTATGGCTTGATGGAGAGAGCTGATGGCTGAGGTCAGGTCAAGTCAGGGCTGACTGACGTCGGTGACGTCGCCCCAGTTCGGGATGTGTATAGTGTCTATTTTTTTGTATCCAAGATAGCGTACAGCAAGGAAAAGAAGCGAAGTTAGGCGTGGGATGTGGAAGTAGATGCGAAGGGTATGGCAGTTGCTCTTTCGTCCGGGTAGGGATGGGATGGATGTGACGACGTCCGTTAAACAGCTCGGAGGCTTGGTATTGTGTCTTGTTGCTAAACGAGTGACATAGGAAAGGTGAGGTAGGTGTGTACGAATTGGATGGAAACAGAAACGGAACTAGGAAGGGTGGGCGGAGACGGGGACAGTGTGGAAGGGGATAAAGGTGGTAGGAATGAGGTCCAAACAGACGTCGGCGGAGGGCGCGGAGGATAGCGGGCTGGCTGGGGTTGACAGTGCAGAGCAGGGATGTCAGTCGCTCAGGCCAGCTGGACTACTGGGGCTCGTATTGTGCAATCCAATCAATGCCATCTCGAAGCGGTACCTGCGGTTAGCGATCTGGGATTCCTGGGAGGGAAAAGGAGGCACGCAGCGAACGCCGGTTCAGGAGTCGTGTGGGTAGATGGTATTTGATTAGCGCATGTACATAAGTAGGTAGCGTGGTAAGGAGGAAGGAGATGATGTAGAGGAAAGAATTCGTGGTGGCACGAGGCGGCCTATAATTAGTAGATGAGCAGTGCGTAGGTAGTGGAACAGTAAGAGCGATGGCGAGAAGCTGAATCGGGAGCTTTGTAATGTAGACAGAGGCAGACATGTGTCGCATTGCACACAGAGCGTCACGATGGGGATATGTATCCCACGATGGGAGTTCTTTTGAAGGGGTCTGGTACAAAGGATGATGGCACTGGCACTGACAGGACAGGCCAATAGCGCAGCAAAAGAGGTCCCTGGTCCAATTAGCCCCCTGTCGGCCGCTCTGCCGGCCCACTCTCGCCCACGCACGCTCCAGTTGCACGCATATCACATCCAATCCACATCCCCAAGACTGTCCCAACGTCTCGTCTCGTCTGGAGAATTACTCACACCCGACCAGACCGCAGCGCCGTCGAGCACTCTTTCCCCCCTCATCTCCTCGCTCGCCGTCGACCTGTCCGCAGGTCTTCCTCTCCTTTGTCCCTCCGTCGACGCTCGCTTGCCCGCCGCGGCCCACACCATACTGGGTATCCCCGTATCTCCCCCCCGCCGCCCGCTGCTCCCATTTGCAATTATCCTCAGGAGGCATCACATTACACACGATAGACGCCTCAGGCTTCGAACTTCACGCCTCACAACCCACCACCGCCCTCATCTTATCCTCCCTCGGCGCTGGTTGTGCCTGCCCCACCTGCCCCGTTTCAGCACTCATCGACCCACGGAACGCTGGAGTCGCGAGGCAAGAGCTGCCCGCCCGGGCCCAGCACATTTTCGAAAGAGCCACCGGTGCTGCTCCGGAGGTTATCTTGGAAGGAACAAAAGTAATCAGTTTTTGTATTTTGGACTTGTACAGTAGGATTCAAAGAGGGGATCAGAATTATACGGAGCGGTGCCTATCCTGAAGAGAAGCTCAAACGTGGCGAGCAACAGATCAAGAGACGCGAAAGGACCCCACGCCCCACGCAACGCTTGCCCTACACCATCGCATCGCTTGGCTCCCCATCCCATAACGTCCCGCGTCGCGCGCCGCATAATTACGACACTGTCCTGCCAGACGGGCGGGCTCAAATCGCAAGGAATTGGAAGCCATGTCCACAGGCAGGCAGAGCTCCGCCGGCAAATTCTTTGGCAGGCGGCTGCACAAGGACAAGGACAAGGCCGCCGGCAATGAAGCTCACCAATCCACCCACAGTCCCCCTGGGAGCGCCCAAGGCTCGCAGTCATCGCGCCATCACCGGCATAGCAGCTCCGTCGTCTCGGTAGACCGCCCCGTCTCCATGGCCATTGAGCCTGGTCTGGCCATGCAGGCCGGTGTTTACTCCTCCATACCTTTCGAACAAACTGCCGACGGACGGCCTCCCCCACCCAACGCCTCCGTTACCAACCACAGCATACGCGGTGGAGACTCGCTGCAACCTCATCACCTGAACCAGTCGGGCGCCGACTTCCACCAGTATCCCATATTCGACGCCTCCAAAATGCCACAGGTCACATACCAGCCGGCACCGTCGGCGCCGCCGCGCGTCCCGCCGCACACGCAGCGAAGCGAAGCCATGGCCTCGAGCCAGCCCGGCGATAGAGGCGTGTCAATTCAGCAATGGGGGGCCGTTGGCAGATCTAGCAATGGCTATCCATCGTACGCCGGCACCGATTCGTCCAACAACACCCGCACCTCCTCCGACCAAGCCAGCGTCTACTCCAACGACTCAAAAACCCGCGGTTCCAATGTCTACATGGCCCAGAACCCCTCCCAATCTACATTTTCCTCCATCGGTCTCGATGCAGGAAGCCTCCTCCCTACGGCCGTGTCCACCCCCCGCGATTCACACCGCCATCTCCTCCCCCAGGGCAACCAGTCACCGTCGACCTTCTCCTCCACTTCCTCCTTTCAGCAAAATGGCGCCGCCATACAAAGACCCCCCGATCATATCGTCGAGCAAGAGTTTATGAATCTCATGGTGAAGAGAGGATGGAAGAGTCTGCCTGAGCAGGCTCGTCGGCAGATGGAGGCGTACAAGATCGATAAAAAATGGACATTGGTATATCAAGACAAATTGGCTGAGTTGAAGCACGAAGAGAAGAAGCGACAAACATACCGAAGTACGTACGTGGGAGGGTCAAATGTTGATATTCTGGCAAGGGCAGAAGAGGAGGGTTCGCCCGAGTGGTACGTGAAAAAGGTCATGGACAATTCTATTACCCTCAAGCAAATGTCGAGTTTGGAGATCAGTCTACGAACCCAGCCCATCGCCTGGGTGCGGGGGTTCATCGAGGCACAGGGTCAGATCGCATTAACCAACGTCTTGACCAAGATCAACCGCAGGAAAGGACAGGGTCCCGCCCCACCGCCAAACGCGATGCCTTCACGCGAAAACGATGCAGAGAGGGAATACGAAATCATCAAGTGCTTGAAAGCTCTGATGAACAACAAATATGGAGCAGATAATGCGTTGGCCCATCCCTCCATCATCCAGGCCCTTGCTAGCTCTCTCATCTCCTCAAGGATCAATACAAGAAAACTCACATCTGATGTGTTGACTTTCCTGTGCCACTGGGGCGATGGTGCAGGGCACGAGAAGGTGTTGCAGGCTCTCGACACGCTCAAAGCCCAATATGGAGAGAACGGAAGGTTCGACGCCTGGATGCGTGTCGTGGAGGTTACCGTCGACGGCCGTGGCAAGATGGGCTCCATGGTGGGTGCGTCAGATGAAGTTCGGAGTGGAGGCATTGGTGTAGAGAACTTGCTCATGGAATACGCCATCGCGACACTCTTCCTCATCAATATGGTTGTCGACGCTCCGCAGCGCGATCTGCCTTTGAGGATGCATATCCGAGCGCAATTCACGGGATGCGGTATCAAGCGCATCTTCCAAAAGATGGAGGGGTTTCAATATGAAGTCATTGACAAACAGATCGAGCGATACCTGAACAACGAAGCTATCGATTACGAGGATTACTTGGAACGTGAGAACAGTTCCATGACCGATGGCGTTGAGGGTGAAGTCAAGGACCTCAACGACCCTATCCAAATTGCAGACGCCATCTCGAGCAAGCTCAACAACACTCGGGCCCAGGATTATTTCGTTTCTGCCATGCAACATTTGCTTATTGTTCGAGATACCGATGGTGAAGATCGACTGAAGATGTTTCAGCTCGTAGACTCAATGCTCAGCTATGTTGCCATGGACCGTCGATTGCCTGATATGGATCTCAAGCAGAGTCTGAACTTCACTGTACAGTCTCTGTTGGACAAGCTCTACACGGATAGCGAAGCTCGCCAGGTTCGGGATGAAGCGATCGAAGTCCGACAGATTGCCGATTCAGCTATCGCCGAACGTGATGAGATGAAGGCTCAGCTTGAGCTGGGCGCGGATGGTCTAGTGCAGAAGCTTCAGAAGCAGCTCGCGGAACAAGAAAACATCCTCGCTGTCCGCACCAGGCAGATCGATCAAATGAAATCAGAATTGGCCGAGATCCAGAGAATACGCGCTCAAGAACTGCAAAGAAACGAACTGGAAACTCGTGAGTTATACCTGATGCTGCGAGATGCGCAAGATGTTGCTGCTTCTGCTGCAAAGAAAAGTGGTAAAGATGGTCTTGGCGCGACAGACCCTACGCAAATGCAAGGCATTTTGGATCGCGAAAATCTGATGAACAGACTCGAGGTTCAACTGCAGAGAGCCAAGACACAGGCAACGCTCGAAGGCAGGAATCTGAACCAGATACAGCCCAGTGAGAAACTCCGAGAACTTCGAGAGAAGATGGATGGCAACGTTGGTCAAGGGCCAGAACAATTCAGTGGGGTCGATCCCAACTCCCTGGGATCCTCAAGAGCCAAAAGCGGTGTCGTCCGAAGGAAACCTGTGGGAGGCGACGGTGCCGAAGGCGAAGAAGATTCCATGGTTGATATCCCAGAAGATGATGAGAATGACGACGACGATGCTATCATTGAGAAGCCCAGACTCATTCAATTGCACAAGCCCAAGGCTGGCGGGCCTCCGCGACCACCGGCCGAACTTTTGGATGAGATTAACTCCAAAGTCAAAACTGCTAACCCCGATGAAGACGATGAGAAACCAACGAATGATGAAGGGACCTCTGCAGCTCCTCCTCCACCCCCACCACCACCACCACCCCCGCCTCCAGGCCAGCTTGGATTTCCTTCTAATATTCCTCCCCCGCCGCCTATGCCCGGCACTAATGTTAATGGACCTCCTCCACCACCACCGCCGCCTCCTCCGCCTGGCCAACTTGGATTTCCGGCTGCGCCAGGTATACCACCTCCACCTCCCATGCCTGGTATGGCTCCTGGTATTCCTCCGCCACCTCCTATGCCTGGCCAGATCAATGGCATGCCTCCTCCACCGCCACCTCCTCCAATGCCCGGTGCGAGGGGACCTGGATTCTTGCCCAAGACCGCCCTCTCCAGCACTCCTACGACAAACATGAGCGGGCCCCGCCCGAAAAGGAAACTCAAGGCTCTGCACTGGGACAAGGTCGATTCACCGTCAACTACCGTCTGGGCTACTCATGGCGCAAGTTCAGAGGAGAAAGAAGAAAAGTACCGCGAATTGTCCAAGAAGGGTGTACTGGACGAAGTCGAAAAGCTGTTCATGGCCAAGGAAATCAAGGCTATTGGCAAAAAGTCTTCAAAGAAGGACGAGAAGAAGCAAATCATCTCAAGAGATCTTATGCAAAACTTCCAAATCAGTATGGCCAAGCACTCTGCGCTTTCTGTTGAGGAAGTCGTTCGAATGATCATTCATTGCGACAACAAAATTCTGGATGACCCGGTCGTTGTGGAGTTCTTGCAGAAGAACGAGCTTTGCGACATTCCCGACAACGTCGCCAAGCTCATGGCCCCCTACTCCAAGGACTGGACTGGCCCTAACGCTGCCGACAGCAAACGGGAGCAAGATCCCAACGAGCTCACAAGAGAAGATCAGATTTACCTATACACAGCCTACGAGTTGCATCACTATTGGAGAGGGCGCATGAGGGCATTGTCGCTAACACGCACTTACGAACAGGAATATGACGAAATCTCTAATAAGCTTCTCGAGATTACTCGCGTCGCAGACAGCCTGCGGAGCTCCACCAGCCTGATTTCTGTCCTAGGTCTCATTCTCGATATTGGTAATTTCATGAACGATGCCAACAAACAAGCGACGGGTTTCAAGTTGTCTACTCTGTCCCGATTGGGAATGCTGAAGGACGATAAGAACGAATCGACCTTTGCCGATCTCGTTGAGCGAATTGTTAGACAGCAATATCCGGGCTGGGAAGGCTTCACCGAGGAAATCGGTGGTGTCGTAACAGCGCAGAAGATCAACGTTGAACAGCTCCAGACCGACGCGAAGAAGTACATTGACAACATCAAGAACGTGCAAATGTCGCTTGATGCAGGAAACCTTTCCGACCCCACCAAGTTCCACCCCGAAGACAAAGTTGCCATTGTGGTACAGAGAAGCATGAAGGAGGCGCGGCGGAAAGCGGAGCAACTCCAAGTGTTCTTGGAAGACATGCAAAAGCAGTACTCGGACATCATTGCTTTCTACGGAGAAGACCCACAGGACGAAAGCTCGCGACGCGATTTCTTTGCTAAGCTGGCTAACTTCGTCGTGGAGTGGAAGGTACGTTTTCTTTACTTTGCTTCTCTATCAAATCGCCAGCCTGTTATGGTGGTTACCAATCAGGTTTCGCAAAATCACTACTCCACTACCGTATTGCAACATCCTGCTACAATAACCATGCTAACGACTTCCCCAGAAATCCAGAGACAAGAACTTGGCTCTCGAAGAACAGCACCGCCGCAACGAAGCCAACATCCGCAAAAAACACAACAACCCCCTATCACCATCGGCCCTTGCCGGCGACTCTGGACCTCGCTCCCCTGCCAGCACCGAAGCAATCGACGACCTCCTCAAGAAACTCCGCGACGCCAAACCCGAAGCAAAAGACGAGCGCGAGCGCCGCAGACGAGCCCTACTCAAAGATCGCCATCGCGTCCGCGTGGCGTCAGGCCAGAAAATGCCCGAAATCGGCATCAACGTCAAAAACGGCGAAGGCAGCGCGGACGGCGCAAACGGTGGCAAGGTCGGGCTTCTCAGCCCTACGAGCGAAGGCAGCGAGAGCGTCGATGGCGGTTCCGTGACTTCGCCTACCAACACGGATGTAGCGGACCGCGCGGCCGCCATGCTTCACGGTCTCCAAGGTAGCATCTCGGCAGTGCCCAAGGATGGCACGCTCGCGATGCGCAGACGTCGCGATAACGCGGATTCAGAACGGCAGGAACGAAGGCGGAGGAGGCAGCAAGGTGGCAGCACGGTGAGCAATGCCAGTACCGCGCGGAGCGACGATGGTGGGTTAATGAGTCCGTCGGCTATTCCCGAGGGCATGGTGCTCGGCGGCCCCGGAGAAGAAAGAAGAGGAAGCGTCATGTCTGGTGGCGACTTGGGAGAAGCAGAGGAGGGTACGGGAGGTGCCACGACGCCCATTACGATTGTCAGTCCGCCGAGTCCGGAGCAAGCGCGTAAGAAAGCGCGGACCGAGGGCGATGCAGAAGAAGGGGAGGAAGCGGAATAACGCATAGTAGCCAATTTTTTATTTCCTTCTTGGTCCACTTTATTGGAAAGGGGGTGGTGGGTGACGCCTCTCTTGATGTTGGCTTTTTGTTGTTTTGAATGGAATAGCGAATGGGGCCTTGGGGGGAAAGGGGGGTGGGTCGTCTTTTTATCTCTCTCCAACTTAGCTTTTTTTTCTCTCTTTCGTCTTTTATTGGAAATTTATATATCGAAGACGATTGGGGTTTCATTCACCCCCTTTTTCTCTCTCACTCTCACAACGACCGATTTATTCCCCCCGTGGAGGCGTGTGTGTGTGTGTGTGTGTGTGTGTGTGTGTATCTAAGTTAGATCTAGATCGTATCACATCTAACATGGAGAGGATAGATACTGTATCCCGCCCACGTCTCCTCCCCTTCCCACCCTCTGCCTCCCCTCACCTCAGCTATACAGATCACTCGCTTTTGCCAATTGTCCTTCCTTTCTTGACCGTTTTCGTTTCCCCAGCCACACACACACACAGACACACACTTCTATCAATGGCATACATCTTGCAACAGTGGCGACTGCACCGCAGTACACCATCCGCCGTGAATACAAATACAAATACCAAATACAAACGCGAATGCGAATAGGGATGGGGATAAGGAGAATGATCCAACCTCGCTGTACTACGGCTACGTACATACTTGGGTAGGTAGATCTACCGAGGGCCGCCGCGAAGAGAAGAGAAGAGAGGAGGGAAGTACATCAGGGACCGGGGGAGGGGAAAAAGAGGAAAGAATCGTTTGTACACATTTCAGTACCTAGGTAAGAAGGTAAAAGTATGTTATTCAGGTAAAGTAAGTAAGGTCCACTGCTGACCTGGCCTGGCCTACAGTAAAGAGATTCATTACATGAAAACAAAACACCCACACACCCATACACCCATACACAAACCAAAAGGGAGAGTGGGACATGGGGACATGATGAAAACATGATAGTGGGGATAGGGGAGCAGACTCCCCAAGCTTTTCCTGCTATATACAAAATTCAACCCCTCCTCCGTCTCGTTCCCAAAGAAAACAAGAATTCCCAGATAGGTACATACGCACAAAAAAACGGCCGTAACAATATCATTCGAGAAAAAACAGAAGACTCAAAACATCTCGTGCTCCAACCCGCCATACTCATCCTTCCTCGGCGTGACCCGCTTGCCATTAACATCGAGGGGGATAGCCGGGATAGGAGGGACGCCGACGCGGGCATCGGGCACCACAATGACAACATCTTCCTTGACCAGCTCCATCTCTTCGACCTCGCCGTTCTCCTTGCCTTTCGCTGGTTTATTCTTCTTGATAGACCGCGACGAGGACTTCCGTTTCAGTTTCGACGGTGTGGACTTTGGTCGCTTAGAGTCTCTCGGGCTGCTTGCTCTGCTCTCGTGCGAGAAGTCCGAGTCGGTGGGAACGGGTTTATAGTCGTCGTCGCCCTCGGACTGTCCTCTTGCTTTGCGCTTTTTGACGATTTTGCCGGTCGAGGAGGGGTTGGTGGTATCGTTTGGGTGGTCCGAGACGTCGCTTTTGTCGTCGTGCCAGAAGAGTTTCATGGGGGCAGGGGGATCGGTTTTGGGTGGGGAGAGGATGTCGGAGGGGATGGAAGGCACCGGAGGGGCGTTCTCGGAGGAAAGGGTCAACGCGAGTTCTTTGCGGGCTTCTGCGAGCTTGTATTCGAGGTCCGACACGCGCTTTGTGAGTTTCTTTTGACGCTGAAGGTCTTTCTTTGAGGGGGATTGGTAGAGGGTTGGCGTGCGCGGGACGCTAAGGGCCGAAGAGCCTGGTGTGTGGGCGATTATGCGCGGTGTTGAATGAGCTGCAGTGGCGTGTTAGTTATCCGCGGCTGAAAGGACGAGTTTTTGGTGTAGATGAGTATTGCTTAAGGGAGGGGGATTCAGAGGGTATGACGACTTACGAGGAACATCCTGCGTTCGAGCCCTCGCGACTGGTCGCACGAAAACTTTGGGCGCGGGAAGAAGACCCCTGGCCATGGCTTCGGCGTACGCAGCTTCGGCGCGTTCCTTTGCATCCCCTCTATCTACTTCGGCGCCAGCACTTTTCTGTGAGGGTCCCGCTGCATTATTTGGGCCCTTCTCCGCGGTTTCATTTCCGGCTTTGCGTTTCCCAAGGGATGAGAATGAGCCGCCCTGGAAAAAGGATGCTACTGCACGGGAAAAGCGTCCAAAGGTTCCTTCGTGATTTGTAGAGGTGCTCGAGGCCTTAGTCGATGCACCAGTATCAGAAATGGAAGCAGTCGGCACGGTGGACCCAGAAGGAGTTCGGGATACGCTTTTTCGAGGAATGTTTAACGAAGGCGGCGCGTTGTTCTCTTTATGAAAACCATCAAGCAGATGATCGATCCCCAATTCTGCCCACTGCTCATCAGGCGGAGGGCGTATAGAGTTTGTAGAGTTCATGGTCGCTTCTTTGAATTTGGATGCTCGTGTGACGGGTGCAGCGGCTGCATCTGGCTCCTCCGCGTCCACTTCCATGCGCGTTTCCTCATGTATTTGTATATTCTGTTCTATGTGTTCCAATTTCTCATGGTTCTCTTGCGTACTATCGTCCACTACTTCCACTACGTCCACTGCCACATTTTGGGTGGCTTTCTGGGTCCGCTTGCCCCTCGGCATGGAGGCTGTTCGGAGGTAGCCTATGCAAGGAATTCGAGCGCCGAGGAGGATGTAGGGATTGTTACTGAAGCGAAGTGCCAATTGCTGCAAGGGATAGTGTGTGGCACACGTGGTGCTGGTGGTGGAGAGGGCGGTGGTCGCACAGTGGTATGTAAATATGTGTGTGTGTGTTGACGCTGTAATCAGTGTTGTGTTGTTTGCGACGCGCTGTGTTGGCCATTCCCCTTTTCGGATGCGGGCGTGCATTGACATCATCCGACCACTCATCTGCAGGGACTACCCATGTGGGTCACATGCTAAATCCATACATAACCTCGAGTCTGGTAGCACTGTATGTATGTATGCAGGGCATCAACGCAGAATCTCCTTGCTAGCATTTATGTTTCCAACTTATTGGTTTAGAAGAAAGAGATACTTCAAGTTCTATAAGTAACTGTTTTGTTTTGTTTTCGTACTGTTAGAAGGGTCTCTTCCTACACAAAAAAAAAAAAAAAAACAATGAGCGACAGAAAAAGGTGGCCGGTCTTACATTATTATGGAACTAGGTACTGTGATGCATTACTTGAAATTTCTATGACACTGGTAGCTGTCGTGCTTTTTCAACACCAACTTCTGACGTCGTGAGGTCACAGGAGATAGGAAGGTGCTGCCAATTAACATACCTGGTGTGACTGATCACACCTCACTTCTATTTCCTCCCACCTCCACTTTTCTTCTATCTACAACGTACAGGCTGCGGACGTGCACACAGGAGTATTTTTCCATTCCCTCACGTCTCACTCTTCCCAGCGGTGTCCTCACATAGCGTCATGCTACTACACCTTCTCTCCGGCTTGACCCCACACTTCTCGGGACGTTCAGGCTCTGCTCCTTGCTCCTGATTACTATCATGCGAGTCCTCAGCCGGAGCTGGGGGAGTCGGCAGCTAATGCACCGAAAGCCGTCAGAGATATACTCCAACTCAGTATGTGCGATTTTGGAGTTGGGGAGACATACCTGACTGAGAGTATAGAGTTCAGATGCAAAGAGAAGAAGCTTCTTGCGGCGGTACATGTGGCGCAATTGGAGAGCGGCGATGACGATACCGATGAAGGCGAGAAAGACACCGAGGATGCCGAAGGCAATTGTCAGAGTGGGAGGGTCTGATGGGAAAGAGATGGTTGGGGGTTGTGGCGGTGGGGTGGTGGCACTGGATATAGATATGGATGGAGGATTGGTCAGACTTGATGCAGTGGTGTTAAAGTCAAGAGCGTGAGTAGTATATACTAGAGGCATGCTTCCTAACTGACTTTTTGTGGAAGGAGAGATTTTCTGTGAAGATAAGAGCATTTGCGTACTTTCTTGCTGGGAATTTGGCCTGCATCTTATACCTGAAGCTAGAAGCCTCGCGAGTAAAGTATGTGCGACCGGTGAGGCAGTCTGTGTTCTGGATGTTTTCTTACTATCGAGCGCCCCCTATTTCATTCAATTGCGCACCAAATTGACGGCTTCAACCGTTCATTCGAAGTACGGTGGCTGTGAGGCTTTAGAGCGACAAGTGCGATCGCGAATCATACCTAGGTACGCATGGTGTAAATCCCTGCAAGCTGCTACAAGTTGGGGGGAAGCACCCACGCAGTTCGGTCTTACATATGGACCACGGACACTTTTCCCTTCGCAGACTGTGCTTCGGCCGAGCATCACGGGACAAGACCTATATGCATCCGCGCTTTTTATGGGTGTGCTAGAGCTACCAGTGCTGGAGGTTCCTTCGCCCTTCGGATGCATTCGGCACGACAAGGTGCGATGCGAAGCGACGAAGTGCGATGCGACGAAGTGGGAAGCAATAGAGTGAGAAGCGATAGAGTGAGAAGCGACGAAGTGGGAAGCGACAGAGTGAGAAGCGATAAAGTGGGAAGCGACGAAGTGCGAAGCGACGAAGTGGGAAGCGACAGAGTGAGAAGCGATAAAGTGGGAAGCGACGAAGTGCGATGCGACAAGGTGTGCTGCGACAAGGTGCGATGCGATGAAGTGCGATGAAGTGCGATGAAGTGCGAGGAAGTGCGATGTATATCATTCCAATCTACTTACCACGAGCTGTGCGTACGTCAAAATAAATCTTGGACTGATTGATTGGTGCGTCTACGCGATTAATACGAGCTGAGCCGCAGGTATTTCACTTATTTACATCGCTACTGTCTGACACTGTGCAACCGCGAACCACACTTCAAAACTACCTAGGTATGTCTGAATCTGCTTTTGGGGACTCACAGGATGGACACATGCAAAAGCGGAGGAAACTTGCTCTTGTAAAGTGTGAGAGATGCCGCCTGGACAAACAGAAAGTAAGTGTGTTCGAGAGCTGCTTGACCTGTGAGAGAGGTTCTTTGAGACTTACAAAGCTAATTGAGAGAAGTGTCTTCCCGTTGAGCGAGTTTGGCCTGAAAAATGCAGCCGTTGCATTTCCAAAGACTTCCTTTGTTCCGAGGGCCAACGTGTCAGTCGTAGAACGAAGCATGATGCCGATACACTTGCCAGTCAGTCGTCAATTACCGACAATCCGACTCCCATGGGAGCCTCAGCTTCCTCTGATTTCCTCCAGGCTGTGAAATTCAGGCGAACCTTATTGGGCTACCAGAAAATTATGGAGATGGCTATCAGATGTCTAGAATCTCTCAGGGAAGGCCTCGTCCAACCCTTCCTTGGTGATCAAGAAAAGCGGAAAGACTTCGAAAAAGCCCTCAGAAATTCCGGATATACTCAATTCCTCAGCTTTTATGAGCTACTGGAAATAGAGATAGCGGAGACTACGGATATATTGGCTTGTACAATCCCGAGCCCCTCGACCTTCCTGGGCACTGATTTGGTTCACGAATTGATCGGGCAGACAACACCAAACTTTCTATGGACAACGCAGTGTCCCATCTGTGACAAATACTATGATGAATCACTCGCGTCATTGAAAAAATCAAAAAACCTTTGTGGCGAGTACTTGACAAGACTGAGCCGGGTGGCAAGACATTTTGAAGGGCCAAAACATTGGGATGACAACGACAACGAAAACACCTACCAGCTGCTGGTAGCGGAAGTCAAAGCTATCGATGTATTGATAGTTTCACTTCAGGTCGATGTCGAAAGAAGATTCAAAGATATGAGTGTTTTCAATCAGTTACCAGATATTTCACGGTCAAGCCTACATTTCGTACCCGACGACGTATGTCGTTTCATGGTAGGATTTACCCACCACCGAACGGATTGCTTGGGCCGCACGAATCTACACCAATATATGGATACCTTCAAAGACTCTGAAGTTCCTCATGAGGCAATAATTTTGAACATGATTGCCATCGAGGCTTCTAATGTCATCTACATAGCAGATATCCTTGGGCGCACCACCCTACATATCGCTGCACAAAGAGGCTGGGACTCGATCGTACGGCTTCTGGTGATGCACGGTGCAATTGCTGATACGAAAACTGTGTCTGGAAGTTTACCTCTTCATTATGCAGCAGCGCGCGGTTCTCTGGAAGCCTGCAGAATACTACTTGACCAACCCTATCCTTCCAACGAGTTCTACGACGCAGCTAATCGCCACCCGCTATTTTATGCCATGAAGGCCGGATTTTCGGACGTTGTCAATTTATTCTTGAAACCGAACCCTCGTTTCGATGTATATGGCCACATCGAACGCGGGATGCGAATGAAGGATTACTCAGGCGTTGTAGAAATATTGATCAGCGCGTACCCATATTCATACACGATGCTCCGTGATGCACTTCTTAATATAGAAGTGCCGGTTCAGCCTCAGCAGTGGATGTTGATCAACCAGCGCTATGGCTTTGGGCCGGAAAAAGTTCCGATGTTTCTCCTGAAAGAGATGCAAAAATCGACCGATCAATAGTTGCACTGCTTTGATTCGTATATATTCAAACATTTTCCTCCTGCTGCAAGTGATTGAGCTGAGCTACTGGTCTGTGGGTTATTGTGGCTACGCAAATGACGACATCGCAACATCAGCTGGTATAGATACTTTTTCCGTTAAGATGTAGACATCTTCTTTGAGCTTCCAGTTTTCATTCTTTGATGTTGGGGCAATAATAGAGTCGCTCGTCTTATGGCCCGCGCTGTTTTGGTCCTTTTTTTCCTGTACCGGATTAATTACTTGCTTCTCGCAGACTAAGCAAACAATATTACAACAAACCCATATGTCTTTTGATTACCTCTCCGCTGGCTTTAATCACATAGTTTAATTTGGCCTACATATTCTAATTTCCACTGCACCGCTATGACAGTTACAGTTCTCCTGCTTTGACTCTGTGTTTATCAACTCCAATACTTAGTTGAATGAAACTCCACATGCTGGAAACATAAATGAAAATAAAGAAGTTACATTGAATATTGCATGCGATTGTTCAATTAAGTTACCCAGAAAGACTTCTATCAGGTAAGTAAACCATTCAACTATCCTCATAATAACTATAACTCCGAAAACGCACCGACTGACGAGACCTCTCGTACAAAACACGCTCACTAAACGGGCCAACCCGACACTCCCTCACGAGATGCTCTCTCAATCCTTCCCTCGAAAAAGCTCTCTCATAGAAATCTTCATTATACGAGCACGTAGCACAAAACATCGGCATCTCAACCGTTCCTTCATCAACCCACGGCGCAGCTACCGTCGCAAAGTAGGAACGTGGAATGTTCGGTGAATGGCTGAGACCCATCACGCTCATCCCCTCGATCCAATCCGGATACTCACGCACACCCCTGAGCGCTGTCGTAGATGATTCCCACGACCTATCATACTTGGCAGGCGGGCTCTGCAGCAGAGAGAAACCCAGTCGTCGCATGGTGCTGATATTGGCAACGCTTTGGGTCTGGTAGAGCTTTATACTTTGTGTGAAGCGGACGATTTTTCTGCCCCCTTGGCTACGCGGAATTTTTACGCTAATAAAAGTGGTTTGGCTGTACCGGTAGGAAGGAGGGTTGGAACCGAGGGGCGGAGGAACAGTATCCCTAGAAAAACCATACGTATAACCAGATCTCACGCGATTATCAAAATCTTTCTCGACTCTTGTGCGTGACCAGTATCGGTAATGGAGACAGGTTAAACACGTACGCCTTGCGGTAGGTATCCAGAAGTACGGCGCCAGATCCTCGCAGATGTCGCATGTCCTTTGCTGCAGTTTCTTCCAAATGTCATCAAGAGACATAGAAATTGATGGTTTTAAGAGAAGAATGCCATAAAGGATCTGAGGCGCGTGCTTCATCAGAGTATGAAACTTTGGCATCTTATCGACGACGAGTCGTGCGTAGACACTGGTGTTTCGGAATGCAAGAAGAGAGGGCGTTGGCAACTGTTCTAGGATGTCGAAAAGAAGTTCGGCGGGTAATTGTATAAATAAACCGAGAGAGTTGCTTGCACGTGGGTTTTCGTTTTGAAAGCGGAACTCGAAGGGGAAGAGTGCGTACTTGAGATCCTCGATGCGCTGGATATCGGGTGTTCTGCTATGGGTGCTTTGTGCGAGTGCTTCTATGGGGAAAGAGTCGGCCATTATTTCTCAGTGTGGCTTGGTTCCTGGAGCTGGAAGAGGATCCTATGTTTGTATGAGAGTAGAGGGTAGTATGTACCTAGGTAGGTAAGAACTTGTGCGCGAGGGCTCAGTGGGCTTTATATATGCACTATTCACGACCCTATAGACTAAGATAAATAGTTTTTCTTGATATCGGGACACAGAATCAAATAGCACCCCCGTTAAAAATAATTTTATTCCTGGGACATCACTTTTAATGCAATGGCTCCGGAAGTAGTTCAGTGATATATCGCCTTCTCGCCAATTAAATCGTACACTTTGGTAATTAATAGGATTAATGGCAACTAGATTACCAACACTATGGACGCGAACCGAAAATTCTACATCCACAAACTAAAATCCAAAATGAAGGGGTCATTCTCTAAAATATCAGTTTTTGGTCTTCTACTATACCCCTTCGCTGCCTACATCGCAAACAGCACACTTCCTCAACCTTAAAGGCCATCTACACATATTCACCAGCCTGACCATATAAGGAACCTCTCATCGAACCCTCTCGACTACCCAAGAGATCTAACTCATCATGTCTGCCTTCGAATCTAAGGTCCAGCCAGCAGATTACGTTCAACCGACTACCGCACAAGAATGCAAGGTAACAGATCACATTGATCTGGCTCCCGAAGACGATGTCGATCCAGATTCCTCCGATGACTGGCCTTCTGAAGAAGAAGAATTCAGGGATCAACACGATATCCCACCGCCTGCATACCCCTCCCTTTATGAGGAATACCCATCGGAACTCGCCATCTGGACACTCTCGCTCCAGTCTCCCACTATCTACCACATAATCAAGATCTGCCCACTCCTCCTCCCCCTCTTCACCTCAGTGCTCTTCATCATCGGCGCGATTTTCCAAACCAAACACGACACCCCGATCGCACTTCGCCAGCCCACCTACATACCGTCCGGCATCTACGTTATCTTGATATCGGTAGCTTCTGTTTCTATCGGACTGGTCTGGGATAGACTGTGTGGAGATATAGTGCTTAGATTTTTCTTCCATTTCATCTATTCCTATATGCTCTTGGAGCTTCTCGAAACCTGGCGCTTCGGTCGGATAGAACGCGAACTGGAGTCTACAAGGTCGGAAAAGATGACCATTTTGGGGAAATGCCAAGGATGCGGTGCAACACAACCACTGACAGTCTATCCATAGGAAGGATAATCTGATATTGGAGCTTAGACAATAAGAAGGTCGAAGAAGTGGTTTAATATGTTTGTTTTTATGACACAGGGGAGATCCCTTTTTTCTTCTGGGAGTTGAACTAGATTGGAAGGTTAGCTGAAATTTATTGCCTTCGTCTTCTTTCGTTTGTCTGGTTGTGGCCGCGTGGTAGTAAAAGAAGAGTACAAGAAAGACATTGGGCAATAGACAATGATCGAATAAATAGCAAGAACTAACACCAGCGGCAGAGCATTCGGAGGTAGTGTGTCGGCGGTACTTGATGAAGTTGGCATTTGCACTGGTTGGTCGTTGCTTCGTTGCTTGGTATAGAGAGCTGGCAAGCTACATTATCATGTCAATTGGAAAGTACTATCTTCTCGACTCTCTGCAAGTGATCTTAGAAGTTGTGGTTACTGCTGCTTAGCATCACAATTATGTCGAAAAGCTGCATGTTGAAAGTCATTTGTTGTATTCTAGCACTATTCGGGGACTGCCCATATTCCAATATCATGTACTTGGTAGGAGCCAATGTATCCAAACTCTGCAGCTTTGCTACATTCCCATCAATCCACCATGCTCGATCAGTCAAAGCCGTCCTCAATCTTCCATAACCACATCGTCATCAATATCGTCATCAGGATGATAAAATTTACCCCAATCCAGCCTCGCACCATCACAGACAAATCCTTCTTGATAATACACCTCGCTCTCAACAAGCTTCCCAAACAACTCGCTCACCTTCTTCAACCCATCAGCTTCCTTGAGATCGACAGCCCCATTTTCACCTACACGTTTCATTGGGTCAGGATCAAAGACCTTAATGTTCTTTTTCCAGGGGGTAGGTTCCGCGTCCGGCATGAGCGCCTTCAGCTCGGCCATTGCACGCGGCAACTTCACTTTAAGTGGGGGATTAAATTTGTCCGGGTCATGCTCACCTTGCCAATCGTACGTGTATGCTTCGAGACGGGGACCGAGGAGGATGTATCCGTACCCTTTACTGATGCGCGCAACGACGCCAAGGGCGTAGCGTAAGATGTCGTGGCGAGGATTGCATACAAGCTTGTCATTTGACTGCTGAAGCGAGTCGGGCACCCAGCGCGGGAAGGTTGAGAGATCGTCGAGAAGGATTGTGAAGTACGTATGCTCGACGAGCCTTTTGATCGTGGGGCTTTGTTTAGACGTGACGGCATCCGTAGAGGAGGGTTGATCATGTTCAAGATCGTCGTTTTCCCCGTTGTCTTGGTCATTGTCTTGGTCATTGTCGTCAGGTTGATCATGTTGAAGATCTTCGTTTTTCTCAATGTCTTGGTCACTGTCGTCACTATCTTCGTAGAATTCCTGCTCACTATAAACGCAGTATGAGGTGATATGCTCGGGTAGGATGCGGTGCAGATTGGCATCGAAAGGGCCCTTAAAAGCCGGTAGCTTAAACTTCTTATCCATCGGGTTGTAGTCGCTTGGAGCCAGCCAGAAGTTCCATCCGTGGCGCGCGATGTTTAGTTGCTCTATTGGTGTGACAGTGAAGCCTTGAGATTTGGGGTAATAGTGTTGGAGAAGCGCGAGGGCAAGATCTTTAGCGCGCTGGAGTTGGAGGGCCTTGGGCGCGCCTTGTTTAAAGCCATCGATGTACGTCTGGTAAAGCGCTGGGATGGTCGGGTGTTGGTCGAGGCGGAAAGTGGGGAGAGTGACGGGGTCCTCCTGCTCGTGGTCGAGTGGCCGGGCCTGGGCAGGTGCAGCCTGCTTCGCCTTGGAGTTTTGATCTGTAATCGCGTTGCAACTGCCCAAGGATATTGCTGTTCAGTTCCAAGGCAATAGGCGGGTGGGAATAAGTTCGTGGAAAAATCGAAATAATATAGTCGAATGCGCAATGTTGTTTGGTGTTATACATTGAGCTAGGGCCAAGTTTGCGACGCCCTAATTGCGACCCTAGCATGAGTTGATAGTAAACAAACGTGACGCAAGTCCTATTACCAGAACCAAGCACAGATCCTTATCGTACCGTCCATTCCAGAGGTGAAGCGCCGATAGCACCACAAGCGTCCTGCGAGAGGAATCCATCTTACATCAACTAAAAAGCTGTTGCAATTGCAAAAGCATAGCCCTCGAACCCTCTTGTCTGTTCAGTCCTCGCTTTGAGCGAGAATCTTGCTAGACTCTCCATCATCAGCTTCCTTCTTAGCTTTTTCGCGCGCCTTTTTCTTGACTTTCTTCTCCCGATTTCTTTTGGTCCGCTTCTCTCGTTCCGCATCTTCCCTCTCCTGCGCAAGTCGGGCCCTCTCTGCTTCTTTCCCTTTGGCGGCTTGCAATTTCTTCCGCAGCGCGATCCTGGTTTTTTTGTTCTTTCGCGTCTTCTTATGAGTCTTCTCCTCAACGGTGACTATGGAAGGAGGATGACCGACAAGAACTGCCTTCTTCATCCCCGCGGCAGTGACGGTCTGTACCTTCCAAGGCAATGCGCAGCCGGGCCACGGGATTTTTGACATTTCCAGGATCGCCTCGCCAGTCAATGCTGAAGCCCGCAACTCTTCCTCTCTATGCTTTGACAATTCCCCTGCAAAATAATACGATTTAGGCTTCTTCAATAACAGCCCGGGCTCGCCGCTTGTGGCATCTGGCGATGCTAGTCGGATCTTGTGAGACGACTGTTGAGTATTCGGTGCTCCCGCAAATAGTATGAGTTCCGCCTCATCTTCGCTAGCAGAAAGCTCTGCATGAGGATCTGGGGTAGAAGCTATTGCATTTGTGAAGTCGTACTCGGTGCGGGAGCGCGAGCGTAGAAGCTCTGTAAGGTCGGGGTCGGGAGAGGAGCGAGGTGATTCCTCAGGTGAGTTTAGCTCATTGCGACCAACTCTTAAACTTAATTAGCAACACGAATCATGTAAGTGCGATTTTTAGGGATTTCCAACCTTTTGGCAGTAGATGCAGCAAACATGCTGGCGGTGTTGGTGGTGTACTTCGAAACTTCGAACACTTGAACCTAGGTGGACGTCAAGTTTCGTCCCACCGTTGATCGGCGGGACCCCTGCTAGCGCAGATCTATCCGTTGCTCCAGTTCTGAACTGTTCCACAGCCAAATGCATTCAACGATACGCGAATGCTTGCACGATTGCAGAGAGTTGTCATTGGAAAGATGTGCTTTGTAAAAGATTGCGATAGGACACAAGGGTAGAATGGCGGTTCACTCTATGTACTCCACTAAAATTTGAACGGAACTCTCTCGTGGCCGCCATGTGAATTCTAATTACACTACTCACATATTTCAAAAGCAATTAATGATGCTGAATTCCAAGCACGTATCATACTTGAAATCTAGGCAAATGTTTCTATGGTGATACACCTACATGTAACTGGTGCCAGTGTGTGAGAGAAGGATCACGTGGCTAGGCAACGGTTGAGTCTTAGCTTCTCTTAGTTAGCCTCATGAATCTTGACCTTTTCCGTACGTCAATAGTCAGTCTCTCTACAACTTCCAACTCACCCCCCGCGTACCCTGCCATGGCCAACAATCGACGCGATGACGGCGACCGTCCGCGCGACCGATATCGCGATAGAGACGATGGACCTCGTGCCCCGCGAGACCGTCGTGATCGCAGAGACACACCAGACGACCGTCGCAACCGTTCACGAAGCCCACGCCGAGAGCGCGGCGGCCGTGATGGGCGTTACCGATCACGATCACCTGTTCGCCGCGATGATCGAGACAAGAAAGGGAGAGGATCCGAGCGCAGCGACCGACGCTATGATCGAGATGACCGCGACCGCGGTCCACGCGATGCGCGACCACAACGTGATGCACCCAAAGGTCCCCGCGGTGCACCATCTGGACCTCGCGCAGATCATAAATCCGATTCTGGACCAGTAAAACCTCCAAATGCTCCGCGTGTAGACAATGAGAAGGAGGATGTGCCAGATGCTACAATGGAGGACGAGCAACCGCACCGCGACAGACCGGAAGGAATGGACGATGAAACATGGGAAATAGCGCAGATAATGGGCTTTGCACGGTTCAAAAGTACCAAGAACAAGAAGGTACCTGGAAACGACAAGAACTACGGCGTTCGGAAAGATAAGCGTATGGAGGCTCGACAGTACATGAACCGACAGGGCGGCTTCAACAGGCCACTTTCACCATCCAGAGTATAAAAAACGACCAGTCACGGCTTGGGTCGTTTATCATCATCCGACAGGCGGAACCATTGAGCTGCACTTTAGGGCGCCGTTCCTTCATCGTCAGTTCGCTGTATTGCAATACGGAGCGTTAGCCACGCTGCAAGCGACGAAGCTTAGAAAGGGCCACCGCTAATCACATATCTGGAGCAAAAAACTCATGGTATGGCCACCTTTCTTATGGCACTCTACCAGCCTTTTCCATTCTACAGTCGTTGACAGTGAAACTCAGTGGAGGTTTTTGCCGAGTGGAAGCGCATCAGGGCAGTGCAATAAATGCACAAGAGCTGGGGGTTGCCCATATCCTGAATGAGGCTTGTATTACCAGCAAACTGCAGATGCTCAAAAATTGATAACCTTACATGTCTCTCAAAACCACGCAATGTGCGATTGATGCCATGCAACTGTGATGATCCCGATTCGGCTAGCACCCCCATGCCTGCTCCGCTATTAGCGCGCAGCCGTGCGCAATGTGTCCAAAACCCCCACAGTAGCTCTGAGGTCGAGCCTCCCACACACATGCTCGAAACTATGGGGCGCAACTCCAGACGAGGCAATGGCCTCATGAAGAGCTTCATTTTTGCTTTATTGTCTCAAACTTCTCTCGTTGCTGCGCAGGTCGCTGAGATTGAGAAGGCAACTAACGCCAGCTTGCTATGGGGCCCGTATCGTCCCAACCTTTATTTCGGTGTGCGCCCTAGAATTCCAAAGAGTCTGATGGGTGGTCTCCTTTGGACAAAAGTAGAAGATCATAGTGTGCAGAATAGTATGTAATCAACCTAGTTGCTGTGTTCAATGCCTGACAATCGCAGCTTTCCGACACACTTGCGAACAGCACGAACTAGACGGCTACGGTTGGGATGAATACGATGTGCGAAGCGGTGGCCGACAAACGATCCACGATCCTGCCAATCACATTGATATCACTACCGAATTCATCAAATTCCCTGGCGGCGAACATGGGGGCAGCTGGGGAGCAAGAATCAAGGGCACCCCGCGAGAGGACGCCTCGCCTGGTCTGAAAACCACTGTGATCTGGTACCATACGTTGGAGGGTCTCGGTCTGCTACAAGCGCAAGATGTGGCAGAGGATACAGGTGCCGAAGGGGACGTAACATTGAGAGGTCAGACTCTTGAATTGGGCGATTTTGAAATCAAGGTTACCGAGGGGAAAGGTGATCATCCTGTGACAGGACACCCCAGCTATCAAGATAAGCCGCTGGACCGCACTTTTGTACATAGTGCACAGGTTCCCGAGGAAGCGCTGTGGCAGACCAAGGCCGTGCTCTTCTCTCAGTTGAAGAGTGAGATCGATCAGCTACTACCAAAGTACGGCGAAGACAATCCACCACCTCCTGCACAGATCTATACAATCAAGCATCAGCCTGGCCGAGGGAACTTTCATATGATTCAAAAGGTTTTTGAGGGAGCATTCGAATTTGACATTCTCTTTTCGTCCGCATCAGCTCCCCAGCCCATTACATCAGCCGATCTTACCCAGCAGATCAAATCTGTTACCTCGGGATTCTCATCAAGATTTACCAAAATTTTCAAGCCACAGCCCCCCTTTGTCAAAGAGCGATATGAGGAGTTTTCCAAGTCCTTGTTTTCCAATTTAATTGGTGGCATTGGCTATTTCTATGGTGATTCGAGAGTGGATCGTTCCTATGATCCTGCTTATGAAGAAGATAACGAAGGTTTCTGGGAAGATGCTGAGGAGGCACGCAGCCGGAACCAGGCACAGTTTGAGGGGCCTAATCAGTTGTACACCAGCATTCCTTCGCGTCCGTTTTTCCCTCGGGGTTTCCTCTGGGATGAAGGTTTTCACCTTCTCCCTGTCATTGACTGGGACGCCGATCTGACACTCGACATCGTCAAAAGTTGGTTCAATCTAATGGACGAGGATGGGTGGATTGGTCGTGAGCAAATTCTAGGACCTGAAGCCCGCAGCAAAGTCCCAGAGGAATTTCAAGTTCAGTACCCGCACTATGCTAACCCGCCAACGCTTTTCATGGTCATCACCTCATTTCTCGACAAACTCGATGCCACCCTAACTGACACCAGTAACTCCAAGGTATTGGCTGAGAAATCGTACTACATGCAACTCGCGAATCGGGAGGCAGCATTGCAGTATCTGAGGACATTGTATCCGTTGCTCAAGCGGCACTACTTCTGGTTCAGAAAGACGCAAGCTGGTGACATCAAGAGCTACGATCGCGAAGCCTTCTCCACTAAGGAAGGATATCGCTGGAGAGGACGCACCCCCAGACTTATCTTAACTTCCGGTTTGGACGACTATCCGCGCGCGCAGCCTCCGCATCCTGGAGAGTTGCATATTGACCTCATCAGTTGGGTCGGTCTAATGACGAGGTCCATTCGCCGCATTGCAGTCTACCTTGACGAGCAGGACGATGCGGCTGAATTCGCAAAATACGAAGAGGCTATCATTAAGAACATTGACGATCTTCACTGGAGCGAGAAAGACAAAGCCTACTGCGATGCAACTATCGATGACTATGAGGAGAACAGCCTCGTTTGCCACAAAGGTTACATCTCTCTGTTCCCATTCCTTACCGGTTTAGTGGACAAGGACAGCAAGAAACTCGGCGCCATTCTTGACCTTATCGCCGATGAAGACCAACTATGGACAGAGTTTGGCCTCAGGAGTTTGAGCAAGAGTAGCGAGTTCTACCACACCGGAGAGGACTACTGGTGTGGCCCTATTTGGGTCAACATGAATTATCTCGCTGTGCAACAGCTTCTCGTACGTCTCATTCACACTATTATGTCTGTTACTTACTATGTTTGCTAACACACATGCAGAGCGTTGCCCAGAAAAAAGGCCCACATCAGGAAAGAGCAAAGACTCTTTATATCGCTTTACGCAAAAACCTAGTCAACACCGTATATAATTCATGGAAGGAAACTGGGTTCGCGTGGGAGCAATACAACCCTGAGACAGGGAAGGGACAACGCACGCAGCACTTCACAGGATGGACGAGCTTGGTTGTTAAGATTATGAGCATGCCCGACCTTGAAGGTGGGCACGTCCGAGATGAATTGTAAACGACCAAATCCAGGGAATCCGAAAAATCAAAAGGAGTGCATAGCATAGCCTCGTAAAGGTGCGAGAGCTGGGATCCAAATGACGGAGAGGACTTGCCAAGAAGGGCGGTGGTTATAGTCCATGAATTTCCAACCTGTAGATAAATATCCACTATGTTGTTCCATTGCCCCGTTCAGGTTAATGTAGATATCAACGCCCATACAAATCGTGGGGTGCTTTTGTTTACATGCCATCATTCGGGTCTTGGAGCGCCCTTGACGCCCTTCGCAAAACCCAATAGGAATTAAAGTTTAGCTGCCGCTTACCTCGTGGGATCTAGGGGCGATCCGTTCATGCGTTCCCCAATCAGGGTCCACGCAGCATTGAATGCTTTAGGATAGCAGATCGTAAAGGGTAACCTAAAATAGCTGAATTGTCCAATAACGCGTGAGGGACGTACCGCCCTCGGAACGCGTGAGCCCGTGAGCCCGTGACTCCGTGTTGTAAGTGGATGTCCCCAGTTGTCGTACGGTTTGTTCAATGCACGTCGCAGTGGATAAATAATCGTGGTTTTGACCCTCTGAAATGCGCCTACATCATCATCAACACCTTTGTTAACGCTCTACATCATCTCTACGATCAATTCAAACTCAGCCATCACTTTGCCCAAAATCTCTCCAGCTCCAACTCCACTCACATCCTCCCCGAAGACTCTCCGCACCACCACCACCCAAAAATGGCCCCCATCTCTCCAGCCCTCCACTACACCTCCCTCGTCTTCGGCACCATAATCTTCGGTTTCGGCCTCCACTACACGCTCTCCCCCCGCGCCGCCTTCAACAACTTCGGTTTCGCGCCGCCCTCCTCCTCCCTCACAGCCTCCGATCAAGCACTGCTCGACAACATCATGATCCTCTTCGGCGCCAAGGATCTATTCGTCGGAGTTTCGATTTGGGCGGCTACGCTCGCGGGGAATCGGAAGCTGATGGGGATTAATATGACTGCGCTGGGGCTTTGTGCTGCGCTTGATGGGTGGGTTGTTAAGAGGAGTGAGGGGGTTAGTCCGGGTGCGGAGTGGGGGCATTGGGGGTATGGGAGTGTGGTGTTGGGGATTGGGAGTGCGCTTTTGTGGGGGTAGGGGTGGAGGTTGTGTGGGAGTTGATTTGGTTGGACGGGGATGAGGAGGGGGCGGAAATGTGGGTTTGAGTGTCGAAGTGTTGGGGAGATTGAAATGTTGTTATGTACGATGTGCTTTACAGGGCGACCAACGTTATATTTTTGGGAATACTCAAGAGTTGACCTTATTTGAAGTCCTACTTAGATTCTGACTATGAGGTAATGCTAATGGATACAAGGAAGGAGCATCACAACGTGTATGGTCCTTCCACGTGTAGCATCATCCCATCTGTACACTTTGGCGTTTTACGACATTTTCTTGACCCCACTTAACCTTTGCAGGGTATACTTTTACCACTACACACCTCACTGCCCTGTTACCAGTCTATATTCCTATATATCTTTATTACAATGCGACACCTCACTTATTCCTCCTTCATAATCACTGCTTTTACCTTAGTCTCGGGTGGTGGCTTCGACCCCGAGTCTCAACGAATTGACGTGACCTCCGACCATATATACAGTGCGCCGAGCAACAGATACTATCGCGGACCATGCCCAGCCTTGAACGCGCTGGCAAATCACGGCTTCATCAACCCTAAAGGCATAGCCTCTGCTGAGGAGATCATCTTCCAGTCCTCGCAAATATTTGGGATGAGTTAGGGACAAGCCAAACTATTGATGTTCTACAGCATCGGATTCACAGTATCTCCTGACCTGGACCATATATCGATAGGCGCGCCACTCAATGGAGAGATTTCGAAAAACTCCTCTGTCCGCCCAAAGATTAAGCCACAGGGGCTCAACTTCCCACATGCTGGGCTTGAATATGACGGCTCTGCTACCCGTCTCAATAAGAACGAAAGTGGCTCGCGAGGGAACTACTACGATCTTTCGATGCCTCTATTTCGAAGGCTGCTAGGCCGCCAAGAAGATCTCTCCGATAATGCAACAAACTTCGACCTGAAAATCCTCGCTGAACACCGGTTCCAGCGTCTCAAGGACAGCGTGGAGCATGACCCGCTTTTCTTCCTCCAGCCCTTCAGCGGGTTGTATCTCCAAGGACACAAGTATGCTGCCATGGCCCGAATGTTTGCGAACCACAGTGAAGGATACCCTGAAGGACGACTCAATCGCGAAACTCTGATGTCCTTCTTCGGCGTTGAACCCACCAAGGACAATCAAAACCGAAGTCACACAAACTTGTCATACAAGAGAGGCAGCGAGCGCATTCCAGATCTCTGGTATCGTCGACCCCTGGATTATCCCTATGGTTTCAGACAATCCAACGACGATCTTCTCGAAATGGCACGATACCACCCAGAACTCATCGATACGTACGGCATGGGTGGGAACACAAACGGGTCCAATACCTACCAAGCAGTTTCGGTAGAAAATTTGACAGATGGACTATATACGACAGAGATGCTGACAGACGGGTACAATCTTACATGTGTTGCCATATGGGCTGCGCAGCAGCTGGCACCGGTCTGGCTGGAAGGGTATTATGAGGATGTGAATACGACTGTGGTCCCTTGGCTACTAGGGGACTTCCCAAGGCTGACGAGGGAGCTTGGATGTGGATCGTTCAATGGATCGATTGGAAAGGATTTGTTTGAGAGATTCCCTGGGTTTGTTGCGAGCTTGCCTTTGAATGTGACGGGGAGAGGTTGAGTTGGGATGAGGCTATCACCAGAGAACCCTTACTTGTCTGTAAAATGCTAGTAAACTATGAATCTTAATATTTCAACACCTGATTAAAGTGTTAATCCGCAACTCTACGTGCTGCCATGACGATACATCACACGAGCCCGCATCTGCAGGTTCGATACATTTACAGATACGAAATATATATGGAATAACAACCCGATTTTTTCAATCTGCTATCAAGACTTTTTTATTTACAGACTCATCTAAATTTAAAGCGAAAGGGCAAGGGGTGAATGTACCGATCACGTGCGAACGTGTCAGATTCGGATGCGCGAAGCGAGCGGTGACGCGACAAGCCATTGTCGGAAAACCGGCCTCGGCCCACTCCATACTTTCACTCAACATCACCCACATAATGACCGATATCTGGCGCGGAGCTATCCTGCTTCCAGACAATCGAATTGTAAAAGGTGATTCACTGATCAATTCGTCATAGAATTTCCATTCTGAACGCTGAAAAATAGATATTAGTTTCGCGTCGCAAAATAGCGTGTCCGCCCCGGTCATCACAACCACCTCTCTACGCTTCCTCGCAACCGTCAACACCGCATGCATACCTTTATACCTCGCTACCGGCCCAAGCTTGGATGTATGGACTACCAGTGAAGAAACGGAGGCCTGGTTCGCGTCGATTCTGTTGAGTAAGCCGCCGGCAGCGTCTGGTGCATCTGTTGAAGATGCGGGGAGAGAATGGTGGGAGCACGCGAGGACGCAGTCTCCGATAGGCATACTGGTAGCTGTTGAAGAGGAGGTATTGGAAGGGGAAGAGGGCATTCATGGTTCAAGGGTCACGGAGATCTTGCTATATGGCACGATTGCTACGCCTGCGAAGCGGATACTGCCTACGCCACCATCATCGTCGCCGGAGAATCCATATGGCCAGGATGGACACCTGCCAGAGCTTAGGGTGCATGCGCTACCACTATCTTCGGACTTGTTGTATCGCGACACAGGTCTTGCATTGCCGGATTCACATACACAGCCGCAATTCATATCTGCTTCGCATACTACTTCGCACACGGACGACACAACCCCTACCTCGCCGAAACGGAAAAGAGATGTATTCGACGAGGCTGCACAAAGGCGAAAGAAGACAAGGGCAAAAGGTGGTGAGGGTGTTGCTGCGGCGGCTACACGAGCACAGGATTCTCAGAAGTCGTATCTACATCGCAAGTCGCTCTCGATAGAAACGAAAGGCATCCCTCTCTCCGATTCCAGACCCAATTCCGCACATGCTGCGCATCCATCTCCTCGACTCCTCTCACGCTCGCCGAGCATAACATTGGACACACGACCCTCAAGTAGGAAAGGAACTCTCGATGGCCACTCCAAGCGGTCCAACCTTTCTCATGTTGCTACTATACCTATCCAACCAGAGGAACCGACCACCGAGACAAGGAACAAAGAGGCTCTCTCTCGAGTAGTTATGGCAGCTATGCGAATGCACGGTTTACAACAGAAAAAGAAGCCCAAGTCACGCAGAGGGTCGGTAGCTCCGGGCGTGGACGAGGACCGGCTGACTGAAGCGGCCGATGCGGAAGAAGCCGCGAAAGACGAAGAATATAAGCTCATATACCACCAAACATATAAAGGTGCAACCCTTGCTTTAGTATGGTTTCCCCTCGCAGTCTACAAAGGGGGATATGAAATGCTAATAACATACAGCGAAAACACATGAGCACGAAACCTCTGCACACGCAACCCGACCGGCTCGGTGATGTGGTAGAGAGACTGCTCGCTATCTTTTGCACAGATCCGCTCGCACAACCACTGCCGGGCGACACCCTGGTTGACCCCTTGGCTACGCCCGGTAGCAAAGACAGGCTTGGTGTTCCAAATTCAGCACACAACCGGACGAGTCCGTTTGATATGCCCAGTGCATCAAGGTTAAAGCCTACAAGGACACCCTCTAGTGAGCAAATCAGCAATGGATCGCCTGTGAGCAGGAGAGATCAAGCGGCGCCAAAGTAGCAGGGATACCTAGGTGCCAAGAGCAGATGAATCTTCACGCCGTCGAACCGCACTACTCCCAAACGTGCATGTCTAACAATGCTTCTTTGAAGATGGTTATACTGCACATGCTGGCTTGCTATGCGTCAACAACAAACAACAAATTCCGAACATTGATACTGGATGTAGTTTCGATCATTCAAAAGTCCCCTTGTCGAGTAAGAAAAGATACCAAATAAGTATCAACTGCTATTCTGTCTCACAATAATCAGGAATTGGCGTATGCTGGACCTTATCGGGATACACGAGCGGGCTCCTCACGATACATGCATAGACAAACCCCGGAGGGTCATAATGAATAGAACGCAGAGATGAAATGCAAATAGTGCAAGACATTGGATGACATCACATAATGAATATGCCGCATTCTCCATGGCAACTTTCTACCTTCATATATTTCTGGAGTTATTAAACTCCAAAGTAAGCTTATTCCGCTCGCAAACAGTTGCCTGTATGTCCGTTATGGCCGAGGATGTTATCTAGTGTTTCCCCCCTGGCTGAGTCGATACCCAAGGTAGCAATACTCTGTGATGATTAATTTTCATATCATTTCATATATATATTTGGCGGAACAATTAGGTGGAGTTCCACATTGACCAAATCAAAGATTTCAAGCTAAGAAACTAGAAAAGGCGGACCACCTTCAACACAAAAAGATCAAAAAGAGAAAGAAAGAAAGTCGAGGGCGCTATGAGACTGAACGTAATAGTCCTAGGGGGGGGGGGGGGCTACACTGGGTAACGTCCTTGGCCAGGACGGGCACACAGGCAACTCATTGCGCACGTGATAAGATAGCCCGTCTATATACCGCGACGTCCATGACTATGTCACATGAAAGGCTTTCAAAGGCAAACGTCTGTAAATAGGCTTCTCAGTTGTTCCGCGAGCTCGAAAAGTCGTTCAGGATGTATATCTGTCCGAAAGTATCGGTGACGTTAACGAAGACCTGCAACTTTCTCATGACTTCTGCATCATCTATCGACTGCTCAAGCTTTTTGAGTGCATGATCCATGTTCAGTTTTTCAAACTCGGCAATTGCCATGAGATTCCGCTTTTTCGTGTCGTCGATGTTCGAGGTCTTCAACTCCGTCCCGTTTCTTCCGATTTCTGGATCGCTGCCAATCTGTTCATACCCGCTTGCGTAATCTCCCAGCTCCTCGAAGTCCAGACTGTTCAAATTGCCTTCGGCTCTGTCTCGCGTTGCGGAACCTAGATCGTTGTACTGTCTGCACATTGCAGACAAATGGAATGACAACGCTCGGCTGTAATACAAAGCCTGAGGCCCTCGAAAACAATGAGTGCCTGCCGGGCTGATGAAACATGCAAATAACTGAAAAGCAAAGGGACAACTAGTGTCATCGGAGGCGGTCGTATGGACCCACTGATAGTAAGACTGTCGCGTATTTCTGTCGCCGTGTGACTTCTTGGACTGCAGCCTACGATTGTCCATCACATGAGCAATATGGCCCAACACAAAGTTGTACACTTCAAGAAGGAGGTCTCTTTTTACGAAGGACCGCTGCATTTCTGCTCACGTGAGAAACAAACTTGTGGATCGACTCCACTACGGTGGTGAATGAGGTAATGTTTGCTTCCGATTCATCCTCAAGATTGAATTCGTGTCCATTTGTCGATTCTTCATGTGAGGACACTACCCCGTTTGGCCATGACTCTTTCGGATTTCTCACTTTGCCTGCTTCTATGAAATGCCGTTCATGGTGCAGTAAAGAGACCAATTGCTCAATATGGCACATCTGCCATTCAGATATGACTGATTCTATAAGTTCGTCCATTGGGTAAATGAGCATGAAAATGAAAGACATTTCGCGAATTATGCTAGACGGTAGGGCATCCTGCAACATGCGGTTACACGCAACCCAGATAATGGTGATAATCCTGAGGTACTTGTCTTCGGTCATTGGTATGCTATTCCTGTCGAGAATCGAATTTCTGTGCTTTTTGAGCTCAACGGAGAAGTGATGGGCTTCGAGTAATAGGCTATCTTCAGTAATTTTGATTGGTACATGGTCTTTTCCACCCAGAGGAAGTCGTTGCTCTCGATCTGCGGATAGTTGGTTGCTAGGAAGATTTTTCCTTTCTCGAAACTCTTCATGAGTAGATCTTTCGTGGGCGAATTCCAAGGTAGAGATACGGAATGAAAAAGAGCTTTGACGCTATAGCTGGTCTTTTCTAGAGACCCATCCCATGAACCATCTGCCCGCTGGGTCCTCAACAACGATGCCGACATTTGACAGAACACAACAGGAATTTGTTCCAGCAAAATATCAGCAGGAATATCTTGAAGTTTTCCAGCATCAACAATTCCGAGAACTTTTGTAAGAACTTCAGACAGTAGCATGAAGTTATATTGTGGAGCTATGTTCCACTTGTCTGAAATTCGGTCCGCTTCCCACTCGGAAAGAAGGAACAAGAGCGCTTTTTCGATCTCAAGAAAATAGCGATCATATTCCTGTGTATCTGGGAGATAACAGCACATTGCAATTGGCGCTGAAACTTGGGTTCCGCTCTAGATGATAAGTTCTGAAGTGACTGCTGTTCTGGAAATATTCGATCATGGGATTGGCGTTCATCGGTAAATTTAGGGCTTTCAATGCGATCAATACTCGTGCAGTGTCATCCGCATCGGGCAAAAGGCCTTCGGCAAAACCAACAATCCCATCGTTCTTTTCCAAGGCTGTTTGGAAGAATAGTCCATACTTTTCCATTGTTTTTGCATCCAGATCGTTTGTCACTGCAACGGTGGATAGCAAGGAAGAAATTGCCTAATTCAGTCAGCCTGCGCGAGGCAGAGCAAAGTCTGCACATACCCAAGAAAGCTCGAATACACCAGTTGGGAAAGCACTTGGGACCTCTCCCCTTCCTCCGTAAGCGTGCACTACCGTTTTCAAATATTTGACTGCACGCAAGTCCCATTGTGTAGACTGGATCAGATACGCTGCCGTTGAGGCCGGAGATCCCAGAATACCCGTGCTCTCACTGCAATGGTGATTGATCCGGTCAAAGTCAATCTTCCCGACCAAAGCCTCTGCAGAATGGAGTATTGTCGTCTGGTGCTCTTCGTAGATTGTCTCGGGCGAGAAATTTCACATTTCTAGAGTATGGGTTATCAGGCGTCAAACGATGTATTTCACACACTCTCAGAATGCACTCACTTTGGGTATGAAGTTCGTCAAGCTCTTTCTTTCCAGGGAAAGTAAATTCAATGCCGTAAACTTCCAATTGACGAAGGAGACTGGGAACCAGGATTTCAAAGCCAACCTGATCTGTATTAGTGATGTCCCATGAATCCAGAATAGCTTGCGTGCTAGAAATTGCACTTTTGATACGTTCTTCTATGTTAACTTGACGGCTAAGGTCGTCCGAATGGTGTTCTTTATACGTGCTAAACGAGAGGAGCGCTGCCACATTATTCACTGCTCTGTCGCAAGTTGTGCCGTTCGTTGTCCAAGACCCATCGGCTGCTTGCGCATGAAGCAGATAGTTGAAGCATTCGGGAAAGCAGAGGGTCGCTTTGGTACCGGGGTTGTGAATCATTGAAAGCCATGCCGTATCATACAACGCAGGACTGAAAGTACTGAATAGATTGAGATCCTCATATGCTGAAGCCACATATTCGAGAAAATCAAGAGGTGCGGGGCAAGGGGCACCTTGCCCAGGATGAGTGGAAGTGACATGATCATGATAGGAGTGTATGGAAAGTTTCCAAAGACAGATACTTGGATAGTGATGCTGATTTTGTTCAGTAAGGAATCACGCCCGCCGCCAATGGGATGGTTCGCAAAATTGTATCGAGATCAGGACACGGGTAAAGTGCTCTGCACGGTCTTTTTGGTGATTGCAATACGGACATTGTCTTCGCCGCGTGTATGAGCTGAACTATCCAGGTCTAGCCATTTCAACTCACATGTGGGCTGAGATTATTATCATAAGCTTGCCTTCTCAGGTACCCTGTCTACTCTATGCGTGTTCTTCGTGTGCCTCACTCCTGCATTTGCCTTGTTATGCCTCTCAACTTCTTCTCTGTAGCTACCTTCTTGATGGGGAAATGCTCCCATATTACAAGGTGAGGCCACTAAAGTAAATTAATGACGAAATATCCCGAAGAGTCTATAAGGCCTTAACCAATCAGTCCTGGTTTTTCCAGATGTGCTGCTTTGATGGATACGCCACAATGCGATACGCATGTTTTCATGCGGATTGTTGAATCTTCCCACCATTCCGTGAAATCCGAAGGTTCAAATGATTTTTTTTAGAATATACATCACCGTCACAGATACATGGGCAAAGCTATTCGAGCTCGCGATGTACTGAGAAAAGATACACCTTATGTAGAAAGAAGCGACATCCTCGTACGTGCGTTGCTGACCATCATTTTAATTCTGGATAGAAGAATATAGAAAGATCAGAAAAAAAGAACGAATGAAACGGGAAACTATTCCCAAGACGTGCAGCCTTGTTTTTGATACAACCCCCATCCACTATATCTCGATGGTGATTGCGACAGATAATGAAGTGTATCCATCACAACATTCTAGGATAAAGAAAAAAGCAAAAAAATATCCACCCTTATTGTCCAATGGAGAATCCGTGTCTTGCTCGAGCCATTGATGGGCCACAAATAGAAGCTTCAGTTCTTTTCATTCTCGCTGTCAGACTCTTTCGCTTTTTCGGGCTTATTCAAGGACGTCCAACGGCAAAACGCCACCAGGAAAAATGATAGCGCAGGTGCCACCCCCGGTATGAACTGTTCAGTGTCAGTGTCTAGGCAGCCGTGAGAATTCTACGCAAACTTACAAAAACCTGGGTGATTGAGTCACTGTACGCCTTAACAGCGCTTTGTGGGTCCGCGGATTGAAGCACGTCGCGGAAACGAGTGGGACCAACAGCTAGAATGTCGGCCACTATTTGTGGTGACGCAACTTTTGAAAGATTGACTGCCAGACGTTCTTGAAACAAGGCCTGACCTATGGCTAGAAAGATCGCGCAACTAGTCGAAATCACCATCAAAAAAAACGAAGCACCCAACGGAACTAGCTCCTTAGGAAGGGATGCTTGCATTCCCAAATGCGCCTTTACTCGTAAGCAGAAGGTACAAAGGATGTCACGAAGACACTTACAATGTTCGATGCGAGTGAGTACCCAGCTCCCCCCGGAATTTGATAGCCGATCCAGTGTCCGTTGGTAATGTTGGGATACAAGGTGGTTAGCAAGCCTCCTCCAACGCATACCAAAGCCTCAGCTAACAGGAGAAATGGGTTCCAGACCCCAAGTTTCATCACAAAACCTGCTCCTATAAAGGAGGCAAGGACATCTGCTATGACAGTGGGCAGATAACGAATACCAGACGCGGTTGGCGATACCCCAAGGACACCCTGGAACCAGAGAGGTAGCCAATAGACGATGATCTGGAAAGGGCCATTCACAAAGAATGCGCTAGCGCAAATGAGCCAGACATTACGGTTGTTAAACAACTTTGGTGTGATCATGGCAAAGTCTTTCATGCGGATTTCCCACGCTATAAAGACGCCTGTCACAATACCGAAGCCCACAAAACAGCCGATGATAATCGAGGAACTCCAGGGATATTGAGAGCCTCCCCACTGTAATGCCAGCAATAGCATAACAATGGCTCCTGAAAATAATGCGAACCCAATACCATCAAGATGTTCAAGCTTTTTGCGTAGCGTGGCGTCCTCGGTGGGGGCACTTTTGACGTGGAAGATGAAGAAAAATATGATGGCGGCAAAGCCTCCAACAGGAAGATTAATGTAGAAGCACTTGCAGAATCATCAGTTCAGATTTTGATAACCATATTTCTTGAGAAACCTTGTACCATCTCCAACTCACATGCTGAGTGAAAGCACCACCGATCAAAGGGCCGACAATGCTCGCAACTGCAAATGTTGAGCTCATTGTCCCCGTCCAAATTGCACGTTTATGAAGGGGAATAATTGTAGTTAGGATGGCAAATCCGCCTGCAAAAATCCCAGATGCCCCTAATCCAGTAATCACTCTTCCAACAATGAGAGCAGCTGAGCTTGGTGCCAAGGCACAGATCAGACTTCCAATCTCAAAGATAAAAACGTATAAAAGATACATCACTTTCTTGGGAAATAGGATGAACGTCTTTCCGGCGAGAGGTTGCGAGGCACAAAGCGCCATGTAGAAGGCTCCGCCATACCAGCCGATGTCTTGGAGGGAATTGAACTGAGATGTGATAACAGGTACCGCAGTTGCTATCAGTGTGAAGTCCTGGAAGATAGGTATCAGTGATGTTGGCCATTTTTCGTCATCGAACATTGCTTACCAGGCCAACCAAGAAGGTACATAGACAAATGCCGGTGTGGATTAAGAGAAGTTTGATCCCGGTGATTTCGTTTTCGGGATCAATAGAAGTATCGACAGTACGTGGCTCTTCCTTTTCGGGATGAGTTTCGCTCGTCACATGTCCATCGTCGGTCTCTAGTATCCTAGTAGATTGTGTAGCGTCCATGGCGCTTAATTCGTGTTCAATAGTGTGTACAGGGGCACCAGTGAAGTTCAGTCGCTCGTTTATATAAAAACAATATGGTAAAAATATTGCAGTTAACGCACTGTGCCTTGCTACGTTGCTTCACGTAAGGAGGTTTGCGAAGAGTGTAAAAAAAAAACATTGGTGAGTACAGGGGGAGAAGAGTTGAGCCGACTTTGTTCAAAGTCTCGGTTAAACTCTGATGACAGTAATTGTTGTTTCTCGATGTGAGTAAACATTTCAATCGTCGTCACCAACAATTGGTTATTTCTTCAGGATCATTAATTTAACAGGGATTTGGGCTGACACCGCCGTTATCGCGACACATAATTCTGTCCCAATGGACCGGATTTCAATACTACCGTGCGCTTCCTGATTGATGCTCTCAATGCTCTCATGCGGCCCAGCACCATTTGTTGTCACTCTGTGAACGTGCCATTCACAGTTGCCGAGGCCCCATTCTACATCGGGATTAGCTTTACCTCAATATCATTTTCCGTGCGTGTCTTCGCCTCACACGTACATCGGACAGATGAGGTGGTATGTTGTAAAGGCAAAAATCGTGAGCTCAAACCAGTGGCTGTAGAGATGTGGCGAGGCAAACAACTGAAGGCATGCTTGCGGCGCCGAGCATCGATACTATCAATGTGACTACGCCGCACCGAGGGGGAAGAGCTCTGCCAGACTTTTCCACTCCATAGCTTTTGATTCCCACACTACTCATCTCGCAACTTCTCCCCCATATCTAATCCATCAGCATCATGAAGCCAATCAAAGTTTGGATCACACGTAAGTTCCGCGTGCAACACTCGAAACAAATTTTTAACCTGACTGCCAGCCTCGGGACCCAATCCATGGAAGGTACTCTGGACTGTAGCAGAGTTGGGTCTGCCGTATGAGATCGAGTCCTTCAGCTTCGAAAACGTGAAGCAAAAGCCTTTCACAGATATCAATCCCAATGGCCGCGTCCCAGGTATGTTGACCATATGTATCACCCGTCAACTTAAACTGACATACATTGGTTAGCCATCCACGACCCGAACACCGACATCACATTGTGGGAGTCCGCTGCCATTATTCTATACCTTATCGAGCAATACGATAAGACAAGCAAGCTGAGCTACAGCACTCTTAAAGAGAGACATCTCTGCAACCAGTGGCTTGCCTTCCAAGTCAGCGGACAGGGCCCATATTTTGGACAGGCTGCGTGGTTCAAGAGCTACCATCATGAAAAACTACCTTCTGCCATTGACCGTTACTTCAAAGAACTCAAACGCATCCTTGGCGTTCTTGAGCTTTCGCTGGAAGGGAGGGAGTGGCTGGTAGGCGACAAATTCACATATGCCGATCTTGCCTTCGCTCCTTGGAATGATCGTGTCGACATGGTCTTGATGTGTAAACGCGAGGACATGTTTCAAGGCTTTCCGAATGTGGAGGCTTGGCACAAGCGAATGACGAGTCGACCTGTCTGGATCGAACTCATGGAGAAGAAGGCTGTGCTGATGGATGATCAGGGGCTGCAGGCTAATGGAATTCCGAAGGGGATTAATAGCTTTGAAGAGTATGAGAAGATGATTGAAGAGATGCATAAGCAAGCAAAGGCTTAATCTAAGATATCCAGGTCCTTGATATCTTGGGTATAGCTATACAGTGTCGACTTTCAATACGTAGTAAATTAAAGCATGTAAAAATCACACTAGACTACCCATTTGCTACTCATACACTATGTGAGACTGATTCCACCTCTTATGAATTGATGCAAAGTACCTGGGGTATCATAGCAGGCAAAAATGCAATAAATCGAAAATAAAAAAAAATTCTACTCAGACACATACAAAGCCAATGATCCTACGGAAATGTAAGTACATAGTTACATATTCATGGGTCATGAGAGTTTAGTAAATTATCTCTTCCTAGTAGAACTATCTTTTCTGTATCTCCCACTAAGTAGTAGCAGATTATCAATACCATTATTAGGGACACATGCGACTCAGCGCATATAGTTCTCCATACCAAGCTTAGGTGGCAACGTAGATGTTATCAATTTATGTTTTAAACATATAAGAGCCTGAGCCACACACTGTAAATTCCGTTGTAGGATCCGCTGCCAGCAGCCCTACACTAACAACTTGCTGCTAACAACATATGAAACATGTCCTCCGATCCCAAAATATGATCTTCGGTGTTTGAAATGATCGAACAATTACTTGAAAGGAAGGGCGTTTGGCGTCACACCGGGACGCTCGGATGAATTACTGGAGATGGTAATGTGCGAGCATCCTGCTATTAATAACATCTCAACCAACCACGATTTTTACCGAGCCTAACCCCTTATAAGCTTCGCAATTAGACGACAGGTAAAATTTGCTGTTGATTTTGAATGGATAGTTTGTTTCTTAACGAAATAAATTACGTATATTGATAACTATAGAAGTGCAGTAAAGTTCCAAAGGCTACAGTGCGCTGTTGTTCCCCGCTTACCTTCATATAAAACGAATTTTACACTACGCAGTATCGGTGCTTTTCAAAAAAACATGCCCCCCTCCCTAGTTAAAAAGGAGAAGAAGGGCTTACCTAAATAGGTAAGAACCTGTTAGATATGTCAAAAATTAGTATACTTTACCCTAAAAGTGACAACAGTAGGGTGTTTTATAAGGAGGGGGACTAATAGGAGTACACGGAGTATATGTAATATGAGGTAAAGTACATGTAGAGTGATGTAATCACTGATTTTACAAGATAATCTAGACAAGGGGGAGGGGGCATGTTTTATTGAAAACGACTATATATTGTACTAACATCAATGTCAATTAAAAATTCATCTCTTTCATAGTTGATCAAGGGAAAAGAGAAAAGAAACATGTTTTCGCATAAGTGAATGCATTGCCTGCGCTATCGACCCAACAAAAAAGCGTAAAAATGTTCTCGACAGGGATGTGTATAGTGACACATGGTCTCTGCATCCCATTCATAGTTTCAACAAACCCACCTGCTTATCATTACTACATACCACAATCAGATTGTCAAAAGTAGCTTTAATTCAGACGCGGCGACCTACCAAGTCGAGCGAAGTCCGTATGTGTGAAACGATCTGCGGGAATGCCGAGGAGCATGTTTTGATTTATTTATGTTGTTGACGAAGGTGCTCTGTATTCGAAAGGTAATATGCGAAGTTAGGGTGTCACTACCCCATGTAAGCCTTTTCCACTATCATGGTATGTGAAAGGAGCACCTGGGGCACGTGCCACATACATGTATATGCTTTAGGCATTCCTAACGAAGCTACGCCTCCATACCAACACATACATACGGATACACACGATCCATCAAACCGTTACTTACCTCCATAATCTAGCTCCGGAGTCCAGCAAATTCTAGTTGTGGCACTGAGCGCATTTCAAAAGTACGTATATAAGTCCATTGCATCGTGTCCTCCTTGACGAACCACACTCATTCCATTCTCCATTCAACCACACTCACTTTACTTTCCATTCAATCACAAAGAAGAAACAAATAGATTTTGACTCAATCGCCATGTTCCCTTCATCCACTCTCATTTTGGCTCTGGCCTTCTTTTACCCAACTTCCATTACGGCGCTGCCCGCCTCTGCCTCCACCACGATCACCACCTCCAGCCCTACCGTCGCGGCCAGAGACCAGAGCTCCTCCAGCCCCAGCCCCAGCTCCAGCCCCTTACCCGCTCCCGGATTATGTTACCGTTCCCAATGTGGTGAATTGAACGGGTGCACAGTCCAGAAGGCACTCACCACAACATGCTCGGATGGTAAGAAAACGGTCGAAAATTTCATGGTCACACTCAAGTACAAGGTAAGCAGGCTCCATGGTTCTAATCAGACTGTTCTCTAATAAACAATCAGCAAGTAGTGGAGGTTTATGGTTGCGCTTGTGGCCTCAAAAGTAAACTCATAACCTATACCCCATCCTCGTGATCGGACGTGTGGGTCTGTGTTGGAGAAGAGCAATCAATCAGTGCACAACAAGCCACGAACGACAACGGCTATATGAAAAGCTCTTTGTCATTCACAAATCAGTGTGAACCTACCACAACTACGTTATCGAATCGCATCACTACAATCATCACTTCTTGTTTCCGGCCCTTCTTCCATTCTTGTCGTTCTGCGGACTTTTTGTATTTAGACTTTTTCCCTGTTTAGACTATTTTTCGCATCTGGGCTCTGGCCAGTCTCAGTTATCATTGGGCGAGCTCTTCCGAGAAACACTCAATTGATACTGAGGTAGCTCGTGTTTCTCGCATATATAGAAATCCAACTTTTTACACTCTTTACTATAATGATAAAATCTACCTCCCATGCTTTCAATATTAAGGGTTCTAGCACGAAATGTACATAGGAACGCGTTAGACATGATACCCGTGGAGGCATTCTTTCACATAATATATGATCTTTGCCGTAACTTAATTGCGAAGTTTAGATAATAATTTGATGAATTCAATAGTTAGGGGGAGAGAAGGAGAAACTATCTCTAGTAAAAAGTATCAATGCTGAAGTAACAGAAGAAATAAGAATTTCTAGAGGATACAACTACCTCAACAACAAACATATCTTTCCTCCTTCACACAAATAACCCCATACAACCACTCAGGCTTATCAACACCAACCCCTCCCTTAAGTACATAAAACAAAAAACAAAACAGTACACCATCAACCTCACCCACCCACCTATCACCCACTCAGACACTTCCACGCAGAACTACATCCATTCAATCCTCCTACTAGTAACATAACTAACCCCCCAATATCGTCGTAACACGCAGACACACATGCAAAATACGCAACTAGTAACAATACAAACGTTATTCTCGTGCGCCATTAGGTTCCTATATATATGTCCCTAGCTGAGAACGTGTTTGTGTTATGTTGTGTATGTCGGTACTACGAATCATCTAATTACTAAGTGAACAATATTGCACGTTCTATTCTTTATGCATTGTTCAAGTGTGAAGGTTTAGATGACAAAAATATACATTTCACCGAATTCCCCTTTTCATGTTTTCAAGACAAAAGTGTTTGAGAAGTGGACAAGAGAGTCCGTGTTGGGAGATGCGATCAGATTTTATTCTATTTATCTTTTTTTCGATTGAAAATCATCTATCAATCTATATTGAGCTTGGGACGTGTATGGTGACCCTCGCGTGAATTTTGCTTTTTAGCGTGTATAGAATGTTATAATGCAACATTTCGTATGCAAGTATCCCACCCTTTTCTTTTCTTGAATTATTGCCCCAAAAATGCAGATAAATTCAAAAAACAGATAGATCAGTTTCACCTCCCCTTCTTCCCCTCTCCTCTCACCCGCCTCCTCCGCTCAACCCACCGAGCCCACCCCGAATCCACGAGGTCCTCCTGGATGACCAAATCCCTCACCCTGAACAGCCTCGCTAGCTCCGTCTCAAGCGCCCACTCGACCCAGCCGGCGCGTCTCAAAAGTGTGGTGAATGTGAACCATGCAAATGCGAAGATGGCGCCTGCGGCGCAGCCTACAAGGACCTGCTTCGGCGTGTGATAACTGAGATAGATGCGGCTGAAAGCGACTGCGGCGGCAGAGACGATGGCTGCAAAAGACAGAAGAGCGCGTTGTGGGTAGGAGAAGGGCGTGTGTGTCTCCGTGGGGTGTGGGACGTGGCGGAAGAGGAGGAAGAGACTGAGTGTTATGGAGAAGAAGGTGACGAATTGCGCGTGCGAAGAGGGCATACCGTAGCCTTTTCCGTGCATTTCTGTAGTTTGGTGGGTATGGCGTCAGCTCGGTTGATCACTCAAGTAACATTTCTCGATTATTGAGGACCAGTGTTAGGTGGATGTACCTCGCGGCCGCTCCTCCTTGATGTACCGCTTCAAACACCAATTCAACGCCTCACACGCCATCTGCCCCGCAAACATGAGCATGATTTCAATCTCGCGGTTAGACCATATCAGCGTTGCGTAGATGACGCAGAGGCCTTGCGGAACGAGGGCTAGCCACGCGCACAAGTACGAAATGCGGTCGGCAGGGTTCTAGTGATGGTGGTGAGTACGAGATGGTGCGAAGCTTCATATGCACGATGAGACTGGCTCACATAGTGGACATGCGTCAAGGAGAGCGACGCGAGCGGCGGGCCATCCATAGCTAGTGTTATGGTCAAAAGGCGGAGTAAAATGTTGTTGGAAGCGGCAATGACGATATGTTTTGGGTGAGGTTCGGTGGTCCGCTACCGAGAGCGTTGTGGCTCGCATGTGGACAGTGGGGGTGTTTGTGATTATGTCATCGCCCTGCCGCACTTCCCCAACGCAAGTATGCGCTTTCCACGGGTCTTTGCTCCTCAAGGCATATCTTTTATGCGGCTTAGACCTCGAAAATAGTTCAAATTCCCTTCTACCAATATGAGATGAACCACATTGATTCGGTGACTCATAATGTGCTTCCTCATTGGCTGGGAGCATCGCGACGCGCCAGCATCACGCCCATTTGCCTCCGCCGGCCAGAAGCAGATTCGCAGATAATAATTATTCGCCTCCCGACCATCATTCTCAAAATTCGTTAGCCAACTCTTGTTGACTTCTCTACAACCCTTCAACCCCAGTTGCGAGTCAATCATGGACAATGAGGATGAGCGCACAGAGGAACTCGAAACTCTTCGGTCCATCTACCCCGAGCTCGAGCTTGATCCTGGAGACCCGTTCGCCGCTCGTATTCAGCTTCTCGTAGCACCAACCACTCCTCTCCCCGTCACCTTCGAACCAGGACAAAGCATCGAACGGCTTGCTTACCTACCACCTTTAGATGTCAAAATCACGCTGCCCGCACCATATCCCGCCGAAGCCCCGCCATCGGTAACGCTTTCAACCTTGCCATCATGGCTCCCTGCAGATAAGATAAATATATTAAAGGATGAGGCGCGGCTTTTATGGGAGGAGTATGGAAGGGGCCAGATGCTATTTGCATATGTGAGCTATCTACAAGAGGCTACAGAAACGGCGTTCGGTTTGGAGGAGCTCACGCTTCCTGTCGGTCTGAAAACCGAGTTACTGGCTTACAGCACACGGACGAAGCGCGAGTTGTTCGACAAGGAGACTTTTGATTGCGGAGTGTGTCTGGAACCCAAGAAGGGATCTGCGTGCTATCGCATGCAACGCTGCAATCATGTGTTTTGCGTAGCGTGTCTACAGGACTATTACAACAATTGCATCAAGGAAGGGGATGTCAACAATGTTAAGTGCATGTCAGTCGAGTGCGGGCAGTCTGAGTCTGGGTCCAACAAGAAGAAGAAGAAGAAGGAGCGGTTAATCTCGCCGAAAGAGCTGCTTCAGATCCCAATATCGACAGAGAATGTTGAGCGCTATGCAAAGATGAAGCGGAAGAAGAAGATCGAGGCCGATCCCACCATCATCTACTGCCCGCGCTCTTGGTGTCAAGGTGCAATGCGAACTAAAAAGTACCCCAAAATCACCAACGTACATGAAATGGACGAGTCGGATTCCGAAGCCGATGAGCCCGTCTCAGCCGCGGCGGAGGTGGCGCAGGAAGAGACCACGTTCGAAAAGCGTAGAGTAGGCATCACAGGAATGGATCGTTTAGCCGTGTGCGAGGATTGCACACTGGCGTTCTGCCAGATCTGTCTAGCCTCGTGGCACGGTGATTTTGTGCGGTGTGAACCCAGGGATTCCACTCAGCTCACCGAGGAGGACCAGGCCTCGCTCAATTTCATCATGAAGAATTGCTCGCCATGCCCGACTTGCTCGATACCCTGCCAGAAATCGTTTGGCTGCAATCACAGTAGGTGTATCCCGAGCATTAGCCAGTCCAGAATGTGTTTGCTAATATTTTGCGTGTGCAGTGACATGTTTCCAGTGCAAAACGCATTTTTGCTATCTCTGCGGAGCATGGTTGAGCCCCGAGCGCCCTTACGAGCACTTCAACAACCCGAAGAACAAGGCATGCTATCAACGACTGATGGACATGGCGGAAGGGGACATGGCTCAGGGGGATGTTCAGTTTGGTGGAAGGAGGGGCGCTGAGCAAATAGCAGAGTTTTGGGAACAGGAAGCGATGCGGATACAGATGGAATTGGACGCGCAGGACAGCTGATGCAATGCAATGATGATACCCAAATTGGATGGTATACGGTATACCTACATAGATGCCTAGGTAGCTGTACAAATCCAATTGCTTCGATCGGTGTGGCTGAATAACTGCATTCGGGCCTTTTGATGCGAGGAGGGGGCCGTTGGTCAGCCCTGAGCTGGAAATGGATAAGTGGGATCATGGATGTTAGTCAGAAGCTTGCGCGTCAGAAGGGGGGAGACGTTGTTAGATATTTGGATGCAGTGTCTGTGTCACCATTCCTTCAGCCACATCACTCCAGGCCATTGGGTGGCTGAAATGCCAGCTGGTCCAAGTTTGTTTGACCATTGACCAATCTGACGCCGTGTGGTGTCGCACAAGCCCCGTGTAGTGGTGATGGTTGCGCGTCATTTTGTGCTCAAGCTTCAGCTGGGCAAAAGCTTAATTCGGATTTGCAAAAGCTTGGCCCCCATACCCCTGACCCTGGGCCAAACAATTACTCCATCTGGCCGCTTTCGACGAGAAAGCTACTTACAGTACCTACCCTGTCTACGGAATCCGAATTAGCGTGAATCAGCTGAATGGCGGCGGCATCGTCACTGCATGTGTGGCGGTGTGCATGTGTCACAATCGATGTGTGTTTCTTTCCTTATTGCTGCCCATCAAACAGTAAATAACGGGTCATGACAAGCACCATCGAGGGAGATCACCGCAAGGGGGTCCTTAGCAAGCCCCTGGCCGGTTTGCTCAGCCACAGGTTGGTTCCCTGTTCCAGACCGTCATTCCTTCTCCACACCCAATCAATCCATCTATAACTGCGACCACCAGGAGTCGTGACCAGGGTGTGCCATTCGTGGCGTTACCGTAGCCTGTCACCGGTACGAAAGCCACCGGGCCTTCCAAAACACGTAGAATCATTCAAATCACTGGGCGCAATTAACTTACACGCGGGTCTGGCCCTTTTGAAACCCAAGACCCCGAAACCAGGAGTGACTGCAAAATAGAACCGGCGCCCGTGGGGGACCGCAATCCACCCATCCCGCGCCCGGAAATCTATTCTCCTACCGTATCCTACTATTTTCATCCTTCATCCCATGGGTCCCGGCGCGAACAATGTACCCAACTTGCATCGCCTGCTCCGTGCTTATGGCTGATGCCATCCCCATCTCACGGTTCCCTTATTAGTCTTCACGTCCCCCGACCCGTCCACCAAACTCAGCTCTTTGTATACGTTCACAACCTTTCCTTCTGTCGCTTTTACGGGCGCTTCCTCGTCCCAAAGCCTTCATTCATTGTCATCGTCATGGCGCATCACGTTGAGGAGGGTCGATCTCTCCGTTTGTTTGCATCGCCGCTGCACGAACACGCAGACACCATCCTTGAGAACGCGCCTCCACATCATCTGCACCCTGACCAGAAACCTCTGCGACCACAGCACGGCCAGCACGAAAGCTCAGATTTCGAACACTTCGACCACGTCGACCCTCAATCCCACCAAAAGCCACACTTTCATCGTCATGCCGAGGCTACTACTGCCGAGTTATTCTACGATCTCTTTTTCGTTGCCAACCTCACTACCTTCACCTCCATCATAGAAATCAACGACCAGAACTCTCTTTCCTCATACATCGGCTTCTTCTCCCTGCTCTGGTTGACGTGGTACCAAGTATCCCTTTACGATGTCCGTTTCTCCGCCGACTCGGTTTTTGAGCGTATCGCCAAGTCGATCCATTTCGGCATCATGGTGGGGTTCGCCGTAATAGGCCCTCAATGGCATCCTGGCCAGGCTATTGCAGACTTGAAAGTCTACCGCACCTTCAGTATAGCACTGGCCGTCTCAAGAGCAACCCTCGCCGTTCAATACTTCGTCACGCTCATGTACACCAAGAAGTTCAAGAAGACCGTGCTGCCCCTTTCCTTGGTGATTGCGTCTACGTCTCTGGCTGCCATCTTGTACGGTGCATTGTTCGCGGCATTCCCCAAGGAAAAGTTCGATGCGGCTGGTGAGCCCATTCCCCAGAAAAGCAGCGTTTACATTGCTTGGTATGTCATTGCCATCCTCGAGACTCTCTTGACAGTCGCCGTGTCCTGCATCTGGAGAGTCATTAGTTTCAAGGGCACTCGTAAGCAACCCATTCCCCCCCAAGCAATATGTGTAGCATCTAATCTCCCTCCTAGATCTTGTACAACGCATGTCTCTCCTCACCCTCATCGTTCTCGGCGAAGGCATCATTGTCATTTGCAAGGCCATCTCCAAAATCGTCAAAAACGACTACCTCTGGACTTCCAATGTGATCGGACAAATCATCGGCGCCGTACTCATCATCTACTTCCTCTACATGCTCTACTTCGACCGTCTCCACGAGGAGCACTTTGGCAGCATCAAGCAGCAGATCTGGAGCTTCAACCACTTCCCCTTACACATTGTGCTCGTCTTGGTCCTTCAGGGCATCAGTCTGCTCATCATCTGGACGCAAGCCATGCAGCTCATGACCGCCCTCTACACTTCCGTCGACCAGGTCGAGTCGACTGACTTCAAAAACGGCGCCGATTTCATGCAGATGCTCAACGGCACGGTATGGAACCAGACATTTGGCGTTGTCCCCAAAGGCGTCGACGCCTCCAAATCCATCAAGACGGCCAACACGGCGCTCGCGCAAATCGCCGAGTCGTACGATTTCTTGTCCTCCAACAAAAATAACCAGACCGCGCAGGTACGTATGATTCTCAGGCTCCAAGCCAGACGCCACCTCCCCAATCTGCAATCACACAACATCTCTTCGTTTAACGTTCCTAACCTTCGCTATAGTCAGAGTACATCGACAGCATGAACGACCTCATGTCAGCCGCAACAACCACCCTCTTCGACAGCCTCAGCGTCAGCATATCCGAGCACCGCATGGAGAAGCTCAAGAACTCGGGCGTGCGCATCGACTTCCAAGCCGTCTTCGACCAATACACAAAGTTCTTCGGCCTCGTCGTTTCCTACGTCTTCATCTCGGTAAACCCTCCCCTTTACCCTCTTTCCCACCTTCCAACACTAACTTTTCCTCCTCTCCGCAGGGCGGCCTCTCCCTCATCGTAATGTCCATCCTCGGATACCTCTCCCTACCTCCCCGCCAACGCATCGTCTCGCAGTACGTCCGCCTCCTCATCAACTTCGCCGCCGGCTTCGGTCTCGCCCTCGTCGCGGCGATTAAATATAACCCGAGCCTCAAGGCGAATTACATGACGAGCTCGTGGATGATTCCTACGATTTTGCTCGTGTATTTTGCGTGTGTTGTGGTTAATATGGTGAGTGCGCCAAGGAAGTTTAAGAAGAGGTGAGGTGAGGATGGGTGCGTGTGGAAGTTTGGGTGTTCGTGTTGGGGTTTTTGCGTGGCGTGGTATCCCCTCCCCCCCCTTTTTTTTTCTTGGGCATAGGGTGGGAGAGTACCTACATTTTTATGACTTTCTTCTCCTTTCTTTTCCTTTTCCGTCTCCCTACCTCGGCTGGGGGTAGATGCAAAAACGTATCCTTTCTCTCTCTCTCTTGCTAGCTCAACAACAACTTTATCCCCCTTTGCCCCCCCCCTGTATTTCCCTTCTTCTACTTTCTGTGCAAGCATAGTGTAGCGTTTCTCACTTTCCTCCTGTTCGTTCGTTTACATACCTCATACGATGTGCACACACACCCTTTCCGTGTCCATATTCTCCGTGTCCGTGTCCCATCTACTTTTCTACTTTTACTTTACTTTGCAATACATGTAAAACATTGCAAACAAAAATTTTCAAATCAAATAAAAGAAGATGCTTTCCTTCGTAGAGGTCAATTATAAATCTTCAAAACATCTATCCCATCTATCTAGGTAGTTATTTATCTACGTGATTCGTTTTGACTTGCAGGTGAGACGTCGGACTTACTTACATGGGTTTTTATCTAGGCCCGTGAGGGGGTGTTTGTGTAGGCGTGTGTGCGTGGTCGTGTCTGGGGGGAGGGGGAGGAGGGGTGGGAGGGGTAAGAAGTGGCTCCAGATTTGGTTATGATGATGCATATCCCTTTACTATCGAAAGTGTTTTTTTTTTTTGGGGGGGGGGGGGGGGTATGGTTTTTATGAGTTTTGTTGTGAGTGGTGACTTGTAGGCACTTGAAGTATACGTATACTACCTAGGCAAGCTGTTCGTTTGGTGGGGAGATGAGAGGGAACGAAATAGTGGATAGGTGATGGATTGGGGAGGATGGGATTGTTGGTGGTGGGTGGTGGAAGGGATAGGGCGGTGTGGGTGATGGAGTGAGGGGGTATGCTGAGCGCGGTATAAATTGTGATTTTGTTATGTGCGTTTGCGGTTTTTTGTGTTGATAGGGATGTACAAGTGTGTGTATGTCTTGGCTTAAGACGGGGGGGGGGGGGGGGGGGGGGGGTTTTTGAATAGTTGGGGGGGTTGTTTTTTGTTGAAGTGTGGATTTAAAAAGATTTAAATTTTTTTATG